>JAUMHR010000060.1:17788273-17828758 GCA_032361145.1 Enteromius fasciolatus | reverse complement strand
CTAAATAAAAATGAAATAAAATAAAATTTTACATTTATTTTTATATTGTAATAATATCAAATAACAAAATATAATAAAAAATAAATCGTGCAGCCCTGCTATTCACTCACTAATGTCAGCTGAAAACACCAGCAGCACAGAGCAAGTGTGTTCAGGAGACCAACCTAAATCTGCATAGTTCGATTTGCAAAACTGTCGTCTGCCGCCGAAGCAGATGTCAAAGGGAAGCTCGTCCGGGCGCCTCAGTTTCCCGCCGTTCTCAATCGCAGCGTAAGCGTCGTCCGTGTTATAATACGTGATGAAGCCGTAGTTGTCTCTACAAGAAGAGAACAGAAACACACTATCAGCTCAGATAACAGAAGACGAAGCAGAGGCTCAAAGCTTGTTTCTGATAGCGATGCACCAAGAAAAGGGATGTAACGGTTATCGGTTTGACAATCAATCACGATTCTCCAAGGTTAGTATTATCGTTTCATATTTTAATTAGCATTACAACCATATTCGATTTTCAGTGTTATATTCGATTTTAAATGGCTATAAAACTTGATGAAACAATTAGTGTGTGCTTTTTGAACATTTCCAGCACATTTTAACAATACCGATAATTTTGTTACAATGATGATGTCACATGTCTGCAAAAACATTTAATCAACAGTTAAACAATTGATTCAACGTTCGAATGAAAACGGCTGTAAATAAACATTGATGATGTAAAATTGTTAAAATATAAACATCATGACAAATTGTTACTCAAACATACAATAAATAATAATAAAGGCATCACTAGCATTTTAAGTAAAAATAGAATTAATATATTTATTAAAATCGTCTACTCTAGAGTCCTTTTTATTATTTTTATTACCTATTTATGAACTATTGTAATATTTCACTGTATTTAAGAAACTATTTTATTACTGCTGTTATTTATACTATTAAAAACAAACATTACTAAATGGAAACGTTTAAACAAATCGTAATATTGTAGTAGGCCTATATCACTGTAAAATAAAACCTTTTAAGAAAAATAATAATCCTGTTTTTACACTGTATCAGTTAAATTCAAATATTAACGTGACTATTTCAATACCTCTTAATTACAACTAATTATTATGATTACTACTATATTCAAATTACTCAAACTACTACTAAATGAATAAAAATAAGAATTTTAATATTGTGATATTTCACTGTAAGATTCTAATTCTTTGTGAATCTCACCCGCGACTCCGGAGATGAACTGTGCAGTCCTCCACCTTCCCAAACAGTGAGAATCGATCTCTGAGGTCCGAAGGGGACATGCTTCTCCGGATTCCTCCCACATACACCACCCTGCGCTCCTCCTGAGGACCAGACCCATCATCAGACACGGACACAGACACGCCGTCCAGGACGATTGTTTCTACACTTACCATGGCTTTCTGCTGCCGGAGTTTACGAGCCTCTTCTTGTCTTCGTGCAAGCTCCTTCTGTCTGCGGCTGAGAAGAATAATGCTCACAATCAACACCAGCTGTTCACGCTAGCTACGTTTCCATCCAAAGATGCAAAACATTGCATGAAACATTTGTGAATCTAAGAGAACTAAATTTCCCGACGCATTTTTTTGCGCATCTTGGCATTTCCACAGAGCGATATGTGGACATAAGAATAGCTACTGACCTCGTCCATCTGCAGCGAGACTCTCTCCAGTCCGGCTCAGGCGAGCGTGAACCTGAACGGGAGCGATGTAACGATCCGGATCGTGATCTGGAGCAGCGGCGTCCACGCTTGCGAGGAGGAGAACGAGAAGACGACCGTGAGCTGGAGCGAGACGAGGAACTGCTTCCAGAATGCCTGGACCTGTAACTAAAATCATAGACATAATTAAACAATAGGGATGGACGAAATAATACTTTCTAGTATTTGTTACGATAATTCAGGGAATCTTATGCATTCACAAGACACAAAAAATAATAAAAATTCATTTTTCTTTAAAGTAGCGTTTTGAGCATTACCGAGTACACATGTAATCTAATGACGCTGTAACTCATACTGCCCTCGCGCAGAAACGACGCAGATACATCACAGAAGTAACAGCACTGATAACTGATCGAATCATGATTCAGAAGCTCACAGAACATTAAAAAAAATTATATAATCATTTAAATAAAGGTAAATGTATCATTTATATTTATAAATTTAATATTTACAAGTGTAACACTATTATTAATAAAAGTATATATTTTTATGTGTAATTATTACTACACATTTATTGTTGCATGGATTCATATAAATAAGTTAACATCAAATATTAATTTTATTATATAATATTTTATAATTAATTTGATTATTATTTTTAAATTATATTATTTACACACAATGCTGTTTATGGTTACAAGGAGATATACATTTTATTTTATTCAATTATTTGATTTCACTAATAATTAAATCATAATTTTATTATTTAAATATAAATAATATTTCTAATATATATTAATAAATATATTTAAAGTGTGTGTAAATGTACATACATATACACACACACACACACATAAAAAAATTATTTAGTTTTGCAGGAAAATAATGTGCATTGTTATATAAACTGCATATAAATGAATTAAAAATTAGTTTCATTAAACACGTTTTTACTCTTATAAATGAATATTTTCGTATTATATACAAAAAAATCATGTTTATTTAAACTATTTTACTGTATTCTAGTGGCAACAACGTCCATTTACCTTTTTCTGAGTGGCGAACGAGACCTGGAACGAGAAGATGATGAAGACGAAGAAGAACAGGAGGAGCAAGACCTCGAGCTGGAGCGGCGGTATCCACCATCATAGCCCCGCCTCTTCACCCTGCCGCGGTCCAATGGGCTTGGAGAGCGGGAGGAGAACCGCAGGCCTCGCTCCCTCAGAGACTCCGCCTCCTGAAACGCTTCCATCCTGCAGGGGGAGCTGTCCGGAGACAGCAGCACCGAACCGGACAGTGTCCTGTAATCGCAGCGTGATTTTGAGTTCGTCCTGCCGCCCAGAATCCCGCAGTAATCATGGTCCAGGAACGCTTGAGCGAGATTCAGCGCGGGAGTGAAGGTGGGAATTGAGGGTTTTGAATGAGTTTTACTGCATGGCATTGGGCGAGGTTCGATAATCTGAATGGTTTTACTGAGCGACGGCTTGATGGATTCATGTTTGGTCCCTTTGACCAATGCCAGGGGCCTCCAGATCTGATGTGGAGGTGTAGCGGGTGGAGTTAGTCCTGGGGAAAAAAAACAATCATGAAAATAATCCAACTAGTCAATGGCACAAGCAGACTAAAGCCAGCTTGAAAAGTTACAATATGCTAATTAGCGCAATTAAAAATTCTCAACTTTTGCCGAGAGCAACGCCAGTAAAGCGCCAGCGACGGACCCACAATGCTTTTCGGCAACGCTTGACGTCACCCATTCAAAGTCAATGTGACGCGTTGACGCTGGCGCTCCGCGTGAACGTATCATTATTGTGTGTAACGCCTCATTTTAAACTTGTTCAGAAATCGTGACAACTGAATTATTAAACATCATTCAAATAATGAATATTTCTTTTTCAATGAGCCCAAATATACAACATATACAATATTTTTGAAAACCCTATCCCTAATTCCCAGTATGTTTATCCTAACTCTGATCTCTCACCTGCAGTGCTGCTGAGGTCCGTCAGACGACTATGCTGTGTCCATCGATCCTGAGGCTCATCCGGAGACACTTCTGGAAGCACCTGCCCTTCAGAGGCTGAGAAAAACCACCACAACATGACCGATGAACCCACGCTGACCGCTATGAACTGGCTTCAGTTAGCCGCAATAATTCCCTGTCAGCTCATACAGAAAGGTGCTGCATGTACACATGAAATCAAATTGGATACAATTGGATGAGTCTCACGGACCAGAACAGAGACAGACGTTCCGGCCCGAGGAGAATAACTGACTGTAGCACTGTTTTACAGATATATTAACAAATACAGTTATCGTGCTTGGTGTGAACGGGTCTTTACTCCTTCCAGTCAGTAAATGAGTAACTGGTGTAACTAAACTTTAAAAAAAAACATACAAAAATTATGCGTAACACGTTACTTATAATGCCATTTTGGGAACACTGAAGAGACAAACATCCTTCATTCCCTGTTCATGAGCGGATTTCCAAAAGCTATTAACGAACATCTCAGCGGGAGTTTAATAATGATGTAATGATTGTGCTTTAATAACACTGGGGCCGTGTTCGTCTCTGACTGCATTAAATCTGTGAGAATATGGTCTTCTGTCCCGAGGAGACAAACACAATCAGAAGAGCAAGAGGCAAGATGAGCCTTTAGGACTGAACATGATTCAGAGCTGATAAAGCACACGGTTCTTATCTGAGCTGATAGTGTATGTTCACATTACACGCGATCATAAACGAACATGCATTTATCACATACCTTGAGTCTCAAACTGCTCTAAAAGACTGGTCAGATCAGCTGCTTCAATTCCTGATAAACAAACAACATGAAACAGATCACAAAAATACTACTGTAACTTCATACAAATCATTTGATTTCTTCTAGATTTATATATATATATATATAGTAAGTTTTTGTTTACAAAATATATGTGTGTGTTTTTATTAGGCATGTTATGCATGTATAAACACACACATATAATGTAAACAAAAACTTATTTTGATGAGATTAATCACTTGGCTGTACTAAATATGACAGATTATTGGAACAACTTTAAAAAACTTTTTAGATTTGTTAGTATTTGTTTTAGATAAACCTTTTAAAAGTATCTCTTATATTTATTTTTGCCTATTTGGTTTATTCTTTAGTTCATGTCATAGTTTTTATTAAAACTTTAAATTGATTTGTTTTTATATTTTCCAGATTTATTTTAAATTTAAACTTACTAATTTAGTTGGGGTTTTTTGCCTCCATTATTTTCTGTTAATTTAAGTGTTTAATATTTTATTTTTAATTATTTTAGTACATGATGTAGCTAGTTTTATATATTTTTTTAATATATATTTTTCATAAATATTTTAAGTTCATGTTTTTAACAGTTTCTGTTATTTACAATTTTCTGTTTAGGTATTATTAATTTTTATTTCAAGTATGGTTTTAATTATTTTTGTACATGTTAAACTATATCAAAATCTTCTTAAACTTGATCTAAAATTGCTTTGGTAACTAGCTAAAAATATAAAATAGGCATTTTTAATATTTTACTGTATTTCAGTTCATGTTTCTTTTGTTTTTTACAAAGACTACTTTGTGTTAATTGAAGAGTAAATGTATTCTTGTCTTTAAACATGGCTGTGTCAGCTCACCGATCTCTCCACTCGCCGTCTGGTTCTGTGGTTCTGTTACAGACGGCTGACTCCTTTCTGAAGCTGCGGGTTTGACCTCAGAGGGCCGAACCTCTTGACAAGAAACACAAGCTTCTGACCCGAGCGCTTCGGAGGGTTTCAAGGGCACTAAAACCGGGTTTGGAGGGTCAATGCAAAGATCCACGTCCTTTCTAGCCTCTGTGCGAGAGATTTTGGATGGAGATGTTTTGACTTTAACAGAAGGTGTGTTTGGACTCCGCTTTGGTGGGAACAAATCCGGCAGCTCCTTGGGAAGGTCGGGAAGCGAAGGCCATTTGGTTCGGAAGTCCACCCGCTTCTCTTCCAGAGGTTGCTTCTTCTGTCGGAGCACACGGTACTGGTCTAGACTGAGCGCTTTGGGCTTCTGAGGGGAAGTGATGTCTCTTTCTTCAGGAATCTCCTCGTAGTCAGGCGGAATCTCGTGAACGGAGATTAAATTTAGCGCAAAAGTCACCGTTTTCTTCTCCCGCCGTGCATCGCTGGTTTTGACCAAAGCGCTGCGTTTAGGCGTCGTCTTCTCCTTTTGGTCTGAAGATGTGACGCTTTCTTTCCGGCTTGTGTTTGGTTCTGCTTTTGGATTCAAGTCTTCTCCTGATTGGTCCAGAATGTTCTCGTCCTGTTCCTCGTAACCTTCTACATCAACAAACTCCTCCTCCTCGGACACACTCGTGTCTTTCTCCAGGCGTGTCCTGATGCAGTACGGATGCATGTGTCTCACTAAATCTGCGAGTAACTCTCGGCCGTCCTGCAGGAATAGCACGGGCTCGGATTCGATCCGGAAGGTTCTCAGAGTTCGGCTCTTCTTCTCCTCGGCACCTCGCTGTGAAATCCCGCTCTGCGAGCCTAAACAACGACGAGGTCTCAGCTGTCTGTCTGATATCATGACTTCCTGACGGAGAAATAATAAAACACAAAACATTCAAACAAGTGTTGCTAAATATTTATACATAAAAACTGTGTTTTGCTCCTCAGCTGGGTGTGACTCTGTGGAGAAGTGAGCAACTGTGCATGAATCGGCTCAATAACGGGAGAAAACCTACTCTTCCTGACTTTCCGGCTGGTGATTGAGAGATTTTGGGCCGATCCAGTGATGATGGACTCGAGTGAAGCAGATTCCTGAGCTGTGAAGTGACAGAAGTAAACATCTCAAACAGTAATAATATCATTACATCCCTACTAAACACTGATGAGCTGTCCATGTGGACTAACCGTGTGATCCGAACCCTTCCGAGCCGAGAAGATCTCCGAGTCTGGCAGCGTGTCGAATGGAGACAGCGTCTCGACGTCTACGCTGTCCAGCATCTCGGTCAGAGCGGTCAGCAGCGACGCCTCGCTCTCCACGCTGTCCGTCGACGGCTTCTCCTGAAAGAGGGATAAAATGGACGGATCCAGACTTCCGTGAAGAGCATCGGAGATCCTTCCCATATCCAGCTCGAAGAAGGGAACATTGTGTTTCCCAAATTCAACCTGTGGGTAAAACCAAACAGATTCAAATCCTGCAGGATGAACTCTGACCTTTATATTCCAGTAAAGTCATTATGATAAGGAACTACAAGAGTCCTACAATCCTGAACGTTAGTCAGATTTCCTGCAACTACTACTTTTAAAAACAGCTGATTGAGATTTACCGCTGATCAAAGAACCGTCTTTACTGACGAGATGCGCTTAAAATTGATCTGAGCAGAAAAGCACTCAATTATAAAAAATAAACACAAAACATTTTTCAACCTTGTAGTGCAAAGTTTGCAAACCAAAGTAAATATCAGAGGTGAACATAACACTGTTTAAGGCATTAGCCATGAATAAAAGTGCAAACATAAAAGGCTACTTTATAAAAGTAGAAAAAATGTCTGTCAAAATAGGTTGAGTGCGAGGAAGACGAGTTGGTCGACTGTGTTTGGCTTAAAACATGACCTCTTACATGAGATGATGTTCCCACTCGCACTTTCTTTCTGGCGCTGGGACGTTTTTTCATACAGTGTGCTTTTTATGAAAGACTTAATAAGATTGGATTTCTTCGATTCTCTCGTATTCTTTTTCATGGACCTTCTTCAAGTGGTAAAAGAGGTTTGTTGTGTTAGCGTCGGCTGCGGAAACAGTCTTTTGGCAGAGTTTGTACACGACTGTCTTCTGCTCCTTGTCGGAGCTCTTGAAGCCAAAATGCAACCAAATCACTGACGTACCCCACATTTTGGTAAAAGCACTTCATGGGCCGCTGCCTGCATAGCAGTTTCAGTTTGTTGCGACTCCGGGCATTCATCTTCAACCTCTTGCGTCTCCATCTTTAAGCACTCACGAGTTAACTAGCGTAAAGCATGTCGCAACAACGTAAAGCGTCATGTCGCAAAACGACAAGAAGCAAGTTTCTTTGGTAAAAGTTCATTTTTATTCTTGATTATCACTTATATGAAGGGTAGAGTATGCATTGCATGGCGACAAAACATTATCATACATTTGTTATAGCCTATTTAATGCAATATTTTCTTTAGAAATTGATAAAATTAGGTTAGAAACGATAGAAGAGAAATAGGACAATTGACACTTTTCTATCGTCCCCACGATATATATCGTCATATCGCCCAGCACTACTCAGCCCTATTAAAAACGATTTAATACCATTTTAATTATTTTACCCTGTAAATAATTTAAATTATGATTGCCCTTTAAAACAACAAACACTGACCAAAATAAAATGTCGAAATTATTACTTCTTAATTACTTTTATATTTCTCATTTTAAGTAAGCTACTAAATAATTAAAATTACTAGCATGTACGAATGAACTTTGATAATTCTGTTTATTCAACAAACAATTCAAATAATATTTGGCCAAAAATAAAAACTTTAGTGTGAACCATATATTTTATATATATATATAAATAAACATGTATTACCTAGAAAGTAACAATTTATTTAATTTTGTTTTTATTGGCAAAAACAGATACGTGTTTGTTTTTTTTCAAAGATAATTTTTGTTATTATTTTTAACCTACTCAAAATAACCCATCTGCAGTTTAATTGGAAAGCATAATGAAATTCTTTTAAATGGTTAAAAAGTGAACTTAAATTCACTTATTATTTAAAAAACTTATTATTTTTCAGTAAAAACAATAAATTAAGAAATAGTCCATGTTAACAATTATATATTTTATTAAGTGTTGCCTCTTCTAATTAATAAATTACTAGAAACGTGTAGATTTTAAATCTGTAACAAGAAAAATAGTAAACGTTCATATAGTACACTAGATAGTACACTAGTTCGAAGTTCACAAGAATAGACAAAAGAACAAACTCTGCAAAACACTTAGATTTTTCTGAAGTATCAAGTGTGAAGATGAACAAAAGAATAGTTGATGATTGAGTCGGATTGAACTGAATCTTGATCCGAGAATGAACTTAATAAAGTATGATTCTGTCCGGCGTGCGTGCGTGCGTGCGTGAGACACGTCAGCGTCATTTGAGCTGTACACGTATCGATACGGGAGCGTTATCTGACAGAAGATAAGCTTCAGTCATAATTAATTTATCATTTATTCATGCATTTAAATAAGATGACGAGCTGAAAAGGTCGTGTAAAAGACTGGTTTCATTCATTCATTTCATGGTGTTTCATACTGACACACAGAAGTACAGAAGCTGCCAAACAAGCACGTATCGACATTACTTATAGTTATGAACTTAAATTACATTTTATTTTTGCATATACAGTTATATTAGACGACATATTCATATACCAAATACCGGTGTACGATCATTAAAACAGTTTAAAACATAAGCCCGGTGTTCGCGAGTCTCAATCGAGCACTTAAGCGGTGTCGATCGATTAAATAAACCACCTTTGAGCGTTGCTTATATCTCAAATGCGCATTTCTCGAGATTTATAACGCGTGCATAACTTCACATCCGCCTCGAGCCCTGCTGGCGTCCACGTGTTCACGCGCCCAGCGCCTTTTCTACTCGCGATCATCGCCGCAGCGTCTTTATATAAACACCTGCAGATGAACAACACCAACATATACACGACCTGAGAGTCCTGGTCCTCCTGTGCTGCGGTGTGGTCCGACAAATCACACTTTAAATCCTTCAGTTTTACGCCATGCGGCGCCGCCATTTTGATTCGAAGAGCAGGGCTGCACACGAGGCGCCGGGTGAATCACGTGATGCGGTGCTTCCCGGGAAAATGACAGCTCGCCTAAAATACATTTTAAAAAATGCAGTTGCAGTTGCCAGGCAACAACTTACAACGGCCGCCTAATCATTTCGCCTCAGATTTGTTTTGCGGTATTGTAAATTACTATTATTATTCATATTTTAATTGATTTCTTTAATTAGGATGACGAATAGAGTGGCATCTAGTGGTTGATTTGGTCAGGTAGGGCAGATCAGCTACTGATAACGATTTATTATTCATTTTCTCTCAAGTCCTTTTGCTTTCATTTCGTTTGTTAGGAACCAAATAATTGTTTATTTAAAGAGACATTAATTTCAACAATATCACTCTTAACATGATTCTCACAATCAATTTCTGTATTGTTGCGAAGTATCAAGATAAAAATGAAATATTTCAAGTGTTGTTATTTTTTTATTAGCATATTTGTTTTCACGTGTTTTAAGTTATTATTATCCTTAAATAATACTAACAGTATATTAAAAAAAACAAAAACATTTTTATTATTAGGGATAAACATTGACTGAAATTAACTTTTTAGCTCTTTTTCATTTAGGCTAAAAAAAACTAGTCTAAATCTAAAATCTAAATCTTAAAATGAAATGAAATCTCATTCAAAACAATAATAGAAGGCCCTAATGTCAATTTTACTAAAATAACACAAATAAATTGATAACAATGTTAAATCTCTATCTCAAAATTAATATGTATTTTTCATATTATTCATTATTGTAATGCCTAAATTCATGTGTAGATTTTAAAACATTTGATTTTGGTTTTTAGTGGTTTTTTTTATTTTATTTATTTTTTTTTATTTATACAAAATACTAGTATGGCTACTGGCCATGTAAATAGATAAAGTGCATTAAAATACTTTGTAATTGTAAAATTGACCAAGGAATAATGATAAATAAATAAATAAACACTTCTCAGAGAACAAGAAAAGTCCTGTTTTCCACAGTCAGACGTCCTGGTGTTAATTCCTCGTCTCTTCTGTCTGAAACGGGGCCAGCGTGTCTTGTGAAGCAGAAGGAAGCTCTGTGAAAGTGGGTCACCTTCCGGATCAACCCAGACCCTGCCGTTTCTCCTGAGAGATTGCCATTATCTGGACACACACAGGTAGATCCGCTCACCTCCAGCAGACGATGCTCTACGGTCACACAGCTTCCTCTGCTCCTTCATTTTTCGCTCTCGTTTCACCCTCCTCTTCCCTCTCTTCCAGTATCGGTGGCCTCTCAGAATTTGGCAGGAAACCCAGAAAACCTCTCAAATGAAACGTTGAGGAAAGAACACACACACTTTTCATTTCCTTCAACTAGTGTGTTGCTTAACGTTTACTCCTTTTGTTAGTGGGTAGAAATAAAGTTCATAAACTAATATGTGACCCTGGACCACCAAACTAATTTTTTTGTTTTTAATTGAGAGTTATCATTTTTTTAAAGCTGAATAAATAATATTTCAATTGATGTTAGGATAGCACAATATTATAAATAAACAACTTCAGCGTGAGTAAATCATGCCAGGATTTTCATTTTTCAGTGATCTGTCACTTTAAAATGTGTGTTATTCATCATATCATGTGACGTGTGTGTGTGTGTGTTTTGGTCCATAGAGCGCATCATTCAACACACAGGACCCCTGACCTTTATCCTGACACCCCATCAGCCATTGGCAGCAGGACCCAGCCGAGTTACTACAGCGCTAAAAGCTGCTCCGTCATGTGTGCTGGTGCGATCATCTGATCCCAGATCAGTCTGAGAGAGAGAGCGAGCTGAAAACAGTCTTTTTCTGTCTTCATACTCACTGTTGGTCTCTCATAAGAGGAGAGCGTTAGCATGTGCGCAGAGAAACTGAGAGCTGAACCCTGACACAGAAGAGACAACCAGCTTTGAAAAAGATCACCGCTGCAGAGGTACATGATCTCACACACACACACACACACACACTTCTAGGTACTTCATGCCAAATTTACACAGAAGAGCTGTTAAAACGGACTGAAGCAGCTCAGCTTTACTTGATTCTCCATCAATCCTTTTCTAGAAGAATCAGTGCGTCTCAAATCTGATCTTGAGGAGCTTTACTTTCACTGTTCCTACACAAGCCTCCAAAACATCTCACATCTTCTGAGGAGACTTTATTTCTCTGTTATCATTGGATTGCATTGCATTAATATGTTTGGATCATTTCAGTCTCATCTTACTAAGACATATTATGGGAAAATTAAAACTTGACTCATCAACACCAATATCTATAACATTTTCATGTTATAGATATTAAATCATAAAAGAAATTAAAAAAATATATAATATGTATGTATATATATATATTATTATTATATTAAAAAGATTAAAAAAATATATGTAATTAATTTATTTATTAATAAAAAAGCAAACTAAAAACTGAACTCAATTATTTTAAATGCTACAAATCAATTTAGCCATTCCAAAAAAAAAGGATTTTCATTTTGATATTGCATTTATTAAATTATTAATGTTTTTAAAGCATTACATACAGCACAGGTAATCTAAATAGAGTAAATGAACATTAGATATCCAATATCAGATCAAATATCTAATAAATAAATAGTTTAAAACATTATAAATAAGAAATAGGACATTTTTTTTTACCAGTTGTTTAAAAAATAAGCAATGACACGTTTAGAGATGTTTATGCGCAAAGCAAATATGTTATCAGAACAATAAAAAATTATTTTAATTAATTAAAAAATAAGAATAAAAAATAATAATTTTTATAATTCTCATAGAGTTCTCAGTGCTGCTCAGAGGGGTAATTACACAACTCTAGAGGTCAGAACAGCCATCATTTAGTCTGGCTTTTATGCAGCACTGCGTCTTGACACAGTATTTTGAACGGCTGTGTGAAAAACCTTTAATGAGTTCATACCCTTGACTTTTGTTTTATATGAAGCAAATTATTCAGCAGAAGACGTGACTGCGTCTTGTTGAGATCTCTGACGTTTCCTGCTGTTCTGATGACGCATGAGAAATCTGCCCATTACAATCCAAATACCCCCGACGGGGCAGTTAGGATCGTATCAGCGCTCTCCTCAGTCAGATAAACCAACGAGCAGGTCTCACAGATCGGTGTGTTCTGGCTCTGTCGTTTAGCTGCTTGTCTGTGAAGGACGAACACGCGTGTGTTTATGTGCCTGTGTGATCCTGCACATGTGATCTGCCACATTGCCATGGTGACACTGCTCCGTGTGCATGTGCCTCTCTCTGCAGAGGCTGCTGTCACCACTGGCAGGCTGGAAAATGCGTATTTGTAAATTAAAAATCAATTTTAATATTTTTTTTTAGAAAATGTTATTTAAAAATGCATTGAAAAAAAGTATAAATTCATATTTTTAGCATATACAGCTGGTAAAATGGGTATTGAACATTTTACCAAAATAATCCATCCAAAGAAAACCATACACATAAGATCAGAGAATTGTGTGCACGAGCTATATTTGTAATTAAAAATAAATGCATAGTTTAGTATATGTTTGTGTTCTTATTTATATGTTTAACTAAAAAAATAATATTTAAATGCTTTATTTGTGCACAAGCAGCACATGGGAAATTTACATTTTCATTTTTTTTTATATTGTAAACATTTTTTTAAATATCTTAAATATCTTTAGTTATATATTGATTGATTGGCCGTAGTAAAACACTAAAAAGCAGTCCAAAAATAAATGGGTAATTAATATTTGTAATATTTAATTATTTCATATTTAATTAAGATATTTATTTTATTATCAGATAGTATTTTTTTATTAACTAACATTTTATTTCTTTTTTTAATTTTGCATCCTAGCCCCAGTGGCTTCTGGGAATTCTGAAAAACGTACCAAAAATGAATGGTATATTATTGTTTTTACTTAAAAATATTATTTGTTATATGTCTCTCAGGTCTTTCTTCTTTGCATTCCCACATTTTTTGAAAAATTGTAGGAATGGAACTAGTTATTTTAAACTTTCAATACGAGACGTCATCCTTCTCACTTCTCCTCTCTTCTCTGTTTTATGTCTTTCATATGGCTTTGTTTAATAATATTTCAGCTGTGGAGGCTGACGGAAGGATTCGATGCTGATGTATGTTGTGCAGTAATGTCAGGATTAGTGAATCGGAGGGGTCAGAGGTGAACATCTGCAGATAAAACAGCTGTGACCTCTCTGATGACCTGTAGAGCTGAGCTCATAAATGCATGAGACGGGCAGAGAAATAGTGACTTCTGAGAGATGAACAGTAATAAAAGAGAGAGACGTCTAGCCGAAACACACAGAGCCACCTTGTTGTCTGTCACCTATAGACAGCTGCCTTCAAAGGCAACATCCAAAATCAAGTGACTGCTTTGAAACAGCAGACAAATAGATGTGACACTATTACTGTATGTCATACTGTAACTCTGTTGCTCAGATGTCGTGTTGTGACTTCACAGGTCATCAATCCTGACACAACACAGACGAAGACATATTTGTAGTGTGAGCTTGTTTCTCTTCAGGAATAGAAGAGACTGTGCTTTACAATGCTGCTTCTATAGGGAGCTTGCACGGATTGGGAACAGAGCCAGAAGGTATTTTGTCTGAGAGAGCGAGAGCAGCGTCGGATGACAAGTGATAGACCTCACAAATACTATACAATTTATACGATTAAATAGTGTGTAAATCAACAATGGAGATCATGAAAAAAGTCTAGAAATGTTTGCTAGTTCTCTTTAGTCCACTGATTTGCTCTGACATATGCTTTGGATTGTCTTCATTTTATAAAAAATATTGGCAATTTAATTGATTGGATTAATTCAACGGCATACCAGGAAATGGATGAGATCAGACGGATTCGGATTCAGGGGGACATTAAGGGAGTGTTTGGTGATCTGTGGAAACGTTTGAAAGAAAATGGTGTAAAAAAAATGACAAATATTTTAAAAAATAAACACGTAATAAAATAAAAACTGAATATATAAATTATACAAAAAATGGGTGGAAATAAATAAATAAACATTTGATTAAAATGTGTAAATAAAAGAATACATAAATGATTTTGTAATGAATATTAAAATAAGTTAATAAAAAGATATACAAGTAAATAATAAGAAGATCATAAATATTTAGATTTTTTTTTTACATTTAAAAATAAAGCTGTAAAATTGAAGTCATAAATATGCAATAAAATAAAGACAAATAAAAATGAAATTAGAATAAGTAAAGAAAGAAAACTACAAGTAAATCAAATAAAAGACTTGACAGTTAAATTAAAGAATGCTCACAAACAAATAAACAAGATTAAACTAAATGGCAAGACAAAAGTTATTATTACATTTTTTATAAAAACACAAATTAAAATTGTAACATTTTCCAAAGAGTATTTTAGACGTATGTATTTTCCCAGTATACCTGGACGTTCAGAAACTATATACATGCCTTGGACTTTTTATCACGGGGGTCTTTCATGCCACGACGATCAAATCTCAGATCTCTGGCGTCCAAAAGGTCAGAACCCCCTGAATTAGACAGTTAATAAGATAGCGGTGATGTAAACCACTAACAACACTCACATACTGATCTACAAAAGAGCCTGTGCGCATCGCTCCGTTCTCTCTCTCTGCTCTCATTCCTTTGTGCTTGTTCTTTTTTTAACCTTTCTCTCTCTCTCTCTCTCTCTCTGTTTCCACTCTCTCCTCCCTCTCTGGCTCTCAGAGCTGCTGCGTGTGAGTGTGTGTGGAAAACAGACGCCCATGTGAGCAGCAGCAGCAGCAGCAGCAGCAGAATCTGATCGGCTCCGTTCCAGCGTTCAGCCGCGCTCCGGCGAAGGGCATGTGAGAAGATGTCCGTGGGAGGCTGCGCGTGTCCCGGTAAGCTCCAGGCTCTCGCTGCAGAGACACACGCACAGGTTAGACGAGCAGAAACATGGCTGCCCGTCTTCTGACGTCTGACTTTTGAAGACGCTGCTTCTCGCTGGCTCAAACAGCTGGTTTGCGTAGCTGACATTTAAGAGGTTTTCTCCACCAGGGTGCATCGGCGGCTTGGTTTCGTGGCCTAAATCTCAGAGTTGAGAGGCTTGTTTTGTTAAATGGCAGAGCAGGGGCTTCTGAAATGAAGGGATAAATCAAAGGTTTGATTAGAGGGTAAAGGTCACGTCGCATTTTAAACTCTACCCCTGCCGTGTCAGGCTCACACACACACGACATCAAACGAGCGTTCTGTCACAGCTCGGACGAACGCTCTCCTGCAGATCATGTGTGTGTGGTTCAGTAGTGGACGAGAGCAGGTATTTGTGAGTGTGTTACAGTACAGCCATGTCTATCATATAAATCAACAAGTGTTCAGATGATGCGTTTCATACCAGAAACATTGATAGAAAGTAGTTTGAATATCATTTCATCTTTTCATAGTGATGTCAAACTATTGGATATTTATATATGACACCATGAATTTAATAACTCAAATTTTTTTGTTTTTTAATGTTTTGTTTGTTTGTTTATTAACATTTGTCAAACTATAATATATGTTAAATAATCTAATAAAATGAGTTTTGTCAAATGATTACGTTCAATATATTTTGTAAATATTTTGATATTTTAAATGCATTTTATTTAGTGCTATCAAACGATTAATTGCGATTAAACACATCCAAAATAAAAGGTTTTGTTATGTAATATATACGTGTAATTATCATATATATATATATATATACAAACACATGCATGTACATATTTAAGAAAAATATGTTGCTTATGTATTAAATATATTTATATATAATATAAAATATATATATATATATATAACACAATAAATAAACAATGAATATTGTTTTATATACTGTATGTGTGTGTATTTATATATGCATAATAAATATACACAGTACACATGCATGCATAACGTAAACAAAAACTTTGATTTTGGATGTGATTAATCATTTGACAGCACCAAATAAAATTAATTTAAAATATTAAAAAATACAGTATTTTACCCAATATCTACATTCTCTAATTAGTTTGTCAACATCATAATGTCAAGATATATTTTCACACTAAGTTGTGTGTGTTTAATAATAAAAGCAGTTGTTCACATCACATCTAATTATCAGAGTATTTCACCAATATTTAAATCTGGTTTATTAGCTCATCACCATGTTATTTATTTATTATTATATTAACTTATCAGCATGATAATGTCATTAT
This sequence comes from Enteromius fasciolatus, assembly GCA_032361145.1. NCBI lineage: Eukaryota > Metazoa > Chordata > Actinopteri > Cypriniformes > Cyprinidae > Enteromius > Enteromius fasciolatus. The sequence continues at coordinate 17,812,042 of JAUMHR010000060.1, read as the reverse complement.
CATGTATTATCAAACTATTATATATTTCATATTTAATGCATTTACTACCAAAAACATAGTTTTAATAATATAGTTTAAATAAATGAGTTTAGTTTATCAGTATAACATCAATATAATGTCAAACTACTGTTACGCAATGTAAAAGAATGCATTAATACTAAAAACTAAAAAAAGGTTAGGATGTTCTTATTATCCCATCAACATGATAAAACCATTACACGTGTTAAAAAGCTGCGTTCTCCGCTCCTTCAGTGTTGTGTGCCGTCGCTCTTTGTGGAAGATAAACATTTCCATCTTTCCAGGGAATGTGAGCGATCTAAACACAGACAACGTGTTTGACTTAGACGGAGGCTCTCGGGGGCCAAAGGGCCCTCCAGACCTCTCGTGTCTCCCGTGTTTACATCTGATCCTCTCTCACATGCTATTTTACAGCACTTATAGTCTCACACTGAACGCTGAGTCGTCCGAGGGGTTTAATACAGGATAATAAACACATCACATTACTGGAGGCGTTTCTGCGGAGACTCATTTAGCTCTTATAAAGTTTAGTAAAGAACTTCCTTGCTCGTCTGAAGCTTTGATCCAGGCACGTGAATGGAGCGGCTGTCAGTCAAAGGGAATCTGAAAGCTGAGCCGTGTGTGTATGGATTTATTGATTTGTGTGAGGATTCGGATTGATCTGTGGCTTCATAACTTCATGAGCTGTTAAGTTGATGTTTTGTAGTTGAGTGTGAGCTCAGATTCTGTCTGCAGGGACTTCTGTTCTGTGGGAAACACAGGTGTTTGACTGAAGAACTGAACCATCTCTGATATCAGCAGCTCAGAGTTTGATTAGAGCTAGTGTATAATGAACATCATCACCGCTCCATATAACACCTTGTGTCTGTGAGTGTGTTTGTGACTGATCTCATGTTTTCTGAGGTTATAATTTGCACTTCAGTACACACAATGTTAAGCATCCAGATGAAATACCTCAGATTTGACTGATGTAACACATCTCATTCTACAGTATCAGAACATCATTAGCATGAACATTTGACCTCTATTGTCATCGTTCATAGCAGCACACAACACTCTAGACTCAAATTCCATATTCATTTATCTTTATCCAGTTTGTAAAATAAAATTAAAAACAAAATGACTTGACAAGAGTCAAAGAAAATATTAGTTATTATACACTGAATTTGCTACTTGAAAAAACAAACAATTCCTAATTAGTTTTAAATTTTTTATTTGTAAAAGAAACAATGAATGAATTTTTCTTTTTTTTTTTTTTTAAATAACATTGTTATATATTATAACATATTATAATATTGTTTTTGTTTGCATAATGTATGAGGGTGTACTGTGTGTATTTGTTATGTATGTATAAATACACACATACAGTATATGATTTGAAACTATTTACATTTATACGTTTATATATTCATATCCTTAGTAGACAAATCTTTATTTTGGATGTGATTAATTAATTGATAAGACTGGACATAAAACATTATTTCTATCCTATATTAAAAATCAAATAGAACAATATTTTATTATTTATCTATATTATATATAAAATAATAAATGTAATAAAAATCTATTTTTGCACCTTTCTGTGTAATACTAACATTAAAGTGTTATTTAGATATTACTAGAACTATAAATGACTATAAAAATGTGTTAGTACAGTAGCAGTTTAATAGTGTAATAGAATTAACCCTGCAGTACTGTAATACAGTGTCACACTGACGCTACGCTGCATGAGGTCTGGATGTAATATTATATTAGGTATCAATATGTTACGTTATGATGAATAATACAAATCACACAAAAATGGCATCTGGTTTATTTCGACATAAGAAAGTGTCCCAGATTGAAAATGAAAATGTGAAATGGAATTGTGCTTGTTGTTCAGATGAACCTGCGGTGTGAAGACACACACACACACACACACACATCTCCTCGTTACTGCTCCGTCCTCTTCTCTCTGTCTGCAGGAGTCACATGCTCTGCTTGATTAGAGCAAAATCACTTAAAGCAGAGCGCTGCGAACGCGGCAGACAGACAAAGAGGAGGAGGAGCAGTGTGTGTGTGTGTGTGCGGGGAGGTCGTGTCTGTGTGTCTGAGTGTTTCTCGTCTGTCATTGGTCAGGCTGCTTCTGCTCATCAGACCTGCTGTCTCCTGCACAACGCCACAGATCTGGAACAAAATGGCTTCCTGTGCAGCATCAGAGCGACGTGATGTTACCCATCAGCCCCCGACACACACAGACTCGTCAGCTCTGTCACGTGATGAGTTTTCTTGAAGAAACTCTTTTACAGCTAATAGCAAACAGTTTAGCATAAAAGACACTTGTGTTCTTACACATGCACCATCTGTTTGAGATTGTATTAGTAGTGAAGAACCGAATCACTTGAGTGAGTCATTTACACTGGAACCTCTCTGATTGACTCTTCCATCATTCGGTTCAAGTGATTCAAAAGATCCGTTCATCTCTGGGTTTGTGCTGATTTTAATAAGCTCGTATAGTGATGAGTGAAACCGTTTGTTGGAGATCGTTTGTTTGACGTTTTATTATCCGAGGCTGTATGTCACCATTTATCGGTTTATGGGATTTAAGGAATATATTTAAGGGACTATATTTTATTTAGAAGGCAGTGAGTTGATTTAGGCAGGAGTGTAGGCAGTGCTGGACAAAACATCATGACTTTTTAGTTTTAATTCATTTATTTTAGTTGTAGTCATTTTAGTACTTCAATTTAAACTAAAGAAAAAATGATGAAAATTGCGATGGCAATTTACTAAAAATAGCTTTTTATGTATATTTTATCTCTTTTCAGTTCATAAGGATCTTAAAAAGTCTGGGAATTAGCTAAATATTCTTTGCTATATATATATGTGTGTGTGTGTGTGTGTGTGTGTGTGTGTGTGAGTGATTAAACTGATTGAGAGCTGACTGCCAGCCAATCAGAAAAAAAATTGATAGTTTAGATTATGTTCAAATGAATTACAAAGTGATTACAGAGGTCTGGAGAAATAATACATTTTATTTTACTTTTTTTATTAGTATTTTTAGTTTTTCAGTTATTTTATATTTTTTATTAAATTTTAACTGTAATATTTTCAATTGTTTTTATATGTCCCTTTAGTTTTAAATAAATTAAAAGTTTAGTTAATAACCCTGCTGATAACTTGTTTGAAATGTTTATCACTGTATTTTTACACACATTATTAATATATTTAATTTTTTTTTATAAATTTGTAAAATACATTTTTAGATTTATATGTGGCTTTTTCATAAAGATGCATGTTGTGTGTATTTGTGTGGGTTTCTATATATATATAATGTGAATTCATTAATTTGTGTGTGTGTGTGTGTGTGTGTGTGTGTGTGTGTGTGTGTTTTTCTGAGCATCAGTAGGTGGTGTTGTATCTGGTGTGTGCCAGACTCTCACCACTAGGTGTCGTGTGTTGTTCTCGGTCAGTAAGGCAGATTGGCTCTGACAGCTCTTCTCGGGCTCGTTTACTGCTTCTGAACCGATCCGGGTGTCTGCTGTGATCTCTGGGGATGTCTCCTGAGACGTCTAAAGCGCCTCCAGCTCTTGTGTCCTGATCCAAACGCTGTGATCAGCACTTTACAGCAGCATTGATTTACAGCTTAACACCACAGAAATACAGCAGCCTCACGGGAGACCTGTCAATCATCACAGAGCCACGCCTCCTCTTTGTGTCAGAGGTGGGGTGGGAGGGGCTTAACTGCTCTGAGCTGTGAAGCCAGGGTCACTTCTGTTCATTACATCTTTGAAGCAGAGGTGCATTATGGGTCACATCCTCACTGCTTGAAGAGAATAGGTGCAATAGTCACTAAATTTCCAAATGAATAATCATTAAGGTCACAGTTATTGTTTATGTTCTAGGGCAAAACCCAGTCACTTCAGTAGGAGTCCATATGTTTTCTAATGAGGGCGAAACTTCCACACACTGATTTATCTCTGGGTTTAAAATGGTTGTGTCAATTGTTAACCATATTCATGCAAAACCTAGAAATATGAAGGAGGATATTAAAAATAATAGATTTATCTATATACTGTTCTTTCTAATTGTGTAAAAACATCTTTTTTTTTACATTTTCTAGAATTAGTTTTTTTTATGGAAGCCTGTTTTCACCACAGAAAAAAAAAATCTTACAAAATATGTGTTTGTATGTATACACACACACACACACACTTTTTTCTGTGGTGAAAATGGGCTTCATAGTTTTTTAGCACAACACGTGTGTGGGAGTGTATTTAATATAAATTTCTATATATTTGCAAAATTAATAAATGTAGTGCAATTTAATAAATTCATATGCATAATTTAATCGATTTTGTAAAGGTTTATAAATGAAATATAAAATATAACTTTTATTTATAAATTGACGTTTTTTATCGTGCAATATATAAAAACATTTTTTTATATTTACCCAGTGATCAGAAACGTGAGCAAAATAAATGTGCTTTTTGAGGGCAATTTATAAACATATTTTTAGTAAACTTAAACCTATTAGCCATTTTATTTAGCATCAGTAAAAATATTTTGAAAAAATAAAATTGCAATATGCTCAATTTGCTGTTTCATATTCATATTCATGTATAAATAATACATATTTTTGCAGGAATATTATATATTCATATATAAATGTTATATTCACATTTTTCTAAATTTAAAGTCTTGTTAAAAAATTCAGTTTGAAAAAATATGATATTAAAATATGATTATTCCGTTGAGTATTGTGCTGTTATAATGCTAGTCTGTCAGTGTTTAGGGGCAGCAGGGGCTTTGCATTAGCGGCTCTTATCAAGCCTGTGACAGATGTATACTCTTGACTTCCTGTTGACTGGGGAACACAGAGGGGTAGATAGTCCTCAGCCTTCCCCCATCGCTCTAACTACACCCTTCAGCCCAGAGCCTGGCCTCCAGAGATACTCCACAGATACTCCAGCTCTTTACTGTCCAGAGCGTCAGCAGCATGACGGACCAACTCCACACGCTCGGTGAGAACGGGGCTTCCGCTGGGTTACTCGCTGCTTTGGGCTTTCATGATCTGATCTTATACAGGGTTTGACTAAATATCCATTTCATTTTGAAGTACTTTATTGGCATGATCGTGTTTACATTATTAGCAGAGACTTGTACACAGAACAAGTAATGACAAGAAAAATGTGCAAAATAATACAAATGGTGTTAAAGTAAGGTATTAAGTAATCTAAAAAAATTATTATTATAATATATATATAAATCATTATTATTAAAAATACATTATATACCTACAAATAATTAAATTATAAATAAAAAAATTAATACAAGTAAAAATAATGATTTATATATTTAATTAAATAATAATAAATATCTAACTACATTTAAAATTATTTGTATAAATATAAATTAATTACGTTAAACATTAAATATATTTGAATTATAATAAATTAAACATTACAAAAAAAATAATAAAATGAATTACTTAAATATGTAATTAAAAAATACATTTAAGGACAATAAAATAAGTAATAAATTATGTAATAAAAATAATTTCAAAATTGTGATGATTGCTCAGAGTCATGAGGATCCATTATGCAGCTTTTATTGGCGTAGTCAGACAGGCAAAGGTCGATAATACAGGCAGACAGGTATTTCAAGGAGAAGACAATAATCGAGGTCGGTGGGCAGGCAGAAGGGTCAGGGCAGGCAGCGAGAATCACAATCCGAAAAACAATCAACAGTAAACACAGGAAATCAAACAGGGAAAAACGCTCAGAGATGACAGCCTTGGCAAATCAAAACTTCGCGACTACCCAGTATAAAGTCTGTCTATATCTGTCAAAAATGTCTATATTTAAACAAATGAAAATAAATAAATAAATTTTTGAGATTAAATTACAAATTAATTAGTATATATAATAGACATTTATACAGACAGTATGAAGAAAAAATAGCATAATGTATGTTTGTGGATGGTGTTTGATTCGTAGTTAATGGGTAACTGTGTTCTTCTGCATCACTGATATGATTGATGTTGAGTCAGAGTGAGCTGAAATCAGAAAGACTCTGCTCTAGTCTTTAGAAACAAACAGTGAACCCTAAAACCGTATTTACTCAGTGTATTGTGTTGCAGAGCTGCTTTGTGCTTCTCCCAGCATGCTTTAGTAAAGTTAAACAGAGTGTGCTAACACTGGACCGCAGTGCATGTCTAAACGGGTTTAGCGGCTCAGAGCTCTGATCCCAGAGCGGTTCTGAAGGATCTGAGTGTGTCCGGTTCTGACACCCGCACACGTCAGGAGATTAACTTCCTGAGAGCGCTTCCTAGCGACCTCAGAAACAGCTTCAGATCACACAAACATGTTGATGCAGTTTTCATGTTTTTGTTGCATTCTGTATTTATTCATGCACAGCATTTCTGCCTTGTGTTTATGTGTATATAATATGAAGATGCTCTTTTGAGACAAGAAAAAGAAATGTCTAGAATATATCAATAGATAAGTACTGTATTAAAATGAGGTGTTCATACTTTTTTTTTAAAATTTATTATAAAATAAGTTAATGTAATAATTACAAATATGTAAGCATATTTAATTAAATAATAATAGATGCAAAACAAATCAAATTGAAAATAATACATTTAATGAAATATATACAATTAATAATAAATAAAAGAAATTATATATATGTATATATCCAATAAATAATTTAATAAAACACATTTTTAAAAAAAAGTTATATATATAAATTATTTTATTGTTTTTATTTTATATTTATTATTTATAATTAGTTCTGGGCAATAATTAATTGCGATTAGTGACATCCAAAATAAAAGTTTTTGTTTATATAGTATGTGTGTTTATACAGTACTGTGTATATTTATTATATATATGCTCACATACAGCATATATATATATTTTTGTATTTACTTGTATACAGTATATTTCTATTCATATAAATTATATCTTATATACATATATTTAATATATAACGTTACATTTTGCGTTGTGTGTGCATGTGTGTGTACCTTTATATGCATAATAAATATACACAGCACAAACACATATATATTATGTAAACAAAACTTTTATTTTGGATGTGATTAATCAATTAGCACTATTTATAATACATTTTATTTATGTAATAAAATAAACAAAAATAATATAAATTAAAAGTTAGACTTTTTAAAATATAATAATATAAATAAATAAATAAATAAAAAAAATTTAACAACATTATAAAAAAGATGATAATCTTTGTATTGATTTTTATTTGTTGTTGGTGCGTAACAGAATCAGAAAGATGCACTGTGACATGTTTGAAGCTGGAGGGTCTATAACGCCATCTTCATTGATTATCCAGCTCTGCGTTAAGTGGCTTACCATCGACCCGGGTCAGGATTGATTATTTGAAATTCCCAGCTGTATAATTGTCATTTATCGGCAGCTTGTCAGTGGAAGAGCGGCAGACTATGAACTGGACTAATGCAATTGAGATGTTTGCGTGTGTAATTGAATCATTGATTAGTTTTGACAGGCTGGAGTATGCTAATCTCCTCAGAAGAGCGCGTTATGCTGTTACTAATGCTGTATGTTGCTGTATGAGTTTAAGAAATGAACGACAAATGCATACGCACGTTCTTTTCCATCTGAACCGAGCACTAAAGCTTTAAAGTTGATGTGTGCATCTATAAGATTTCTTTCTTTCTGGGTCGATATGTGAAGTGATGACAGAGAGATGTGAAGTGTGCTTAGCTTAGCAAACAAACAGCGCTGGGGGAGGACAGAGACAGACAGATCCATCTCACTGAGACAGATCACTGTTTGTCATGCAAATAAAATGGACTGCATTCAATCCAATTGAATTGGAAATTCAGACGGGGCACGAAATGCATAAACCTGTCTCAAACATTCGACCTGTCTATTCCTAAATACAATCACTTTCAACTGCTTTATTAGCATGATTGTGTTTACATGCACCTTAGCTGTTATCATTAAATATCAACTACTCCTGAATATTATTCCAGAGATAGGTTATCGAGGCTGGTTACTGCTTTTCATATTTGATAGCTGGTTTTAAGATGACTTAAATACCTTGGGATGCCCCAGAAGATGCTAAACATACTGACTGCTATGCTTAATATCGTGAAGATCTGCTGCATGCCACTGCTCCATGGTTTCGTACATGTATTTAACTGCACCTATAATGTTTATGACTCATAAATCATTCCATTTGCACCTGATTTAATACTATTTATGTTTGTGTATAATAATCCATACATAAATAGTATTTTAAAAAGTACTGAATTTAATTTAAATTTATTGTATAATCATTATTTTGCTAATTTTTTAAATAGTTTATGTATATATTAATAATTGCATATAATTGTATTAGTTATATCTATTATTTTTTACACATGTTAATATTATATATTTATAATTATAACATTATTATTATAAATATTATTTAAATTGTTATTAAATTATATAAAATATTATTTTATTATATAAAATAGTTTTATATATGATTTTGTCATATTTTTAGTCATTATTTTCAAAGACTACAGAATACTTTATTATTTTACACATTATTTTACCATTTTACTTTAATGCTCTGTTATGTGTGTATGTATGCATCAATATATAAAATATAATAATTAACATGTGTTAATAATTATAATAAAATTAAATAATATAATTGTTTCATATTTTTATTCAGTTTGCACCTTTTGTGTGTGTATATAAATAAATAAATGAATACATACATATATATGTGCGTGTGTGTATAAAGTACACATTAATCGAGCCATAAGAAATACTGTAAATATATAGTATTAAATTTTATCTAAATATTATATGTGAAAAGCTCTGACTGTAAACAAGCGATTATCCTAAGACTGAAGGAGGTGTAGATGAGGTGAAAGAACAGAGGAGGAGAAACAGAGAGAGAGAGAGAGAGAGAGAGAGAGGGGTAGAGAGAGCATCAGTCAGGCCTGTGCGCGTCTATTGTTCGCTCCGCGCGTGAACACAAAGACTCTCGAGGCGGGTTCATCGAGCGCGAGCGCCGCGGGACCTGGAGCTCGAGGCCTCGCGCGACTCAAACCGGACGATTCTGCGCTAATTGCCGCCGTTTCCCATGATTTCACGCCGATTTTAACGTCCATCCGCGTCCTGGGATTCGCATAAAGCCCGTGCGGAGTCGCTCGGTCCTCCGGTCCATCAGTGTTTCAGGTAACGTTAAAGCTGAGGGGTTTATTTACACGGCTCTATTTAGCCGTTTTTCTGTCAGGACTTGCGCTTTATTTCAACTTCACTGCCGACTTTTATTTAAACAGGTATTTCGCGTTTATCGGATTGAGTTTTGCTGTTTTATTTTAACCATCCTTTGGTTCATGTCGGTGTTTTATTGCGCTGTTAGCATTAGCATGTAGCCGCGGGCCTCATCAATGGTCTTTATTTACGAACACTCAAGCTCATTCAAACCTACGGAGCGGGTTTCAGCACAGTTTAGCGCTATTAAAGTCCGTCAGACTGGGACTTCACAGCAAACGTGTTGTATTCGTGAATGTGCGTGTCACAATATAGTGTAAACACTAACTGATGTGATCATATGAGCGCTCGAGTCTCATGACCAGAGATTTTCACTCACAATCTGCTGTGAAGACCAATCATATCCTATTTATTTAAGTAAACTGAAATTTTAGATGCCATATATACACTTTTAAACCTTCCCAGACCAAGAATGAATGCCTTAAACTTTAGATGTGCTACTTAAGTGTTTATTTTTTCATTAAATCTCTTTATTTCAGCTTTATGTGCTTGCATGATGTATTCCTGCGTTTCATAAAACTAGATTTTGACAAGTTAGTTACAGATAACTCTGCTTTTCTCCTCTAAGACTGTTTGTTTCTATTATTAAAACAGTGAAATATCCCTGTGTCAGCACATGCATTGACTCTGTAAAGTGTTTTTGCTCATAATTCGCAGTAATTTCCATTTACTGGAAGCCATCAGCATCATCTCGAGGGTCTCTGTGGTGTTGTGGTGAAAACAGTCATTAGCAGATCAGATGATCATCGTTTTCCACTTTTCACATGCGATGGACCATTAGCCCGTTACACCAGGCATAAAATCAACATGTCTGTATGTAATCTGTATGTTGGGCGCTGTAATGACGTCTGTGCTGTCCTATAGGCACTCAACTTATCATGTGGCACATTTAGAGGGGAATTCGATTATAGCCACGCTGTAGCCTGGAGTAATGCGGGCTGCTGCGGCTGATGTTTTCAAGAAAGCAATTTACTGCACGGGAAGTTTGAGTTTGTTGTTTGATTTGATTTAGTAAGTCATTAAGCGGCCGTTGAATGATATCTCTTAATGGGAGCGCTCTTAAGATCTAATGCTCACGTTTTATTTACATCCTAAACGGCTAAACAGGCTGATTTCTTTCAACAAGCTTTTAGCTCTGTGTCAGGTGGATGTTTTAGTCTGATTATAAATCAGTGTTATGTGCGTATCGCTGATCTGTGTAAAGGTGTTTTTGTGGGTCTTGAGTTGCCTTCTGCAATTTAAAGCCTTAAAAGTCTTTCATTCATAAAGTCGTGGCATTAAATGTTGTATGCACTGCCTAAAAATAGAATGTTGTGGCAAAAATGAATCTGCTGTTTTTGAAAGATGCATTTCATTGGAGATGTCTGAATAGAATTGAGATTATTTTTTTTTTAACAAGAACAGATTTGTGAATTGGGTATAAAAGCTTGTTTTTCTTTTGAATTTAGATAATTTTCCTGTGCCCATCAGCAGCGTGTTTTAATCATAACTCATATCATGTTTGCTCAAACTGCTGTTTGTTTCACAAAAAAAACCATTGAATTGTTTCTTAAAATATATTATTTCTTTATGACCTCTTTTATTTCAAATTTATCGACATGCTTGTTTAATTTGTCTTGCTGCTTTACCACTGCAAACAAATCAGAATCATGCATTTTGACATCATGCATGCATTTTGTTCTTGGAGAAACTAATGTTATTATAATAAGGTCTCCAGTAGAGAGTCTCCGTCAGCTCTGGAGAAGTGCTGGTTGTTTGCTGTGTAATATAGATAAGCATAGCTCTGTTGTGAGAGGGATTTGTGTCCGTGAACAGGACTAACCTGTGTCCAGTGTCGTCCCCAGTGAATATTTAATGGCTCAAAGTCTGTGTTATGAATGTTTAATGAAGCCAGGATGCTTCCTGTGCGAGCATGAGATTTTGATGATGACTGTCCAGCGTTTACTCTGAATCTCTCTCTTTGACCAAAGAATGCTATAATTCTTAATTCATTTAGACGGACGGTTTTCCAGTCAGATTTGTTGTGGGGTCAGAAGTGTCTGTATCATGAAAAGCAGGACAGAGATGAAACAGCTGATTGTAGATGTTAATGTGTGGGAGAATCTTGTTTATGTTGAGCTCACTGAAGGATTTTATACATTTATCACAGCTTTTACCTTCAGCGGTGTGTTTAGTGGTTACAGTGTTGTTTATTTTAGATGGATCTCTGTGAGCATGTTTCATGGTTATCAAACATGCGTGTCATGGTCTAAGTAGGTTTCAGTGCCATTTGTAAGTTACCTTGGTTTAAAAGCACCTACTTTTAAAGAGTGCCAGTGTTTGATTGCACATCCAGCCAATATCAGGGCTCTAGACTAACTTGTTGCACTGGTGTGTCTAACTTTTTTCTCAGGTGCACCAGCACAAAAGTTATGTTTACCCAAACTTTCATATAGGCAATATTGACATATAAATGATTAACTAACATTGTGTTTACACTCGAACTAAAGGCTGCGTTCACACAGCAGCAGAATACGTCAATCCTGTTTTTGAGTCCTTAATACGGTTGTGTTCACACACAGTTTGGTTATTTACGGCTGTGACAACCGCATTCTGTAACCAAACTCACACCAGTGAATTATCAGCACTCAGCCGCTGAGTGAGTGGAACAGGACTGGACAGCTAGTTGTCTGTCAGGTTATACACTGCGAGAGACAGCGGCTCTGTAGTGTGTGTTATCATGCTTGTTTTACAGTAACTTACAGTAAAGGTGGAATAAGCTGTGTGTGATCTGGTTTAATCCGTCTGTTTTCCACCGGAAGTGTATATATATACTTAAAATAAAATGCTTATATCTTTTATTGTATAATTTAGCCTGTAGGATAAAAAATAATACTAATATATTATTTTTATTATATGTATTTGTTATATTTATTTTTCAGAAATATAATTTTAACGCCCTTGTGCATTTATTTATTTCATTATATGTTATATATATTTGCACACATTTCATACGTTTTGTATCTATGCATTTGTTTGTTTGTTTATTGAAACGTATTTCCAGTAGTCTCCAGAATACAGTAGCTGTAGTTCGGCATGTTTTTGAGACTGACTGTGAAATGTTCTTGTATTGTTTGTGTAATTCAATTAAAGAGTCTTGCTGTGCCGTATCGCCCTCCATTTTACGATGAGCTGTGACGTTGACAGCTCTCAGATTTATTTGCGAGACACGTCGAGTGGTCATTATGAGGCGGAGCTGTTCCCGCGACAACAGGGGTCGTGACCTCATTGTGGCTGAATGCATCATGTTGTAGATGTGTTTAATTGGCGGGATGGAGAGGGTGAGGGGTGTGGCTGACCTCCGCCCCGCGCTCTGTTTATGGAGGGTCTTTACTGCTCGAGTGTGTGTGACAGTCACTGTGTTGCTTTTCCCCCAACACACACACACACACACGCACACAATACATTCACTCGTTCACAAAGGTCTTTTCAGAATCAGCATCTGTGTTTTAGCACCACTGTATTATCATGGTCTGAATACACTGCAGATCAGATGTTTCAGCTGTATCTGATCAGAAATACTGTAGAAATTAAGATGCATTGTTACAAATCAAAATGGCTGTTGTACGTGTAAATATCAGTGTGAGATATTTCTGTGATGTTCAGCATCATTACTCCAGTCTTCAGTGTCACATGATCTTTAGAAATCAGAATAATACTGATTTACTGCTCAACACACATTTCTGATTATTATCAATGATGAAAACATCTATGTAGAAAAATGAAAAATGAAGATGAAAATGAAGAATAGGTGATATGGTAAATATATATTCGTATTGTATAAGAGTTAAAGTTTGGAAATAAACTGGTGGACCAGAGGCTGTTTTTAATGGCTTCACTACTCTGAATGAACTGCTTATATTTGAAAAATGTCCTGTAGCTAACTACAAAACCAAGATACAAATAATTAACGTCATATTGCGTATTTATTACATAAAAGTCACTACAGAGACCTATAAGTATCCGACCGGCCGTCTCTTTACTCCTCCCTCGACTGTAAGGGGCTGCTCTCGTCAGCCGGCAGGCTAGTGTAGTGCATCTCCAACACACCTAATATGATTTCTGAGGATCATGTGACACTGAAGCCTGGAGGAATGATGATGAACATCTCCGAAGTAATTAAGATATTCACAGAGAAAATAGATATTTTAAATTCTAAGAACATTGTTAATTTGTCGTCGTTGATCTAATAAATGCAGCATGGTCATTTTGCAAAACTAAAATATTACAATTAGGCTAATCAACTATGTTATATTTTATTGCATTACTTTTATATGTAATAAACAAATAATGATTTAATTGTTATTCCACTTGAGGTTGTGTGTCTGACACTTCCTACTGTGAATGATGTTTTAGTATCTCTGTGTACTGACATGAATGTGAAATTCTCCTGATGTTTGATAAATGAATGTTGTGGGATCACAGGTGAACATCTCTCTCTCTCTGCTCAGGCTGTTCCTCCAAGTCGTTCAAGCTGTACTCCCCAAAGGAGCCCCCGAACGGAAGCGCTTTCCCTCCCTTCCACCCCGGCACCATGCTGGACAGAGACGTGGGGTGAGTCTGTCAGCTCAGAATCCAGATCACTTATAAATATACAGCCGGGAAAATAAGGTCTGACCAAGTCTGCGTTTCTCCCAGTACATGTTGACATGTAGTGTTCACCAGACGTTGCTCAGGTGTGATTTTTGGCCCATTCTTCCAACCAGTTTTCAAATCCTGAAGCTTCTGTGGCCTCTTCTATGATCTTTAGCTCTTATTTTCTATTAGTTTTGAAGTCAGGTGATTGGCTGTCCGTTCTAGCAGCTTTATTTTCTTCCTCTGAAGCCAATCCAGAGTTTGCTTAGCTGTGTTTGGGGTCATTGTCTTACTGAAATGTCTAGCCTTGTTTCATCTTCATCATCCTGGTACTGTAGGTGTCGGCACTGAACCAGCTAATATTAATTTTCTCTAACGAGTCGCAGATCTTTATAGAGTTCTCGGCTTTCCGTGCCTTTTTGCTCCTCCCTTTCCTCACATGTTCAATGCTTCTCTCTGTCATTGCGTTTAATTACACACAACTCCATTTCTGAACTTTATATGGATTACTGGAATTGTTACTGGCATCTGGAAAATAGTGACGTGTTCGATACTTGTTGTACCCGCTTTAACGTTGAGCGTTTCAGATCAGTCATTTGTGATGTTCCTGTGAAGACAGAAAAGCGTTCAGCTGCATCAGCAGTCAGTGGGTGTTTCTGTCAGATAGCGGGAGCAGGAAGTGCCAGCTGTCAATCAGTGTCCAGGATTGGACTGCATCCAGGAAGTGGGCGGGGTTTCTCTTGTGCCATGGCAGTAAAGTCTAGAGGGTGTCATATCTACTGTAGCAGGCTGATAACTGCAGAAAACGACTCTCTTCCTGGCTGCGTTGGTGCCTGCAGGAAGTTTTATGACCTCATGAGGGCGTTTATAAAGCATGTTATGTGAACTTTATGAGGTTTGACACGATCTTTCATGGTTATTTGCTTTGTCTTGTTTCTGCAGCCCGACGCCCATGTATCCCCCTACATACCTGGAGCCGGGCATCGGGTGAGTTCTTTAAAATACCATTATTCACTATCATATTTGATCAGCAGTTTTCTATGAGTGAGAATATGGAAGAAAAACAGTTCAATTTAATTCAGAGATTCTAAATATGAATCTGGTGTAGATGCTGATATTTCTGATGCTTGTGATGCATATTAATACGATCTTGATAACAGATACTGACATAAAATGATCTAAATATTAGTCATACCTTTGTAAATTCTTAATAATATAGGACTGAAATGATCAAACATGTGCTGAAGAAATAAAGGCTCCTCAGAAGGTGTGAGGTAGGTCATTGCTCCTCTGAGGAACAGTGAAAGTAAAGATCCTGATGATCAGATTCTTCTAGAAAATGATTGACGGAGAATCAAGTAAAGCTGAGCTGCTTCAGTCCAGTAAGAGTTCATCTGGAGATGTGACCAAAGTTATTCTGATGCTTACTTGATCAAAATCAGTCCTGATCTTGAGTATCAAATGTGATACTGTAGCTGTGCAAACCTTCTCATATTAGATAAGCCTTATTATAAGCACTATTCTGATTTTTATTAGTGTGTATATGCAGTCTAAAACAAGTCTGTATTTCTCAGGAGACACACACCGTACGGGAATCAGACCGACTACAGGATATTTGAACTCAATAAGCGGCTTCAGAACTGGACAGAGGTGAGGCGGATCTCAGTCTTAACTATCGGCACTTCAAACATTTGAATAATTTAAGATGCTTTTGATATGCCTGACATAAACCCTATAACGCTAGCCCAGAAACATCAGATGAGTGATATCTTACTGTTTCTGTCTCAGGAGTGTGATAATCTGTGGTGGGACGCTTTCACTACTGAATTCTTTGAGGATGACGCTATGCTCACCATCACGTTTTGTCTAGAGGACGGTCCTAAGCGATACAGTGAGTATCAGGCGTTTAAAGATGTTTGTGACTCTCAGTAGAGGAATTTAGGCATGATATTAAGATCTGTGTCAGGTGATCAGGTGATGGCACGTGGTTTTCTCCTTGTGTTGGCGTGTACAATTATTGTATTTAATTCAGTTATCAGGTTGATTATCCGTTTTCACTACAAATATGAATTCGGTTTGAAAGATGGGATTGCTTGAGACAAACATTATGAGCTGGAAGTAAGGTTTAGGTTATTTACATGACTCTCAAGCATCATCAGCCAGTATGTATGACAATTGATTGGTTTCTTGTGCTCACGGAAGTCTTATTTCCTCTCACAGCGATCGGGCGGACGCTGATTCCTCGTTACTTCAGGAGTGTGTTTGAAGGCGGTGCCACTGAGCTCTACTACATTCTCAAGCACCCTAAAGAGTCCTTCCACAACAACTTTGTGTCTCTGGACTGTGATCAGTGCACGATGGTCACGCAGAACGGCAAACCCATGTTCACACAGGTGTGTGTGTGTGTGTGTTTAATGTGACGTTCAGTGGGACGTTTCTGTGCTGTAACTCTTCTGCTCTCCTCAGGTGTGTGTGGAGGGTCGTCTGTACCTGGAGTTCATGTTCGATGACATGATGAGAATAAAGACGTGGCATTTCAGCATCCGGCAGCACAGAGAGCTCATTCCCCGCAGCATCCTGGCCATGCATGTCAGTTCCTCTTCCTGTATCTCACATTGCTGCTTCTAGCTGGTGTTTGGTGTCTGATGAGGGTGTGATATTGTGTCTGTCTCAGGCTCAGGACCCGCAGATGTTGGATCAGCTGTCCAAAAACATCACCAGATGCGGCCTGTCGAACTCCACCCTCAACTACCTCCGAGTACGAGCACCACAGCACGACACTCTGATGATGTCTGTACAGCTTACATTTAGCTCATAAGGAACTACTGATTCAGCATTTGAACAAATCAGTTGAATTAATGACTAAATGACTCCGTTAAGACCTACTGGCACACACATGTCCTGTTTAAATCCCAAATTGATGTCCAGTTGATTAGATTAGCCACAGAATGTCATTAATTACATTGCGTGACAGGCCTATTAGTAACGTGTGTGTTTGTGTCTCTGTCTCAGTTGTGTGTGATCCTGGAGCCCATGCAGGAGCTGATGTCCAGACACAAGACGTACAGTCTGAGTCCCCGAGACTGTCTGAAGACGTGTCTGTTCCAGAAGTGGCAGAGGATGGTTGCTCCCCCAGGTCTCTGAGACCCTTCTGCTGTTTCCAGACCTTTTCTATTAGCACTTTCAGTAACGCTTGAAGAAGGAAGAGTAGTAAGCTGTCCATTATTAATCTGTCTGTCGTGTCTCTCCTCAGCTGAACCGGCCAGACAGGCACCGAGTAAGCGACGGAAGCGCAAGATGTCGGGCGGCAGCACCATGAGCGCTGGAGGAGGCACTAATAACAACAGCAACAGCAAGAAGAAGAGCCCAGCAAACAGTTTCCCACTGTCCAGTCAGGTCCCAGTGAGTAACCAATCACGCGCCATCTTATAAGACAATACATGCGTATTTATTAGTGCTACCAAACAATTAATCGCATCAAAAATGTAAAAATTCTGTATGGAAAAAATAGTGATTATATAACAAAACAATGTTTTGCTGTGCTCAGGATGTGATGGTGGTGGGTGAGCCCACGCTGATGGGTGGAGAGTTCGGGGACGAGGACGAGCGTCTGATCACGCGGCTGGAGAACACGCAGTTCGACGCGGCTAACGGCATCGACGACGAGGACAGCTTTAACAACTCGCCCGCGCTCGGAGCCAACAGCCCCTGGAACAACAAGCCTCCGTCCAGCCAGGAGGGCAAGAACGACAACCCCACCTCTCAGGCGTCTCAGTGAGGGGCGGGGCCAGCGAAGAGAGAGGTGCGCTCGACTCGTTTATCTTCCTGTCGGCAGAGGAAGTGATCCTGGAGGACCAGAGATGAGCGGCGCACCGCAGCAGAAGCCGTTGACTCCACACAGGACAGTTTTTATTCACACACTGCTGGTTTTGTTGGTGGTTTACGAGGAGCCTGTAGATAGTTCATATGTTTAAGTTAAGATGAAGCAGGGAAATCTGACCTCGTAAAACGCCAACAAGACCCAGAAATATCCAGCTCCTGTTTCACTCACAGGAAATGACATTGTGCATGAGGAAAATGAATACTGTTTGGCCACTGAATTAAAATAAAAAAGGTAATTGCAGCTTTCTCTCTCGCAATTCGGACTTGTTCACAGAATTGCTTCTTTTGTTCCTCGCAGTTGCAGGTTTGTGTCTCACAATTCTGACGACCTTCTATTTATTTTTTTGCATGTATTTTTCTCAGAATTGTGACTTGTCTCGCAATTGAAACTTTTTACCACAAACATTTATTTTCTCTCAATGACATTTTTATCTCACTTTTTTTTTTTTACAAATACGGCTTTATTGTATAATTCTGACCTCTCACAATAGCGACTCATAATTCAGATTTAGTTTTTTTTTTTTATTATTTAATAATAATAATAATAATAAGAAAAAGTTGATTCTTTCAGAATTGCATTTTTTCTTGCAGTTGTAAGTTTGTATCTCACACGTACAACTTCTTTGTATTTTTCTCCGAATTGTGACTTGACAAACTCATCACAAACTCATTTTTTTTTATCAGATTTTTATTTTTTTCCCCCACAATAGTGACATTTCATCTTTTTATTTTTTTTTATTTATTTTTTTTGCAAATACGACTTTTTCTCTCATGATTCTGACCTCTCGCGACTGTATTGTGACTATATCATAATTCCGATATAAACTAAGAGTCCTTTTCCTCTGTTGAACTTTATAACATGCCGTTGCAAGTTTATATCTCAATTCTGAGAAAGTCCGAATTACAAAGTCAGAACTGTGAGATAAAAAGTCGCAGTTACCTTTTGAATGTGAGATAGCTTCCATAGTTTGGTTACTGTACTGCAGTGAGAGAACTTATGAAGCATAAATCAAAACACTACGTTCCCGTTCTCTCGTTTGCGTTACAGTAAGGAGAATCTGCTGGGAGATGTTCGATCACAAGTGTAAAGGAATAGTTCTGAGAGAGATTTTCTTTCAGCAGAATGTCGTTTCTTCTGTTTGGAGTAAACCGTCTCACACAGCAGATTAATTTGCAGTCTCGCATCTTCCTCTGATTGCTGGAGGATGTTTAATATCACATGAAGAGCGTTTCGACTCAGACGCGTTTTGGAGAATTTTATCCGTGTTTTATACCAGCCTCTATTTCCCTAGAATGTTTTATTTTATTATTTTGGTTTCTTTTTTTTCTTCTTTTTTACTGATGTTGAAAGCTGCAAACCAAGGAGTAACAGAACCGTGGAGGTCCTTAAAGATTTCAAGCCTCAGATTCTATTGGTTTGTCTTATTTTTGAAGAGAGTCGTTTAGCGTGGGCTTTGATTGATTTTTGTGTACTTGTGCTTGTATATTTAAGGTAGTAGCAGAGTTCTGTATAACTGTATTGAGATGTATTCCTCCTTAGAGTTACATAAAGCCATTCTGATCTAATGTGTAAAAAAAAAAGAAAAAAAAAAGAAAAACGTGAAAGATGAACACACACCAACCTCGTCTTTACCCCTCTTGATTATTTTTTTTAATTTGCATATGACTGACCGAGTGAAGGGTCAAGGGCACGGTCCGTGTTTTGATCCCAGAAGACGCTTTAAGCAGACTCCAGTGTTTGTTTTCTCTCAGTCTGTTCTTCTTCATGTGTTTAAGGGAGACTGACCGTGATCTTTCACCCACACACCCGATACTGCTGAAACTCCGATTTTTGTACTATTGGATTATTTTTGTTCTCTCTCTTTCTGACCAGCTGAATCGATCTGAATGAATTAAAGGTCTGCACTTGTAATTGAAACAAAACTGGTGATCTTTTCCACCTTTAACCTTGTAGATGCCCTGTTTGATATAACTTTGTTTTCTTAATTTCTGCCCTTGATTAAATTAATGTATGGAACCAATAAAATATGAATTTTCACTTTAAGGATTTCTGTTTCTGTGTGATTTATAGCTTACACATGTATATTAAAATTTATAATAATTACATGTATTGGTTCAATCATTTATATATAATTGTTTTCATTTATATTTAATATTTTATGAACCACCACAGACACCAAATAATTTGAAAATATGATAAAAGGTTTTTAAAACAATGACATGCATAATTTTCGTTGTCATTTCCTTGCCATGTATTGAAATGAGCTTATTGATATTACTAAATGATGTAAAATGTGAATAATGAAAATATAAAGTGTTACATTCAGTCATGGCCAAAAATATTGGCACTCTTGGTAAATATGATCACAGAAGGCTGTGAAAATTAATCTGAGTTGGTAATCTATTTTTGGGCGAACTGTTCCTTTAATTGTTGTCCTCTTAACCCTTTAAAGCCAAATTTATCATAAAATAAAAATGCTCATATAGAGCCAGATAAATCAAATATGCAGTCAATCTGATTCTTTTTTGTATACATTGTACAAGGGTTTCCATGTCTATAAAAATGTATAATAATAATCTATTTTCCAAACCGTGTTTTTGGCTTGTCCTGGTACACCTATAATTGTTAATATTGGGACTATTTAGACTGGTTCTGGTGGGTACCGCTGCGGAGGAGCCCAGCACCTGCGTGATTCGCCGCAGAGAAGTAGATCCGGCTACAATGAGCAGATGAACACAGAACAACATAAAGTTAAAGAGGCTAAACTATATGTTCTTACGCCACACACTTATTAGATGTTTTATTCTGTCCATATATATATATAAAATAAGCAATCAGATCTGATTCTTTAGCTGTTGGTCCTAAACCCAGAAGTTTTATTCTTGAAATCTGACTTTCCTGAAAATCACAATATTGCAATATAAGTATATTTTGTGCACTATTTGACTGTTGCTTTTGTGTATTGCATTATATTTGAAAGCTGAAATGCCCTTTAATATTTCATATTTATAATAAAACGTTTCCTCACTCGTGTGTGAAAGGCTGAATTTCATCTTCAGATCGGTCCAGTGACATTTAACATCGCCTCTGTCGGATTGAAACATTATCACATGACATTTCTGTATCAGTCCGAGCGAATGAATATCATAATATTGAAAGGGAATCTGTAAGAAGAGGAATTAAAGTGCAGCAGAGCAGAACAGCTCATAAAAACCTTGCAGATTTTACTGACATCTAGTTTAAAGCAGTGAAATTGCTGTTAATTTGGATTAGGACTGATCGTGCGCCACTGTGTCACGTGATAAGTGTTACTTTTCTCAGCGTTGATTAGGACGATCCAATCACAACAATTTGTTTGGGTTTCTCAATTTTAATGCCAGAATCCAGTTAAAAATATGAAAGCATTCCTGTGTCTTCAGTTAGGAAAAACACATCCTAAGAATTTAATGGTGGAAAAAAACCTGCACCCGCTGTACAACGTCGACCGTGGAATTATGGGAGATGTAGTTTTTCAAAGGTGCGACTCACGTGACCTTCCTCCCGTCACACGTGGGTTAGTGGCGCGGAATCGGCAGAAGTTCCGTCAGGACTTCAACAGCTCAAATCCCAGCGAAATGGAGTTTTATTATCGAAACAGATGTTAGTGAACGTGTGTGTGGGACAGATATTAGAGTTTAAAGTCCGAGTTGAGCTCGTGAGACGCAGGATGACGCAGAAACAGCCGTTAGAGGTTCGCTTCGTGGCTGATGAAGATGTTTTGGATCATATTGTAGAGAAACAGCAAGGTAATCTCCTCAGATTTATGTTGAAAAACTTTAAAGCCACTCATTTAACTTTGCTTTTGGTTTCAAAGAACCAGTAATTTCTCTACTATAGTACTAGTAACGTTGCAATGGTATCAGATGGTAATATCACGGAACAATATATATATAACGTTATATACTTTTGTTATCTGTTTATCATGGGTAATTAATACATGTTGTACTGTAAAGTTATATGTTGTTTATTTATTGATCTATCTTGTTTAGTTGTGTACTTATTTTTACATTTATTTATATTATTTGACATCCAAAATTAATCGAATCCAAAATAAAAGTTTTTAGTGTTCGTGTACTGTGTATGTTTATTATGTAAATATAAATAATATACACTCATACAGTATTATATTATGTTTTTAACATAATATAATACTAAATATATCGATTTATATTCATATATTATGAATATATGAATATAAATCGATATATTTAGCTTTATTTAGTTTATTGAAATATTATACTTCCATTCATTTGTTATATATATAACGTTAGTGTTTAAAAATATTGTGTGATATTTTACCAATTATTTTTGCTTACATTTATTTTTCTTTAGTTGATTAGTGCATATTATACTTTGATATATTGTTTTAATTTAATTGTAGTTTAATAATTTAAGCCTATATTGTGTTTTTTTTTATGATTACTGATAGAAATCTGATGTCTTGCATTGTGACTCTAGATATAAAAGCAGCTGTTGGATCCATACAGACGCTGGTGACCCTAAAAACAAAGCAGAAGTCCAAAAGATCAGAGGCGGGAGAGGATGATGATGATGATGATGATGATGATGATGATGAGGTGTTTAATGAGCAGAACTATGTGGATGCTCTGTGCACCGGATCACAAGGTGATTATTAACCCCTTCAGGTTTTCACAGTATAATGATCGCTCGGTGAGAGTCATGATGTTTTTGGTTGTGTTGTAATTCTAGCGTCTCTTTGGTTGTTTATTTCCCAGATGAGAGTGAAAATGGCACGGTCACTGCAGGAGCATCTGTCTTCTCATTTCAGACCATCAAACGGGGAAATAAAATGGCTCAGATGGGTGAATAAACACTTTGCATTCGCACTAAAAGTACATCTCTGACCCTGAAACACAGATACCGATACCGTCAAAAATAGCACAGGTGTTTATGTAGAAATACACAACAATACAGATAGATATAGATGATTTTCTCAATATTTTTGCTCCGTCAGATTCAGATTGTCTAATAGTTGTGTCTCAGACAGATATAGTCCTCTCCTAACACACCAGACATCAGCGGAGAGATGATTTCTTCATGTTGTGTTGATGTTTGTGTAGCGTCTGAATGGGCCCGAACGCCTGGGAAGAGCGTGACCTTCATCACATCAGACACAAACGAGGACTCGTCCAGCCCCACACGCACCGCTAAAAGTCCGTTCCGATCCTGTGCTTTGTTTTCTTCTCTCAGTCTTAGTTTAACAACTGACTGACTCTGATTTTCTCCGTTTATCCACCACAGAATCAGCCAGTCAGAACAAAACCCCTCAGAAGGTGAGCTCGTGTTTCTGTGGCAAGAATAACACATGTTCAGCTGTGCTGGTGTTTTACTCACATACATGTACTTCTGTGTAATCAGGGGAAGAAGGTGCAGTTCATTTCCACGACCCCTCACCGACTGCGCAAGAGACTGTCCGGTTGGTTTGCTTCATTTCTCTTTTACCAGTATAACCACAGCAACACGCCAATATAGCAAAATAAAGACTATGTACTATGCATTTATTTTATAAATGAGTACTTACAATAATTAAATGGGCAAATAAAGTTCTCTTTAAATTCTAGAATAAATGCACATAAATTACATAAACATTTACGAACAAGTCTTCTAATGAACGAATCATTACTTGTGTAATAATTATAACATTATTGATGTAAATTAGTGGAAACATTTAAAAAGTTAACAATATGAATATATTTCCACAGATAAATAATTAACAAATTATAGCTAAATATTCAAATAAAGTAAACATTAATTTCTAGACATAAGTTACCTAAACATAAATTCAGGCTTGCAAATAAATGCATTATAATTAACAAATAACATTTGTATAGTTATCAAATTATTAAAAAATTATTAATATTGCATTAATGCAAAAAGTGT
>JAUMHR010000060.1:17771072-17788173 GCA_032361145.1 Enteromius fasciolatus | reverse complement strand
AGACCCAGTCCTAGACCTACAAAATATTGATGCTTCAAAATCTCACCTTGAATTTAGTGTTTCTTCCAGTTTAGAAGCACAGCAGAGAACATCAGTGCTCTGAAGCCTGTCTGTCGTTGTGGTTGTTCTCCTGCAGTCTGATCTGGTGGAGGAGTATTTTGAAGCTCACAGCAGCTCTAAGGTTCTCACGTCCGACCGGACGCTCCAGAAACTCCAGACGCCCAAACTGGACCGGGTCAGTGATCTTCATCGCTCTGTGAAGACAGGATCTGGACGAGATCTAACAGATGTGTTCATTTGTGTTTGACAGGAAACTCTGGTCTGTCTCTTGGGTAAAAACCAGCCACGCTTCGCAGAGGAAATCAAAAAGCTCAACGCAAAACACGAGAAGAACTTCAAGCAGTGGATGCTGCAGCTGCAGTTGAGTGTGTGTGTGTGTGTGTGTGTGAGGATGATGAAGATGCACGTATTCATCTTGTGTTTCTCTGTTCGGGATTATTTCAGCATGGGCTTTAACGTCTTGATCTTCGGTTTGGGCTCCAAGAAGCTCTTGCTGGAGAAGTTCCGCACCTCCATGCTGTCTGACTACGATCATGTGGTGGTCAATGGCTTCTTCCCCAGTATGACCCTCAAATCGGTTCGTACACACACACACACACACACACACACATAAACCCTCTGTCATCATAAAAGACTTCATCAAGCAACAAAAAAGATGCTTTGCACAAGCTTCATGCTGCTTATTTCATTCAGTGACACAACAGCAATCATCATCATAACAATAATAATCTATAACAATAACTGTAATGCTGTATATAACAGTAATGATGATTATAAAGGTAACAATAACTTTTATAGCAATAACAATGAAATATAGTGATTGCTAAATATGATATATTTCTGATCCAGTAAGACTTGTATACTGAATCCCGCTGTGATCCGACAGATCCTCAGTTCCCTCACCTGCGACGTGTTCGGACACGAGGGAACCTTCCGTAACCCTGGAGACCAGATCGACTTCATCATCAGAACTCTGAGGGAGGGTGAGTGTGTGGTGATTCATATGAATGAGGCCAAACCGTGCCACACTTCAACGACTCCTCCTCGTAATGTCACCGTAGCTCCATTTTGGACCGCATCCGATGGACGCGCATTATGTAAAATAGGAACGATAATTCTCATTTCTTTTTTTTTGTCGTTCAGCGGATGCATTAGATCCCTGAGTTATCATCTCAGTAAAGAGCAGAAACTCCTGGGATGTATTTTGAAGCCTGTATCACCCCTCCATAGCTGTATGTCACTCGTTTGTCTTCCAGACCCGAGCAATCATGTCTTCCTGGTCATCAATAACATCGACGGGCCCATGCTGAGGGGCGACCGGACCCAGCAGGCTCTGGGGCAGCTGGCAGCGCTTCCCAACATGCACCTGCTGGCCTCCATCGACCACATCAACGCTCCGCTCAGTCAGTGACTCGCTCCAGCTGCAGGTGATGCTGATCGCTGCTGTATTATGGGATTGTAATGTTATGCTGCTCTGTGTTTGCTCAGTCTGGGATCAAGCGAAGATGAGCATGTTCAACTGGCTCTGGTACGAAACCACCACCTACCTGCAGTACACTGAAGAAACGTCCTACGAGAACTCGCTGCTGGTGCAGCAGACCGGAGCCCTGGCCCTCAGCTCACTCACACACGTGCTGCGGAGCCTCACGCCTAACGCCAGGTCACACACACACACACACACACACACACACACACTCTCATGGTGGTGTATTTGTGATCTATGGCCTCTCTCCATAGGCGTAACGGTGTTTCTACTGTACAAATTGTATATATTCTATCACCCTACAACTAAACCTTCTCATCACAGGAAACTACAATTTACTATGTTTTTTTTTTTTTAACCTTTTAAATTACGAGGACATACAGAGCGTCTTCATAAACCACCTTTAAATTGTAATACCTCTGTCATATTCATGCCATTAAACACATTTGTGTCCTCATAAACCACAAACACCTGGTAATATTTCTTCCAAGGCATTTTCATATACATGCAAAACACACACACCATGTATAAATTAACTTACCATATACTATATATATATATATATATATATATATATATGTGCATGTGTGTGTTTGTGATTTTCAGGGGAATCTTCAGATTGCTGGCAGAGTTTCAGCTGGAGAACAAGGACAATCCTGCATATACAGGTAACCCGGCTCTGCCCCTCAGTGCTTTATGATGATGATAATGATGAGCAGCTGCTTATTAAAACTGATGATTGTTGTTTGTTCAGGATTGTCCTTCCAGGATTTCTACCAGCGCTGTCGGGAGTCGTTCCTGGTGAACAGTGACATCACGCTGCGCACACAGCTCACTGAGTTCAGAGACCATAAACTCATCCGCACCAAGAAGGTCAGAACTCACCTGAACTCAGACATACCGCAGACCTGAAGGGATGTAATGATATCTAAAAAAACTTGCAGCTGAACTGTAGAGGACTCGAGACTCTTTATCTGTGATGTACTGTCTCTGAGGAAGACAAACTAATTAGAATAGAATAATAATAACAGTTATTTATCATACTGTGAAACAGCAGTACTGGAAAATAAATCTTTCACAGGGATATTATTAATGCTTTACGCTACAGAAGGGAAATCACTTAGGAGAGAGATATTGAATTTAGACTGCAACAATTCATAACTCATGAGACAGTCCTGCGATCATTTTCCTGAATCATTTATGCAGTATTGTTTGTGTGTCAGGGCGCTGATGGAGTGGAGTATCTGCTGATCCCGGTGGATAACGGCACTCTGACCGACTTCCTGGAGAAAAACGATGCGGAGTGAAACCAGGAAAACCTCACTGCTGCCCACAGATCAGCTGAAGAGCACTTACACTTTCTGATAAAGAACTTGCCAATATCGTATCATAAAGTATTTGATTGTAGTTTTTTGTAGATTTTTCTGTGCAGAGAAAGTGAATGGGTGCCGTCAGAATGAGAGTCTGATAAAAACATCAGAATAATCAGCTCTCCAGTCCATCAGCTAACATCTGGAGAAGACAGAAGATCAAACTAATCCAGCGTTTGAACTCAAATATGAGTCTGTAATAACTTCCTCCGGTGAAGAAGTGTTCAGGTCTGAATCAGGAGAGAGATCTGCTCAGATCAATCCGTGTTTAAAACCGCTCTAAACTGATCTGTGTCTGGATTCTGATGAGCTTCATCACTGCAGGAAGAGTTTGGTCTTCAGTCTTCTCCAGATGTTCGCTGATGGACTGTGGATTATTCTGATGTTTTGAACTGTTGCTGCAGCTCATTCGTGTACAGTATTCTGTAAAGTTTGTGAACACAATAAATATTCTTATGCATCTCAATTTATTTACATAGAAAAATACATTCCCATAAATTCTCTCAACACAACAAAAACATTGTTACACTTCATCTAGATCATTACAAAAAAGAACATTTCCTCCGAAACAGGAAACCGTCTTGATTTGAACAGGAAAGGCAACTCGGTAACAATCAATGGTTCAGACGCGAGTCCTGATCTGAGAGCGAGTGCTGTCAAATGATTCATCACATCCAAAAGAAGTCTTTGTTTACATCACATATGTGTGTATACTGTGAGAATCACGTATGTATAAATACAGACACATGCTTCTATTTAACTTCATATATTTATATGTAATATAAGAGCAAATGTGCATCCATGTAAATATATTCTGTGTGTGTATATACATGTACACAGTACACACACACGTTTGTTTGGAATGGGATTCGTTTGCCAGCACTAGTTTCATGTTCGTCTGTGAGCTCTGCTGGGTTTCTGAGTTCAGGAGCAGATGGGAGATTTCTCTCGTTCTCTCCGTCGACTGCGTGATCGGAGTTTGCTCTCGGTGACCGACTGAACGATTTTCAGCTCCTCGACGTCCAGATCCTTCATCAGGAGCAGAACGGCCTCCAGCGTGTGACTCTAAACCAGACGGGTTAGAATCGTTCACTTTAATGAATAGAGAGTTCAGAAGAACAGCATTTATCTGAAATAAAAATCTTCTCTAACATTAGAAATGTTTTTATCACCACTTTAACTCGATTTAAAGCATCTTCGCTAAATAAAAGTATTATTTTAAATCAAATTATATTCAGATAAATGCTGATCTTTGGATCGTTCTATTCGAAGAAAATGTAAACAAAAAACATCTACTCAACTGTTTTAAATATTAATAATCAGAAATGTTTAAGTAAATCAGTATATTAGAATGATTTCTGAAGATCATGTGACACTGAAGACGAGTAAGTCAGATTTGAGCACAGAAATAAATTAGACTTTAATATGATATTTAAATAAGAAGCAGTTATTTTAAACCATAAAAATATTTCTTACTATAAAAGATGCTGTGCTGACCGGGAGTGTGTGTGAGCTGCAGTGTAATAAGTGTACCTTCCTCCTCGGAGCGTCTCCGGTCTCTCGTGGGGACGACAGCGAGGGGAACTTGTCTCTGGGCAGCAGCTTCATTCCCAGCTGAGCTCGTATCTTGCTGCACAAACACAAACACGAGCCAGAGTTCAGTTCACATCCTCAGATCAGGCAACACAGACTAAGCCAGGGCTTACTTGGTTTCCTCCATGCTGTAGTTTAGAGGATCCATCTCCGAGTCGGCTTCAGTCAGGCCATTGGTTGAGCTGGTGGGGGCGGGGCCTGGGGAAACAAGCTCCTCCCCTTCCGTCAGTGCTTGTGTGAGCTCCTCCTCTGTAACCACTGACAACAAACTCAAGAATATAAATATCTTTAAGCAACTCTCATGATATTGCATTAAATTATATTTATAATTTATATTATATATAAAAAAATTAAGAATTAGTACATACATAAAATCATGAACTCTTTTTTTTCTATTTTACTTTGTTGCCTAAATCTAAATGAACAGTAACTGAAAAAGAAATGAGTTTATGTTTTTCTATTTGCTTTCAGTTAGTTGCCAAGGCAATACTTCAACATTTTTTTAATTTAAGTACTAAAATTAATAGAAACTATTATGGCCAAAAAAAATTAAATAAAATTACTAAAACCTGGAAAAAAAATATATAAAATAGGCCTATATTGAAATATAAAATAATACATTTTATAAAAGTATACATGACCCTGGAGCTCAAATCCGTGAATAAATAATCTTTCCATTGATGTCTGGTTTGTTATGATAGGACAACATCTGAAAATCTGGAATTTGAGGGTGCAAAAAAATCTAAATGTTGCTTCTGTGCTCCAGGGACAGATATCATATAAAATGATATGATTATTAATTCTTTAACACGGGTTAAGTGTGATGGAGGCTCACCCTGGTTGTCTAGTTTGTGCAGGCCGGGCAGGGCTCTGATGACGCTCATGCGGTATCTGTGCAGGTCAGCAGCGTCGCAGCACGGGTTCTCAGCGAGCCACAGAACCTTCAGACACCTCAGCTGCTGCAGATGCTTCAGCTCCGACAGACTCCAGATCTTATTCCGTCTCAGATAGAGCTCGCTGAGATGCTGACACGACGAGATGTGCTCCAGAGACGAGATCTGATTCGCACTGAACACACACTACGGGTTATTACGGTCATGTGATGAGAAGAATTATACATTACTGCCAGAAAGATCAAAACAAACCTCAGTGTGAGGACCTCGATATTAGGAATCTCCACAAATATAGATATCTGTGAACAAAATCAACACATAATGATATGTACTGTAAGAAAACTTACTGAGATGGTAATATCATGGTACTTTGATTTATAGGCTACTATGGTACATAACAAATAATGTGTATACGGTTTATGTTTATTATGTATATATAAATACAAACGTATATATATATGAGAATATGAATACAAAAAAATTCACATTTTCGAAATATATACTGTGTTTCTTTATACGCACATATGTAAACAAAACATTACCTGAAAAAAGTTGCATTAAGTAATTCATATATAACAAAAAATATATATTATTTCAGCAACATTTTCCATTATAAAAATCCATTATTTAAATATACTAAAACTAATAAAATTAACAGAAACTGTATGAACACACTTTAAAATAACTAATAATAATACTTTTTTGTACTAAATTTAAAAATGTAAATTGAAATGAGAAAATATAATAATGTAACGTTAACTAAAACTAAAAGTATATTGATACATATATATATATATATATATATATATCGATTTAAAACTCACATCTGTCAGATTGCAGCCCCTGAAACACACGAATAAATGATTAAGAAAATACAGATATTCAGCAAATGTCATCCATTAAATCCTCACTGTAGATATCAAACTAGACACGAACCCAGAAACACTGAATAAATAAATCATCATCAGGCTAAGAGCTAACGAGCAGAAACACACCAGCAGTTCAGCTTCCTCACGCTGTCCAGGTCCGACGCTTTCGCCCGAGCTAGGACGAGTTTACGCGTTAATTTCATGATGTTAAATCTCACGATTTATTGGAAATGCGTTAAAATTGATCTTAAACGCGTTCAGCGATCATCAAGCCGCTGCTGCGCCTCAGTCACTGAGCATGCGCGTTACTGCGCCTCCATGACAACAGCGCGTCACAACATCCGGTCACGTCATAGCGTCAGCAGCAGAGGGCGACAGAACACATAGATATCTATACTGACGTCTATGGACAGAACCATAGGCATTAGTCTGTCGGTGTTTATGAAACAATAAAAGAAGTTATTCCATCGCTAGGTTGAGAGAAGGTTATGGACTACATTATTAAATGTGCCATGAACTTTGCACAGGATACCCTTCTGTACTATGGTATAGAGCGAAATCAGATTGGGGCTAGTTGTCACACACATCGGTCTATATCTGTCTAATTATGTCTATATCACTGTAACTTTATCTTATTTCAATTTTTATAGTTTAGTTATACTTTATCTTAATTTAGTTTCGTCGTCACAGCCTTTTATTTTATGATTAACAGAAATGCTCAGCTGTTTTTCTACAACCCACTAACATTTTTTAGATAATTAAAAAGTTATGTTTTATATTAAATAATTACTAATTATTATGTCATAAAATAAACCGCTTCTGCTTCTCATTGTTGAACAACATCAAGAAAGCGTTGCTTGAGGCTCTTCTGTTCTGTGGTCTGTTCAGGGTTGCCATGTATTCATAACTAAACCCGCGCAATTGCTCAATTTATGTTTATGATTACTGTTTCTTTGAGCATCAACAGTTTATCCAGATTAAGGTAATCAGGAATCTCTGTTTACATGGTAAATTCTTAACCAAATATTGTCTTAATCGTGTTAAAATCGGATTATTGTTCTCCATGTAAACGTTCTAAGTGTTATTTTCCTCGGGAGAGCGCAGATTTGGCAACCCTGAATCGCTGGCACGCCCAGAACAAACAAGAGGCGGAGCTACGCAGAGTTCGTGCGCTGCGTGAGGCGAGTGTAAGAAGCTTTTAGGAGAATCAGTGCGCAGAAAAGCAGCGTATTTTCCGACGATAAGGGCTGATATCTGCGATCTTCCATCATGCATGTAGACTTTGAGAAGCTGCGGATGAGCGGCGCGGGAAAAGCCATCGCGGTTCTGACGAGCGGCGGAGACGCGCAGGGTAATAATCACCAGAAAGAGCTGATAAAGTCTATAAGCGAGACTCTGACAGCACAAGCTGACTGCGACTCTTACTCAACACAGACGTTTTAGTCAGCACTTGTCTCTGATGCACAAGTTCTTTGGTTTTCAAACAGATACGATGCACAACATGCTGTATAAATAGGGATCGTGCTAGGTGTTGACACGCAGCCCGTTACCTGTTGTAGAGGAAATACACAAATATGGTCGTTTTCCAAAAAAATGATCAGTCGTTGTTTCTTAAATGTTCAAAACGTCTAGTTTTTAATGCGTTAAGATCGGTAAAAAAAATTATGCGAACATTAGCGGAATATTACATTCCGTCAGTTAGAAACGTTATGAGAATGTTACCTTTGAATGTTCTCTCGACGTTTAAATCGCCTTTTTATATTTACAGAACGTGTTTTCTTGGTTATTGTAATCTCTGAGTAATGTTCAAAATGTTCAACCAGACACATTTCAGAAACTTTCGCCTTTTTATTTTTGTCAATATAACATTTTTTGTTAAAAAAAATTAACATGTATAGTGATAAAACTGAAATATTAAAAGTCACAGATGAATATTTACAGAGTAATGCACTTGCGATGCGTTTTGAAGAGAGGGCGAAATAACCAATGACTTCAGAAAGATGGCAGCATCATTATTTAGGCTAATTTCGATTAGTTGCTCAATTCTTAAATTCTGCTGACTTTACAATATTTGTTGCATTACGTGCCAATTAATAGCCATTAAAAAATGAAAAAGCACTTTCTCCCATGTTTGCATGCCTGTAACTCAAGAAGTATTAAAGTAATCTTCATGCACTTTTAGATTTTGGATCTTAACAACCTCTTTCTTTGCCTTCTTATTGTTTAAGGCCCTGTATTGTTCAGGTTCAGAGATATTGGAATCTCAATATGCCTCCTGGAATAAATTCTACACATTTTCAGTGGCCAAAAACCAACTGTATTTCACGTTGCACAGAAATAATACTCCGTTTCTATTAAAGAGAAACCTCTGGAGACCAGATAATGTTAAAAGTAGAAATGTATGTTGTTTTTCTTTATCCAAACTCTTCTCTCAGTGTCATAAATGCTCTTTTTCTGAAGTTTGCAAGCCTGAAGATATTAAAGATAGTGGAGTGTTATTCTACATTCTGTTTCTTTATATATTTGACTTAAAAATTGTAATTTTTACAAAATTGCAAATATACATCAGTGACATTTAATGATTATGCTTTCTTATTAATGTATGCATTTCTTATAAATAAGAATAAAATCACAACTGTTTTTGTGAAATGACCCCAAATTCTGGAGTGATCTGATGATTTTTCTCATGTTTGTGTGTCTGTATCTGGTGCATAAGTAATGCATGCACTGACTGTTATGTAACCCGTCATGACCCCTATCTAGTGTGCATGCACACCTCATGCTTCAGTAGTTCTGTTATTTGCTCCTGAATTGTTTCCAGATTAAATTTGCATTGCATGTTGTGTCATCGTATTGCGTTACAAACAGTTAATCAATGCTTACTAACTCTTTAGTTGCTGAATTAAACACCAAAGTTAGAGTCTCTTTTCAGGGTGCATGATGATGACGAAGTGTGATTTCTGCAGGTATGAACGCAGCCGTTCGCGCTGTAACGCGCATGGGCATTTACGTGGGCGCTAAAGTCTACCTGATTTACG
This sequence comes from Enteromius fasciolatus, assembly GCA_032361145.1. Taxonomy (NCBI): domain Eukaryota; kingdom Metazoa; phylum Chordata; class Actinopteri; order Cypriniformes; family Cyprinidae; genus Enteromius; species Enteromius fasciolatus. The sequence continues at coordinate 17,778,867 of JAUMHR010000060.1, read as the reverse complement.
AGGTGAGAGATGTTGCTCTGCATGCATGGAGTCGCGGAGCGCTGCTGTGGTTCTGATGCGTGTGTTTCTCCAGGGTTATCAGGGTCTGGTGGATGGAGGAGATCACATCAAACTCGCCAACTGGCAGAGCGTCACCAACATCATTCAGCTGGTGAGGCTCCATCCGTTTAATGCACCTGTTACGCTGCCATGCGTGCTTCTAGAAGTACATCTAATGAAATAAATGTCAAGTCAGAGGGAGGCTAGAGATACGGAGCAAGTCATATTTTAATGAAAGATTATAAATATTCTAAAGATATTATTATAAATATATTTGTTTTTATGTGTTTTTAAATGCGTCCTTTTTTTAACCCTTTGTTAATTGTATTTCTTGTATCATTTATTCAGAGATTGCCATGAAAATAGCACTGATGCTGGCATGGCTTTAAAAAGTGTAAATAAATAAATAAATGTGCTAAATTAAATAAAAAAATAAATAAATATATATATATATATATATACACACTAAATAAAAATATTTTTTATATTTTTAGTTTCAATTTTAGTATTTTTTTTTTTTAATCTTAATTTAAGTGTAAGTTATTTATTAAATATCCATTTTATTATGATATTTTTGAGTTTTTATACCAGTTTTAGTTCTTTAACCAGATCATTTTAGATAATAGTGGATATTTTTACAGTTTTTTTCCCCTAGTTATATCTAAAATATTTATTCACTACAAATTATGTTTAAAAGAAAAAAAAAAGCTAATTAAAATACAAATATCCTATATTAAAATGTGATTTCATACTGATTTCTCACAGCCTGTAATAACCCTCAGTTTCTGCTGCTTGCAGTGAGCTGATTGTTTCTACAGGAAACACTTGAGATAATATCCTCCTCTTCTGTGTCTTCCTGCTGGTTTTGACTGACAGCAGCAGGAAACAGGATTTAGATTACAGCAGCAGATTAAATCTGAGATTACAGCTGCGACCCTCAGCAGTGTTTCCATCACACACACACACACACACACACACACACTCCTGACGCAGTGTATGCTGGAGTATTCAGCTAACAGTGTGCAGGATCACAATTTAACTTCAACGTAAAATGATTTAGTCTTCTGTCAACACATTTCCAACTTCACCACATTTTAAAAACTATTTATTTGAAATGTCCCCAAACTCCTCAATTATGTATTTATCTCTTAATATGTAAATTATCTTCTCCATTAACATATGTGTTGTCCATCTGCCTATATTTGGTGCATATATACTTTTCCAATTTAAAAGAAATGAGCCGTTTTGCTTGAAGAATATGTTTATGTATTCGATCTCCTCAGGATATAAATGAAATAAATAGATTAATGTGTCAGTGATATATTAACATCAGGGATCTTCTAGAGTACTATTATGCATAAAAACCCTTAAACAACACTGAGAGGATGTTACTAAGATAAAATACATAAAAAAACCACTACCATCAACATATCACAGTTGTCACTTTTTTGTAACATACATCAATTTTTCAGTATTATTATCTTATTTGTAACATTTTATTGTCATTGTATCATTTTAGTGTAATCTTCACTAACAACATTCACTCTTATCTAATCAAGATGTTGACTCATTCTGTGATCAAACTGGATATGGGTTTAAGTTTTTGGAGTGTTCTCCTGTCGTCCCACTCTTAAAGTTCCACCCTGTTTAAGCCATATTATGGAGAATGTTCAAAAAATATGAAGACATATCTGTCATAGTTATAATTATGTTCATCTGTAGAAGGTTAGAGAGCTAAATGTTGATCACTGATAAAACTACAGCTGATTTAGCTCATAATTTTCCACCCTGTTAGGCTTAAAGTCTGTGGAATGTGGAAATTACAATACAATTACAGAATTGTACGTGTTCCATCAAAACATGTCACTATTTTGCTACAATGCTGAAAAAATTAAAAACATGTTACCGGATGCCGGGAACGAGTAACAGGGTGGAATGTTTTGAGCTAAATCAGCTGTAGATTTATCAGGGATCGATGTTTAGCGCCCTGACCTTCTACAGACGAACATAACATTTATAACTATTTTTTGATTGCACAGACATTCTCCATAAAAAAGCCTAACAGGGTGGAACTTTAAGAGCAGGAGAACATTTAAAAAAAAATGGTATGAGTGACGTTTACATCCATTTGTACAGTTAAATTACAGCTAAAAAAATAAACAGTATCACTTCTTTAAAATGATCTTAGGAAGCACATCCTAACAGAGTGGAAAATGAGTAAATGAAGAAAATTGTACAAAAATAAATATACTTCCACATGAGTTCAGCCTAGTTCATAATCTTCTTAGCATTTCATGGTTTTAATGTCTATTATCTCTGCTTACATGATACATTATAATACACCTGATACATATAATTTCAGCAATTTCTTATAAATATGTGACTTTTAGAGAAAATATGAGTACATAAATCATAGAGACAGAAAAGTCACTGTATAACAGGAATGACTCGTATGTGAATTTATATATTAATACTATAGACATCTTAAAGATGAAATGCGCCTGTCATATCTTTACCATACTTTATGCTTTGATGCAGTCATCGTCTATTAAACGTGCCTCTTTGCTCATGTGACACTGCACATACTGAACTTTATATTGTTCGCATGTTTGCAGGAAGTGCACTGAAACAGCAGTCAGTGATGTTTTTCGAGGTCTATAACTGGAAGTGTGTGTGTTCTCAGGGCGGCACCATCATCGGCAGCGCTCGCTGTAAAGCCTTCACCACCCGCGAGGGTCGTCTGAGCGCGGCGTTTCACCTGCTCCAGCGGGGCATCACTAACCTGTGTGTGTGCGGCGGAGACGGCAGCCTGACCGGAGCCAACATCTTCCGCAGCGAGTGGAGCGGTCTGCTGGCGGAGCTCGTGCAGCAAGGTACAGAGAAGAAAGCTCCTTCAGACGTTACAGATTCCACCGTTTACACTAGTTTCTTCCATGGCATCCTGAAGCACCTTTATTGTACAGTTTGATTCGACTGTAGAATTGTTGCGTTTCATTCATATTCAGAATTAGTTTTAATTTAGTTTTAAGATTTTTTTTGTCATTTCCTTTTTTAAAAGTTAATTTATTTTATTTTCTTTCTTTCCAGTTGTTCATTATTCACTGTTGTTTTCAAAGTGTGTTAATTTATTTGTTACTACCTTTATTTCAGTTTCAGTCCAGTTAATGTCTTTTACTTTCTTTAAATAGGGCTTATTTCTTCCCAATATTGTTTTTTCAAATTTCTGTTATTTCTAGTTAGTAATTTTGTTGTGTGTTATATTTTATTTTATATTTGTAAACATATTTTTTAACTTTATTTTAAGTTGAATTATTTGTTATTTTTATTTTTGTTAGTTATTTCTTTTAAAATAAATGTAATTTTTTTCTGTTTAGTCATCCTTTTTATTTATAATAGTTTTATCATTTCATTTTATTTATTTTTTAATTCAGATATTGAAAGTTTTAGTAGTTTTTTTTTAGTTTTTTGTTAAACTTTTTTTGTTCAATTTTATTACAGTTCTGTAATTCTGTTATTTTCAGCAACTGTTTTGTTTATTTGGTTGTTTGTTTTCATTTCGTTTCACAGAAAAAATGTTGGCATGGGAATGATCTGAAATACAAGTTCAAGTTCTGTTTATTTCACACAAGTTAAACTTTTTTTTAATACCTCATTTATTTTTAATTAAATAATAATAATAATAATTTAATTTAATTGTTTTTAGACTTTAACATTACTTCTGTACACTGAAACCAGAGCTCGAAACCGAGCCGGATCTCTTAACATTCTCTCTTTTCTGTGTCACAGAGTTACGCTCCACTAGCAGCATCAATAGTCTTCTGTTTGCGCTCCATTAGAAGCTGCCAAGAGCTTTATCAGTGAGCGACAGCGTGAACGACGCGCTGCATTTGAATGAAAGTCCTCCTGCAGCTTCTGGTCTGTGGTGTTGAGCAGGATCTGGTGTGTTTGGTGTGTTTCAGGCCGGATCACAGACTCTCTGGCGCAGCAGCACAAGCATCTGAACATCGTGGGTCTCGTGGGATCCATCGATAATGACTTCTGTGGAACCGACATGACAATCGGAGCCGACTCTGCTCTGCATCGGATCATGGAAGTTATTGATGCAATCACCACCACAGCACAAAGGTCTCACACACACACACACACACACACAGCCAAGAGACACACAGCTAAAAATTAACTCATGTCACAAAATAAATGCTTACTGCAGTTACGTCAGCATTTCAGGGTCCAATCATAAATACCATAACCTGATCTTCCTCTCATAATGATGTTCACATCACTTTTTTTCTTCAAAGATTTGCAATATTCCCCACATTAAATAACTAACCATAATTATTATTATTATTATTATTATTACTAAAATTTGATTACTTAATAATAATAATAATAATAATAATTACTGCTAAATTATTAGCATATATATAATATTAGCAGCAGTTAACTGTATAATAATAAAATAGTAATAATAATTAATTTACTGTTTATAACCATAAATAAACCCTTTTTTTATTCGTTGTTTAGAGCTGCCATGACAATCTTAGGGATCTCTAATCTAATCTTATAACTACTATTATTGTTGTTGTTACTAATAATAATACTTTTTATGACTAATAATAAGTAATATAGTTGTATTTTTTTACTTTCACTTTTTTCTCATTGTGTGCAATATTCCTTACATTAAATAACTAAACATACCAACATTCAGTAAGTTTTTTTTATTATTATTTTAAACAAATTAATGTTTTATTCATCAAGGATGCATTCAAATTGATCAAAAGTGACACATAAGATGTTTAGGATGTTACGAAAGTTTCTAGTTCAAATACATGCTGTTCTTTTGAACTTTCTGTTCATCTGTGATCCTGAAAAATAAAAGGTATGACGGTTTCCACAAAAATATTGAGCTGCACAGCTGTGTTCAGCTCTGATAATAACAGAAATGTGTGTTCAGAAATTATGAAGATCATGTGAAGACTGGAGTAATGATGCGGAACATCACAGAAATACACTTTTCACGAATACACGATTCATGTTTTAATATATTGCATGTGTTGTTGATCAGATAAATGCAGCTGTGCTCGTGTGTTTGTGTTGTTTTCAGTCATCAGAGGACGTTTGTGCTGGAGGTGATGGGACGTCACTGCGGGTACGTCATGTTCACTGCGCTGTTGTAATCTTCAGAAGGGCATCAGGTCTGGTTTGATCCGGTCTGGTCTGGTTCTGCAGGTATCTGGCGGTGGTCTCTGCTCTGGCGTCTGGAGCAGACTGGCTCTTCATCCCCGAGGCTCCGCCGGAGGACGGATGGGAGGATCACATGTGCGCTCGACTCGGAGAGGTGACACACCACAGTTTTTGGTTCCCAACCTTTTTGAACTCACGGCCCACACAGCCAAACACATATGCTTCCGCGGCCCGCTGCAAAAGAATTTAAACAAACGAAGTACTCAGAAGCAAGGATGTTAATTGTCTTTATTGAGTAAACTGGTAATGTATTGAATAAAATATACAAATATATAAAAATACACATAACGGATCAGCAAACTAGACATTTTTTATTATATTAACAATATTACAATTTCTATTAATAATAATTGGCGGCCCCTCTGCGATACCGTCATGGCCCACTAGGGGGCCCACAGGTTGAAAACCACTGGTTTAGATGATCTGTTCCTGGAGCACAGTCAGCAGCAGCTCAGGGATATCTGGAGAAAAAGACAACAATACACCGTATAAGTCAAAATTACACCAAAAATCATTAGGATATTAATTAAAGATCATGTTCAATGATGGTATTTTGTAAACGTCCTACTGTAAATATATCAAAACATTTCTGATTAGTAATATGCATTGCTGAGCACAAATTTAAAGGTGATTTTCTCAATATTTAGATGTTTTTGCTCCCTCAGATTCAGATTGTCTAATAGATATTATCCTCTCCTAACAAACCAGACATCAGTGGAGAGATCATTTGTTTGGTGCATACATCTTATTAAAAAAACAAAATGAACATTTTGGCTGGTTTTGTGCTCCAGGGTCACACTGTAGGGTATAGAAATCACTTGACTGTGTGTGTGTGTGTGTGTGTGTGTGTGTGTGTTTTGCAGAGCCGCAGTAAAGGCTCTCGTCTGAACATCGTGATCATCGCAGAAGGAGCCATCGACAAACACGGCCAGCTGATCTCCTCCAGCTACGTCAAAGACGTGAGACTCTCAGACCGAGCTGTTCTTCAGTTCTCTGATGATCTGAGCCTGATGTATGTTCGTGTGTGTGTGTGTAGCTGGTGGTTCAGAGGTTGGGTTACGACACGCGGGTCACTGTCCTGGGTCACGTTCAGAGAGGAGGAACGCCGTCTGCCTTTGATCGAGTCCTGGTGAGAGCAGTAACACTTACTATATTTTATTTTGGTGTATTTTCGATTTATTACAAAACACTCGACAGTGTTAGCATTTCACTCACATTTTCATTTTTAATATATACGTTTATTGAACTTTTCACTTATATATGATTTTTTATTTTATATATATTTATATATAATTTCAGTTAAGCTTTATTTTATTTTAATTAATGAAGAATATTTGTATTGTTTTAGTTTTAAGTATTCAAATACTAGATGTTGAGAGATGTTCTGTATGCCCGTGCTGTGATGGGGAACCGAAGATGGAAGCTACAATAGATTTATTAAATACATTAATTAATTAATTCAGTTCAGTACAGTTTATACCCAAAATATCTTATGTTAATTTAAACTTTTAATAATACACTACAAAATCAAAGGTTGTCTGCTAATATTATTGAATGGAGCTAAAATTAACTAACAATACTTTTTGTTTTTTTAAGCAAAATTAACACAATAGTTAAAAAATAAAATGTCTAAATTTGGTTGAAATAATGTTCCATTGTCATTCGGTGTAACATGTATTCATATATTCATCTGACTTGTACATACTAAAATATATAAAAGAATAACGAAGACTATTACATTTTATTGTGTTCTTACTGACATATAGACAAAACCTAGGAGTGGGAAAAATACAACTAATTAGTGTTTAGGGTGAAAGTAATTAGTCTTTTAATGTGTCATAAACTGATTTTTGTTGAAAATATGCCTGATAAGATTGTTACACTGAATGAGTTTTAGTGGGTGAATTACTAAATCAGTAAAAACTCCGGCCCGCCGCCGCAGCACCACCAAGCTCGCGATAAAGACACTTAATCTATGACGGCACATCTACGCGATTAATAAGCAAGCGCATCACTGATGCTGGCGAGCGCGGTAAATCATTTCCGCGAGAGGAAAACAGATGTAGATGAAGAAACGGGTCTGCGAGCTCATTTCAAACCCTCGCACGCTCTCGATATGTCATCCGCGATCACTCCTGCGCTCCATCCTCTCTCACCTGCTGGCGCGAACACTCTTATTTTTGTCAGTCGTGGGGCGGGGCTTTGTGTTTTAGTTACAACTGAACACCCCCCCCAACCGCCACCTACTAAGCCGATATCATCGTCCATCGCGATGTTTCACATTAGACATCGTACTATGCCAAATTGGTCAACCCTAAAGTCCAACCACTTATATATCGTATCGCAATCACAATTTTGACCTTAATCACAATGTGACATTTTTCCCAAATCCTGCAGCCCTAAAGCATGCTAAACAGTGTTTAGAGAATGTAGAAGTGTGTTTCCTGTAAGGGGTAGGTTTAGGTGTAGGACAATACCACATACAGTCTGTACAGTAGAAACACCATTACAC
>JAUMHR010000060.1:17727570-17745582 GCA_032361145.1 Enteromius fasciolatus | reverse complement strand
ACCATGTGATATTTCACTTTTTCTTTTTTAATAAATCTGCAAAAATGTCAACAATTCTGTGTTTTTCTGTCAGTATGTGGTACTGTGTGTACATTAATGAGGGAAAAACTTAAATGATTTTAGCAAATAGCTGCAATATAACAAAGAGTGAAAAATTTAAGGGGGTCTAAATACTTTCCATACCCACTGTATATATATATATATAAATATATCTAAATTGGGCCACAGTGAGTCAGACGTGAGGAATGATGGGAGAAACCCTCGTCACACGAGGAGCTAAACATGCCTCTGAACACGTTTTAAACCTCATCTCCTTCAAGTGTGCCGCCGACCTCAAGAACTCCAGCCTAAACGAGACTGGAACCCTCAAAAGCATCTCCGTCAGCATCCCAGGGGGTCTTTACAGCGGATGCTTCCCTTTCCAAAAAAGGCCAGCCGGTATTTTCTCTCCGTAGGAAGAGGGAGAGAGAGAGACGAGCACCAGAGAGCAAGAAAAGCATCTGAATGCAGAAATAGTGCAGTGACGTCTGAGCGGCCCACTCTCCTCCCCAGAGGCGTCTCTTGACATGCCTGCAGAGAAACGCCGAGCCCGAGAGAACGGAAGAGGCTCATTCATGCGCTTCATCACCCAAACCTTCTTCCTCATTTCAATGTATTCAAAAAACTAGACTACTTACACCAAACCGATGAAAGATACAGCGCTCGCAGATCCTCTGTAATCACTCGAGATGGACTGCCAAGTGAAAGTTGTGTTCAGTACAGGATTGTTAGCCAAAGAATATGTCAAAACATATGATTAAATAAAAGTATTTTTAAGTAAAAGTATTTCAGCTAGTTTCCAAGTCAACATTTCTCATTTTTGGATGAAGTACTAAACTTTAAAAAACTTTTTATAATGCATATATATGTTACCTTATATATATATATATATATATATATATATATATTAAATACATTTATACAAATAAATTATATGAATAGAAACATATATTTTCAAATATGTGTGCGTTTGTATTTATGCAGTACACGCACATATATTATGTGAACAACAACCTTTATTTTGGATGCAATTAATCGTTTGACAGCACTAGAAAAAAACTAAAATAAAAAACCTAAATCTAAATAAACTAAAGCTAAAAACTAGTATTGTACAAAAAAAAAGCAAAAATTGAAAATGTTTCCAAAAAAGCATGCATCCAAGTGAATAAAGATTAAAAAATAAAGTGAATAAAGACATTCCCGTTTAAAGTGTGTTTGTGGACAGGAAGAAGTGTCTGTCTGTTCACGAGAACCCAAGATGACAAACCAGTCGAGTCAGAAAACAGAGGAATCTCCAGACATGAGCAGAGAAAGATCTGTCTGAGAAACCTTCACTAAACCAGCTCACATTTCACACATCAACAAATCCAAGCTATTCCAGAGCTGCTATGAATTTCAAGCATTGTGATTTCTATGCATTCTTTTCTGACAATAATGCATATTTTAAACTACAGTACCAAAAATAAATCATATATACCAAAATTGCAATATTGTCACCACATATATAAATTGTACATAATGGTACCTTTTGTTGTGCTGTTTTAATTTTACTTATAAATACGAAATAATAATAATATATTAAAAACAAGACAAAGACACCCCCAAGAAAGGAGTGCTTCTGCAGGTGGTGACAGCAGACCACTTCTCAGTTCCTGTGCTTTCTGGCTGATGTTTTGGTCACTTCTGAATGCTGGCGGTGCTTTCTCTCTAGTGCTAGCATGAGACGGAGTCTACAACCCACACAAGTGGCTCAGGTAGTGCAGCTCATCCAGGATGGCGCATCAGTGCGAGCTGTGGCAAGAAGAAAACATTGATGCTATGGACTGGCCGCCCATTCCCCAGACCTGAATCCAACTGAACACATCTGGGACATCATGTCCACGTTGCTCCACAGACTGTCCAGGAGTTGGCAGATGCTTTAGTCCAGGTCTGGGAGGAGATCCTCCACCTCATCAGGAGCATGTCCAGGTGTTGTAGGGAGGTCATACAGGCACGTGGAGGACACACACACTACTGAGACTCATTTTTACTTGTTTTAAGGACATTACATCAAAGTTGGATCAACCTGTAGTGAGTCTTTACACTTCAATGTGACTCCAAATCCAGACCTCCATGGGTTAATAAATTTGATTTCCATTGATCATTTCTGTGTGATTTTGTTGTCAGCGCATTTAACTATGTAAAGAACAAAGTATTTAATAAGAATATTTCATTTATTCAGATCTAGGTTGTGCTATTTTTGAGCAGTGTATATATACACACACACACACACACACAATCTAGTTTTTTTATTAATATTTCAAATGTGTATATTTCAAATGAGTAATTTTAGATTTTGTTTAAAACGTTGAAGGCTTCTGTAAAGTTTTCTTTTGTTTTTGACATTTCTTTTTAAAAATATGTGTAGTTTTTTTGTAACTCATTCTATTTATGTTCTAGTTTTAGTTAAATACATTTTATTTTAAATATTTCATTTTATATTTTACTTAAAAGTTAATTTTACAGCTTAAGTTTGTCATCTAAAATATCCCTAGTAATTTTTATATTTCAGTAACTAGCATCTAATATTACCAAAATTTTAATAAATGTTCTCTACATAGCTCATTTTAGCCGTCATTAGATCATGCATTAAGCAAGTGTAAATCTTAATGATCTTAAAAAAATATATAGATTTTTTCTTATGCAAAACATTAATTGCACCATCAGTATCCAGATAGTTTAATTATGTCTTCGGTCATGTAACTAGAATTAATCAATCACACGCATGTGGTTGTGCGCGCGAAAAGCCTGCAGCGTTTTCATGTAGGTGAAGAGACACAGCTCAGTGTGTGTTCAGTGTGTGCAAAGCATGATGGAGCCTCTTGTTGAGCAACAGTGTGTGTGTGTGTGTGTGTTAAACAACGCTTTCATTCTGCTTGAGCAAGCTGTGGTCGGTCTGAGCGGTTAGAAATGACTGAGCTCTCAACTGTTCCCGCGCTCATAAGCAGTACAGTCTCACTGTGTTCAGTCGCTCTTATCTGCAGTCAGTCTACACCAGCACATGTGAGCCCTGCACAGCCTGATTACACGTGTTAAGGAATAAAAGTCTTAAACTGGAAACGGGAATGAGATGAAACCATGCTGCATTTAATTTGGCACAAATCCATAAATGAAAGGTGCTTCAACTAATAAAACCACCGCCGTCTTATTTGGATCTTTTAAAGATTCAAAGCTTTTGAGATGATTCATCAGATCAGATGACTGAATCAAAAACACAAATACATTCAAACTAACATCATAAGTCAATTCTGATTGGACGAGACACGCTCACAGCTGCTGTAAAATATTTCACACACTTAATTTCTATTCAATTCGGTTCTAATTTATGAACAACTCCAAACTTCACTTCACCAAACAATAACAACTTTCACACAAAACAATAAATGCTTTTTAGTGTAACTTATTAAACAGAGTTCAAGTTATTGAAATTAAATGACTAGGTGCTGGCATTCAAAGTGCTTTCAAAAGAAAAGTCCAGTACAGGTCAAAATAAAATATCCGACATATCAGCCAAACAGGACAAAACGATTGCCCCACGCAATAACAAAAAAGATGTATATCAGCCAATATATCAGTCGAACAAAAAAACATATCGGCTGATGTGATATGTTAAAAAAGAAAAAGAAAAAGCCAAATATTTGTGAGGATAAAATTATTGGCCAATGCTGATAATTCAAAAATAAATATCAGCCGATATTTTGGTCAAACAGAAAATGGCAATAATTAAACAACTTCAAATAAATGTTGATATATAGACCAAACAGAAATATTAAATGATTGGCCGATGCTGATAATAAAAAAATGCCAAATATCTGCCGATTTATCGGTTACGGAAAGGAATAGTTTGAACACTATTAGGCTGCTTTTGATGATAAACTGAGGTCAATAAATGGACCAAACATAATATAACATAAACGCAAAGTAAAAAATAATGTTCAAAATATTTAACTATATCCAAAGTGAAGTATTAATGGTGAAAATATAATTTATATAATTAGTAACACTTTACAATAAGGTCCATTAGTGTCCATTAATGAACTGTGTTAGTTAACGCAAACAAAGGATGAAAAATACTTCTGCAGCATGTATTAATCTTAGTTCATGTTAATTTCAGTATTTAGTAATGCATTATGAAAATCACAAGCTGTGTTTTTTAACATTAGTTAATGCACTGTGGATTAATATAAAGAAACAATGAACGCTGTATTTTTGTAACATTAACAACGATTTAAAGAGTGTAATAGATGTAGTCTCCGTTGTTCGTTCATGTACAAATAACACCTTATTGTAAAGTTTTACCATATTTTCTCTTTCAAAAAAAATATAACATAAAATATAATTATATGTCAATATAACATATAAAATCACACGGTTGTCTGTTTGATTGCAGCTCTTTCTGATAATACAAGACATCTCTAAGGAGTGGACACGAACTGTAAAAGCACCAGAACATCTCGTGAGACCCGCCACAATCTGATGAGGATGAGTTTAGATCGGCAAACACTGAACACTAGAGAGAAACCCACAGGGGGCTTTTGCATGATCAGAGTTTATTTACTGAGCCTAAAGAACAAAACACTGAGTCCCTGTGAACTTATGAATGACTGAGCTCGCCCTGATTCGTCTGCTAAGGGTTACCTTCATCCAGAGACACATGAACACATGTCTCTCGCCCCAAAATAGACACTCATTTGAATACACAGGATATCCTCTAATGGCGTCTGCTGGCCAGAATGTGCACTACTTAGCGGGTCAGATAATGGTCTGCGCGGTCTAAATAGTGAGGATGCGGTATAGATTTATGGGCTCCCCGAGGGCAGGTGCTGCGCGTCAGGGAAGTGTGGGAGGATGAACAGTGTGTCATCTTCCCTTTGAACACGTCGAACAAAAACGCCTCACCAACGCCTGAACCACCGCTTAGCAATTTAAATCAACATTTATAGGTTTGAGCGGTGTTTGCTTGATTCGAGCGCCCACATGCATTCACCCTACAGCAGAGAGGTGTCCTGGAACCTGAGGAGCTTTCTAAATATGGAGATCAGCGCTGGTGTTCTTAGATAGGCAGTCACCTTTTTCATAGAATAATCACTATGTAACTTACACCGATGCATATTACTGTAAGAAGATGCCTCAGGCCTGTGTTTCAAGTGATAAAAAAGATAAAGGTACATTTATTGATTCTTTTGAATACTGTGACAACATTTTGCCATATTGGAAGAAAATACATATGGAAGATCTTCCCAAACTTTGATATGTCCCCAGCTTTGTATTTATGGTCCTTTTATATTTACCATAAATCATAAATGCATTTTGTCACTTTATTCTCCTTCTTTCAAAATGTCGACATCACAAATTTCTACATGGCTGCCACTTGAAATGCTCACCTACAATAAACATAAAAAACTGACGAATTCTGGCTGATTGCTCTCTCCTTTGGGAATACAAAAATAATAATAACAATACCAATTCTTATTTAAAATGCTGCAATCTCCCTTTTTCCTTTATTAAATCCAGCCGTTTTTTATCTTAAGATTTTGTACATGCTGTAATATGGGTACGTGATATGATACTGTTAATGTTAAACAATATTAATGGTTTTTAGTAATATTTTGATTTGGCTATAGTTTTTTTTTTATTTTTTTTTATTTCAACTTACTACTTGCACTATCCCCCCCATATGTAAGTATATAAGTATGCAGAGAGATTTCTGGGTAAAATATAGCAAATATTAAAAGGCATTTAAAAATATATTCACACTTTACTTATATTTAAATTTTAGTTTAATTGTCAAAATAATGGTGTTGTTGGGCAGGACATTTAGCTACAATTTACTTATTAGTCTAATTATTAGTTTAATTATTAGTCATTTTGTTACATGCTTTTGTCATTTTATTAGTTTTTTGCACCTTACTTGTCTTGCACCATTTATTCTTATTATGAAAACTACAAAATTATGCATAAGCACTTAAATTGGTATGGAGAAATGTTTTAATTTCCACTACAATTTTGATCGACTGTATCGAAAGGAGTTTTGTAAACCTGAAAAAAAAATCAGCATGCAATCACGTGAATTGACTGTTTTCTCATATCTTTGGCATATCTTGCAAAAATGCCCAGTGCTGCGATGTATGCGTACATGCATTTTTAAGAATATTTAATGATTTAATTCCACAAACAAAATCGTATTTCAATTCAATATCAATATATATCAGGTACAGTACGCCAGTTTTTATTTAAGGGTATATAGCTGTAAACTATATAATGATGGCGAAACTATATAATGATGGTATATATATATATATATATATATATATATATATACAGACACACACACACACACACATATATTAAATGCTGCTTTACTTACATTATATTAAATGGATGCAATTTTTAAATAAATTTGTAATTAATTATTTAATAATTTCTTTAATAACTTTTCTTTTTTTATTTTCATTATTTGTAAAAAAAAAGAAAAGAAAAAAGATCTTCAAACTGTTTTTATATTTTACATTGCAAAAATAAAATAAAAATGGGAAAAGTAAAAAAAAAAAAGATGATTTCAGAATCAAAATGATAATCAATTAAAATTGACAAATCAGTACGGTCTACCCAGATCTAATACAAACATATCTATAGTCTGATAATGGACAGCAATAATCAAAAACAGTACACACACTTCAAATGTGTGAGATCTCTGTGAATGTAATCGTACGACAAACACAGACTGGTTTTGTTTCACATTTCCACAGCTCAAAACAGTCCACTCTTGGTCCCCAAATGGGGTCATTTGCCTTACAGCATGAGTCACAAAAGTTCAATGAGTGTCACATGACCCTCGCACCGCCGACACAGAGGCTGTTTCAAAACACAGGCCTGTCTTACCAAATTCTACAGCAGCATCACACACATCTTTTTCATGGCAACAAGCTCAGTGAATACAAATACTGATGCTTGAATTTTACAAAAACATGCATCAAATGAATTCTAATTGAACTAAACTATTTTACCCACTATTTATGTTCTGCACTTTTGATTCTGAATATTAGGTGCATTCCAAACTGCGTACTAATGCATTTTTGTATTGCATTTATAATACAGAATATAAAGTGTGCAGTGCTGGACACTTCATACTCTCAGTGGTCACAGCTTTTTAATGCAGCATTATTTTTTGGGAGGGGTAAGGCTGCTGGGGTCATGTGACAGTGAGGTGCGATGCAGGGCGGTTACCTGAGAAAGCCAGGTGCGCATACCTTACTATACAAGGACAGACTTGCTTTTACGGGCCGTGAGCCATGAACACAAGCATGAAGGGTGGCGTTACTAGAGCATGCTGGGACCTAAAGCTGACACACTGGTTCTTACAAGACACACACTTCTCCAAATGATGGCTTTTAAAGGAAAAAACACAGGTTTTAAAACACCAAATGCACTCATGTTCAAGCCAGTTCAATGTAAGTATACATACATACACACATGTACATTTATAAATATATACTAGTGCTGTCAAACGATTAATCACAGCCAAAATAAAGGTTTTTGTTTACATAATGGGTGTACTATTATTATTTATTATGTATATATATATATATATATATATATAAAAATAAATATAAACACATGAATGTACAAATTTAAGAAAAATATATTATGTTTTCATATTAAATATTACATATACATATATATATATATATAATATACAATTTAAGATAAGAATATAAATATATAAATTGTATATATAAATATATATTGTAAATATAATATTGTAAATATTTTCAAAATATATACTGTATGTGTGTGTTTATATATACACGTAATACACAGAAATATAAACTTATATTTGTTGTATAAACATATATTATGTAAACAACAAAATGTTTAATCCAATTAATTGTTTGACAGTATACATGTATATAAATAATACAACTAAATATATATATATATTTTATTTTTATACATTTTTTTATACCAATAAGTTGCAATTTTACTATCAATATATATGTATTTTGGAATTCATTATATTTTATTGTTAATCATTATTATTTATGATTTTTTAATGTTATATTACAGCCTATTTATCATTATCATCAATATTTTGATTTTGATTTAATTTGTATGTTTTATAGTTTAATTTTTAGTAATTCTGTTATGCACTTTTGTCAGTTTTTTTTTTATTAATTTCCATTTAGTAATTTTAGTGCATCAACATATCTAGTTTTCTTTTTATTTTAAATTAGTTCTTATCTAATATGTATATTTATTTTATTTCAGCTTTATTTCAATTAACAGAAATATTCAGAGTAGTTTCAGTGAACTACACCAACTCTGGTCTAAGCTGACAGTTAATTGGTTATTAGCTGGAAATCAAAGGACATTAAGTAAGAGTTTGTGAGGAATGAGCAGAGCCAGCAGATTAGGGTGAGATTAGCGCACTACTTGAGCTGTTTAGAAGGTTATAAGGCCATGTGTGATTGACTGACGGAGTTCATGAGTCAATGAGCTGGTGTCAAGCCTGAGCTGAAGCCTTCAGGAAACTCCTGAGCGCCACGCCCAACACACGGAAGAAACCCGAGAGCGTCTCCTTCACGAAAGAAGATCAGATGCATTCACACACTGCGACACGCAACGAGAGCTCAGGGAAACCCAGGCCTGCATTAATTATTCACCTCCGTGCAAGCATCCTGTCCAAAGAACAGCGAGAAACACAGGGACAGATGCGCTGTCTGTTATGACAAACATGCTTTATGTTCATCACATCACTTGTTTTCAGCAGCGTTGGTTCTGGAGGTATTTTTTCCATTTTATTTTTCCAACAGTGATTTAAATAAAAGTCTTTGTTAAAGCATTACAAGTCATGAACCAAAACAATCAGCTGAACTCAACATTTCTGTTTTTATTTATCCATGAAACAAGTTATTGAAACGTGTTCTATTCTACTGTACTTACAAATAAATCTGTTGAAATATCTGTTGAAAACATTTCTTATGATTTCTGTTTATATTTATGCTTGAAAATAATATATTCCCAGTTAGTTCTTCTAAATTCCCATTAATTTCCATAATTCCCATTATTTATTAATATGGAATATTTTCAAAATTCCCAAGCTTAACTTACCATGGAAATTTACTGGAAATTTACTGGAAATTTTCCGTCCCTTTGCAACCCTAAGCACAACAGAACCAAAAGTTTTAAAACACAACTCATTTGGGCCTGCAGCACTCTATAACTCTTATTCTTCACATAAAACACACTACTACGCAAAATGCACACTAGTTTATTTCAAGAACATTATTTTACTACTCCGAACACACCTGGTTTCTGACAAAACTGAGAATTTGGCTACATGAAGTAAAGGGCTTGTTGTGAGTTTGCTCCTGCTTTGTTTAGAAAAAAAAGTTGAGTTGCATCAAATTTCGCAGCCTTCTCAAAACAGTGATGGGTGTCAGAAAATAGGGAAAACATGGTGAAATGTACATGCAAATATGTAGGAAAATAAGAAGCGTGTGACAGAAAATGGAGGTTAAGGCGCTCATGTGAATATAAACCTGTGAGAACATCAGACGCGGTTAGTCATGGATGGATGGATGGAGACACATGTCTGACATCACTGCCATTCCCAGTCAACACACACACACACACACACACACACCCGCCGCAGTCAAAACACAGCTACTGAAGCTCTGAGATCATTTCCCAGTAACACCTGAATTCAAACGCCGTGCCGTCACCACCACAAACAAAACAAAACACGCCAACATCATCTAATGAAGTCACGTTTCATGTCAACATCAACCAATTTATTAGTTTATTAATATTTTGATTCAGATTTTTTACTAATATTTTTATTTCAGTTTTATCATTATTGTTTTCAATTCATTTTAAATCAAGATTAAGATTTCAAGTTTTATTTACTTTTCATTTCTCATTATTTATTTTATGTCTACATTACTGAGTGCAATGCAGTATTATTTAAGCATTATTTACATATCAGTGCTGTCAAACGATTAATAGCAGTGCCCAATATTGACACTGTGTTATTTGAGACAGTCATATTGCTTTTAGATGTTTGTTTGTTCGAAATACTGGTATAATAATGCAGCAGTGCATATTTATTTATTTTTTATTGAAGTTTTCATTTTAGTTTATTCCATATCCATCATCCAATGCAATGCAGTGTTATTTTAGTATTTATATTAGTATTATTTTATTCTATTAGTTTCAAATATGCTTTTATTTTGCTTAAATATTATGCATAAATTATGCTTAAATTTTATATATATAATTTATTTTAAATTATTATTATTTATTTCATTTTAAGCAATTGTGTGTTTTTGTCATATTTAATAGTGGGTTTTTTTGCTATTCAGGTTTCATTTAATTTATTTTTTTTCAGATTTTCACTTTAAATTATTCTAATTATTTTCCAGGGCAACATTCAAGTTATATAATATATATCATATATATATATTAGTATATAATAATTAAGTTATTCTAATAATTAGTTTTATTTTCCTTTAGCTTTATATAAAATAACAAAAACGTTTTATTTTTAGTTAAAATAGCTCGATTGAACATTAACAATCCTTATGCAACGGAGCATCCAACAAGCACAAAATGTGTGTTGTGCATAAACCAGCTGCTGTAATGTGATGCACAAAGTTCAAGCAAACTGAACTTGGACTGTCCACTACTCAATCTGTTCAAACTGGATGCTGTGTTAAAAAACTGGACAGAACGGAATTAAAGGGACAGCATGATTCACAGCCAGATGCAAGCATACACTGACTAACCAAGAGAAAATTTATACTGAATAATACTTGGAATTCAACAGCGTTTGTGTCAACATTTACTGCTGAAGGCAAACTCAAATTAAGAGACGCGTCGTCTCAGAGAGGGCTTTAGCACAGCAAAACAGTCACTGAACAGCCTGCTAAAAACCCTGCCAATAATTAATAGCCTGTAAATCACCATCACTAAAAATATTAACGCTCGGGCTACTTGACCATCCTGACCCGTCCCCAGTCGAGCGGAGCGCTGAATTGCTGACATGAGTCATGTGAAAGGACCTAAAGGGCTAGTCAAAATCCAGCTTACACCACAACCACCCCTCTCTGGTCAAGCCTGGCATTCCCGTTTCACAGCCGAGGGCACGACGCGAGCGGAGAGAGAGAGAGCATCAGCAGTATGAGTCACTAACATCAGCTCATAAAACTAAACAGCTTCTGTTCCCGGCGTCACACGAACACACTGCCTACACACTCGGCCTGTTGCACGCTCGTTTGCGATGCTAATGGCCTTTAATTTCACGCCGCTGCATCTCGTACTTCAGGTAGCAGGAGCCTTTGTGCAAACGGAGTGAATTATATTCCTTTCAACTGATTGTCAAGGTGCCGGAGGGTGATTTCGACATATGACGGCCTCTCCTACACGCCATCGCCCACGCAGAGCTATGAAAGGCACGCCGGTTACGAAAGGAACAGAACATCAGTCAGGATCTTCTCAGATAGACGCGGCCTTCTAGGGATGCCAGGTGCATCAGTACCAAGCGCATACCAACATGCAAATGTAAAAACGCAGATTTGCAAATTGGCATGTAAACTAGCGCTCACTACTAGGTCAAATTGAGGAATTTTTGCAGCTGAGTTAAAGATGCCGCACGTACGTATTTGACTCTTCTAAAGCTAAAAAATAACATAATATGTTTGCACACATTTAGAAAGCATGTTATGTTTACATCGCCGTTTCTCTGAAAAACAATAGCCACTAATTCTGAGTTCCAGGTCAGAATTACATTACATCCTGCACCTGTAATCTGTATGATCCGGCCCACTTACAGCGTATTGCTGTCAAGGAATAATGTTATGTTTGGAAGGCAGGAGCTCCAGGTATTACCGGATACACATCGGTGTAACTGCAAATCCATTCGTACAGTGCCTCCTTTGCTGTTGGTGAGGTATTAACTGCTAGTTTAGTGTCTTAAATGAGTTAAGGCTGCTTTGTGCCTGCTCAACATATTGTCTAAAGACATAACAGCAGAAGTCACAATAAATTAAGCCTGCACTGATCCACCTCAACAGCCCCGGGTATAAAAGCACGCTGTGTTGTATTTGCTGTGTAAACGCACTCATGCCACATCTGAGCCGCATGCAAAAACAGCTACAGTAAATGTAACTACAGAGGCGCTTCTGAGCCACCTGTGCAGTATAAACTTGATATTTCTGAGGTGTGAGTTAAGGCTGCTCTATGCTTGATAAAACTTCAGTCTAAAAATCCAACGCAGCATAAAAGCCAGAGTAAAGGCTCTGAGCCACCTCAACCCATCGTATCAAAGCATACAGTTATATTTGCTGTGCAGATGCAATCGTACTACCTCTGAGCAGCATCCTATATTTCTTTATCCTTTGCTATTGAACAAACACTAGGCCACATAATAAAATAACAATGTAGTTGTTAAATGCCTGCTCAACTTCATGCTCATTAGTCTCAAAATGAATCATTTTTTAGTTTTCCCAGTCCTGATCTGACTACTGAACACCAGACTGGTCAAGCGGGTTCATCATGGTCAGCGCAGTTCAGCTCGCCCTTTCTGTTTGTCATTCATTCATCAAGCATTATAAAACATACAGGCTGCATGGAGAGACTGTACGGACGTCCGGGTAAACGACCCATAAATGCCAAAGATATTCCCACAGCATTCATTAATCAATCGCTGCCCTTTAGGAGTAAATATCTCATCTCAATCACACAGAAGTGCGCGTCAAGGACTTACAAGTAGTAAAGCATGACATTGCACAAGGGTACGCAGAGGTTCTGCCACTACTAGACCGCTAAATAAATGTAGAATGCAAATATTCAACTGTTAGCCATACATAAAACCCCAAACATTTACATTATATTAAATAATTTTCTTATTATCACGTAGTTTACCTTTGCACTCTGGAATAAATAAATAAAAAAATATATATATATTTTACTAAAAAAAATTGTAAGGTAAGGGGTTGCAATCAATTTATTTTAGCTACATTTAAATGAATTTATTTGTTTATTTAAATGTTGCAAAATAAAAATCGATAGAACTAACACGTTTTGAAAAATATAATAAAAAGACAAAAATATGTAAAGCAGCAATCAAAGAAAAATATTAATTAAAAACTGTAACTAAAATAACACTGCATAATAACATCTCTGAAATACAGCAATGCTAGCAGTTATACCGTATCAGTTAACAAGACTACACTAGATAATCACTAACTTAGCAGCTTCACAGAGGAGTGTCCAGTGTTTAAGGACTTCCTCATAGTTGAGAAGACTGAGCGTCTGGAAGCAGATAACAGACGGACGGCGACAGGGCTGATGATGTCACTGCAGCCTTTGACTTCTATTGTGCCGTCATCGTGAGAATCAGACACAAGAACCTCACAGAAACACAACAGCACCCTGAAATACCAAACCTGTATTTCACAGTCGACAATGAGATGCTAAGATTTACTTCAGGGCCATTCATTTTCTTATTACAATATTATAATTAATGTCTGGATGCTTGCATTTTGAGTTTACAATTCTCTGCTAGGATTATTATTAGTCGTTACTGTGCTAAATCAAGGCAGTGACATCATATATTTAAAAAATAAATACATAAAATATTATGTATTAAGATATTACAATACATAAAACACTAATACAAAAATATCTATATTTATGCTTATTTTTAATATTATGTTAAATTACTCTGTGCAGTGATAATGTTTAAAAAAAAAATACAATATATAGGGTTACAATAAATAATTTGTAGATTTTTTTTGTTCTTAATTACATTTAACAGAATGATAGAAAACACAAAAAGTCAAGTTTTTTAAAGAATGGAACTAGATTAGAGAGTGCTAGTGTTTTATATAATATAAAACATAGTGTCATCATAATAAAATATTAATAATGTTACAAACAGACTTTGTTTTCTTAATGTAAAATTTACACACACACACACACACACATCATATATACTGTATATATATATATATGTGTGTGTGTGTATGTATACACATATGCATTTCATACAGCATTAATATATTCTGTGTATGTGTGTGTTTGTATGTATGTGTATATATCTATATTCATATATACACTCATAAGCCACATAAAATACTAACATGAAATTGAATATTACATCACAGTAATGAGAATTATGGAAGCTGGGATTGTTATGAATATTGAATGCACTTCAATATATATAGGTGCACTACTATATACATATACCTATATATATATATATATATATATATATATATATATAGGTATGTGTGTGTTTGTGTATACACACACAAATAGTGTTCCAAACAGACTTGATTTTCTTTATGCAACATACATTTATACATTCTGTTATTTGCACACAAGACGACACAAACGTAAACTTATAATTATACACGCACATTTCTAGAATTTAAGGAATGCAAATAATGTGTAAGCATAACTAATTCTACATGTCCAGAGCACGGCCTACTCATATTACAAAACCAAAAATGCGAGATACTATTTTCTCCCTGTCGGTTCGCGTCGCAGAGCTGGTTGTTTGTGATGAAGTGGATAGAGTTACAGTACGGAGGAGAGAAACTCAAGTTTTTGTGCCGCTGCGGTGAATGCAGGGTCGCGTGTGACGTCAGCGCGCGAGAGAAAAACAAGCCCAGAAATGTCTGATTCTGACTTTTGGCGGACAGCGTTCAAAACACCTCAGAAAATAACGGTCGGAAAAGGCGCGTTACCTGCAGTTCGGCCCGTTCCACCTCCCATTGCGCCCGTTCCACCTCGAACCGGGCCCACTCGTGCTGCAGAAAGTGTAAAATCCCCGGAATACTGTACTGAGCGCGGGCCGTTTCTCCGCCGCCGCCGTCGCCCGGTTGAGGCGCTTTCGCTCCACCGGGAAGAACCGAGTTGTTGTTGTTGTTGAAGAACACACCGGGGCCCGCCTGCTCGTCCATGGCTAGGCCGGGAATCGGAGGTCTGATCGACCGAACGGACGCTGGATTTCGTCCGAGAACGGGAAACGGGGCGAGCGCTCGACTCACCGCGCGCTGCTGCTGCTGCTGTCACTTCATGACGTTTCCGCTAGCGCTAGTCGAGTCGCGAATGAATCGTTCTTGTGAGCCGATTCGCTTGTGAACCGATCAGTGGAGTTAAATGAAATAAACAGCTGACAAATAGCCTAACATGGATTCGGGAATACTATGAAGGGAAACACTGAATGAATGAATAATTTTAAATAAATGTTAAAATATATGAATAAATCATTATATACATAATTAAATACATAAATAAATGCATTAATTAACAAACATATATTTATTTATTATTTATTATTTTTCTCCACATTCATGTATGTATGCATATATATATAAATGAATTAATGAATGAATAAATGAGTGGGTAAATAAATGAATAAATACATTTAATTATATATTCATATATTTCAACATTTAATTAATGATTTCATTTTGAGTCATTTGTACACACCATTAAATTATAATTTTTAATGATATATTGCCCTTATTTATATAAAATGATTTTTTTTTTGAAAATTATTTATATTTATTTTAGCATATTCTGTTGTTTTGTAGTTTTTTACCATTATGAATCATTTTGTAGCAGTGTTAATGTCAGTATTATTAAGACACTATTATTTTTTATACTTATATTTATATTTTATGAGGTATGTTTTACTTTATTTTTATATAATTTTATTAACATTTTGAATTGGTTTCAATATTTATACTTTCCTTTTAATTTTAGTTAAAGTTTTAATAGTGTTGTTTGAGTGGCTTTTTATAATTTTTTTTTTAAAGACTTCTACTAAATACCTTAAATACACTGAACGTAAAATATAAAAATACCTATTATCAAACAGCAAAAGTGCATGTTAACTGCACACGCATTTCAATGAAGCCTTTAGAAAGTCGACTCGTTCGAACGAACCGATTCGATCAAATGAATCGCGCCTCTCAACGCTGGTTTCCGCTCATTTCACGCCCACAAGCAGGTCAACAGATCGCTGCCAGCACGAAACGCTTTGATTGGACAGAACATACAACTCGTAATGTGAACAGCCAATCAGAGGCGAGTGCGCTGAGGCTTTTGGAACTTGTAGTTCGGATGCGTTTTATCTTTTTATTTTCCTCCCAAGCGTTCTCATTTCGAGTTCTTGTTTATTGTTTAACTTGCGGTTAGCAATCTTGCTAAAACACCACAGCTGTCTAAGTAAATACACAACTCGAAGATTAACAAAATTACAGATTATGATAAGTAAATAAATGCAAATAATAAAAAAAGACAATTATTTTGACAATAAACAATTTTATTACCACTAAAATAAGTAATATGTAAACGGAACAGTACAATTAATTAATAAAAGAACGCAGGTTATGCTTGCATAAATAGTCAAGCAAATGATTGTCATAATTTCACAATTGGTTCATTTAAGTAGTCATGTCATGCACGAACTGTTAAACAACACAACAATACAAACCTCTGTTTTAAACACCCATGTCTCTATTTCTAAGAAGCTGAAACCCATGAACAACACAAAGATCCATTCAGAGCCTCATTTACCTGCTACATTGTAGGAATGTGTATCTTCATCATACTTATTATAGGCTACACAGCGTTAGTATGCGCGGACAAAAACATGTTCAATATTGCAATAAAAAACGTTACACACGCATACAGCAACACTTCGTATTATTTTTTATTTTAAACAAATAAAAGTTTTTTTTAAGTATTTTTAAATCGTGACGTGGGCAGCGTACGCCGCGTGACGTCACAGCCGGCGCAGTATTTAATTAGTGTTAGTGCGCTTCGCGAACAATTAGTGCGCGCGCAGGTCACAGGTCCACACGACATGCCTCCTTTAGAGAAAACACAGCATCCCAAACCTTTCAAACAGAGGAAGAGTTTAGGTAAGTGTCTTTATATCACGCACTCGACTCTCTGATGGCATGCTTTGAAATTTATAAGTTGTCTTTGCGTTTTTTGTGATATTGATCACCGATCAGCAACGAGGAAACAAGAGGTGGCGGGAATCCGAACTAAGTTTCCGACTAAAATCCCGGTAAGAAGCGGCTGGTTGTGAGTCAAGTTGCTCTCTTAGCGGCTGTCAGCGTTAATTAGTGTGTGTTTCAGGTAATTATCGAGAGATATCAGAGAGAGAAGTACTTACCGCCGCTGGATAAGACGAAGTTCCTCGTGCCTCAGGAGCTCACGATGACCCAGTTCGTGACCATCATCAGGTCTGTCAAATAAACCCTCATCTGACCAAAATAACTTCATTTCTCTACAAACAAGCTGTTCCCTTAAGAGTTTTTGAGTATTGATACAAATAATTGCAAACCATTATTATTATTATTTTAAACTTAAAGTGAAGTGCTTGTATCGTTTTCTTCACAAAATATTTTTTTTTTTTTTTTAATGGCAGTGAAAATGTTATAGGATTTATGTTTGTGTATTAATTTTTACATGTATAATTTAAACATTTATACACTTAGAAATATACAAGTTTTTAATTGTATTAAGGTTCCATGAAAGTGAACGAATGGTTCAATTATTACAATATCAATAAGTTATATTGTATTAAAATTCTATTCATTGTAAAAATGTATCTATAAAAATCATTTGTAAACTTTAATATAATTTCACATGCATGTAACTTATGAATATGCTACCTAGACTTTCAAAATATTTTAACGTTCATTAGAAAAAAAAAAAATTATAACATGCTCTAAGTATGTAAAAATGTTTTAAAAAGTAACTTTGAAAGGTGATTTTGTTTTGTAGAAGTTCTGTTAGTTCATATAATTTATGAATGTGGAGTTTTTAAATATATTTTTATGATCATAAAATTAATACAGTTATAACCAATAAAAAATAAATAAATAAAAAATAAATATATATATA
>JAUMHR010000060.1:17709239-17725320 GCA_032361145.1 Enteromius fasciolatus | reverse complement strand
TATATCTCACAATTTTGAGTTTATATCTCGCAATTCCCAGTTTATATCTTGCAATTCCAAGTATATATCTTACAATTTTGAGTTTATATCTCACAATTCCCAGTATATATCTCACAATTTTGAGTTTACATCTTGCAATTCCAAGTATATATCTCGCAATTCCCAGTTAATATCTCGCAGTTCCAAATATATATCTCACAGTTCCCAGCATATATCTTACAATTTTAAGTTTATATCTCGCAATTCCAAATATATATCTCACAATTCCCAGTATATATCTTGCAATTCCCAGTTTATATCTCACAATTTTGAGTTTATATCTCGCAATTCCCAGTTTATATCTCGCAATTCCAAATATATATCTCGCAATTCCCAGTATATATCTTGCAATTCCCAGTATATATCTTACAGTTTTGAGTTTATATCTCGCAATTCCAAATATACATCTTGCAATTCCCAGTATATATCTTACAATTCTGATTATATATCTAGCAATTCCCAATTTATATCTTGCAATTCCAAGTAAATATATCTGGCAGTTCACAGTATATATCTTACAATTTTGAGTTCATATCTCGCAATTCCCAGTATATATCTTGCAATTCCCTGTTTATATCTTGCAATTTTGAGTTTATATCTCGCAATTCCTAGTTTAAATCTCACAATTCTGAGATTATCTCAAAAAGATTTTCTTGGAATTATGAGAGAAGTCTGTATTGTGAGCTATACATTCAGTCTTGTGAGAAAAAAAGTCATATTTGTGAGGTAAAAAGTTGCTTCCATACCTTCAGTAGTGAACGTTACATTTTTAATCTACATTTTGTGGTCACTGAAACATTGTTTTATGACACTGTAAAATATGCCTCATTTATTATATAAAATTCTAGTTCAACACAGAGGCAGTTCAACTTTGTTAGGTCTTAATTGTGGCTCAAGCTCTCTATAATCGTCACTGCCCTGCTTTGTTTCAGTATTTATAGGGTTAAAAGGCAACGATTTCTCAATGGTGACTGAATGACTAGCACAGAGTTAATACACTAACCATTCATATAGTAGTTTCTGGCTAACACCTATATGCATCCAGTGTTTTCTTTACTCTGACCCTCAAACACACACACACAGTGGACTTTGTGTTCCTGTCAGTCTATACTCACATGGCCTAAAGGCATCTTTGTTAAGCGGTGGTCAATGTTCAGTGCTGCTCTCCAGATGTGATGGGTGTGCTTGTGTTTATTTTCTTAGCCACAGATCTGCAGAGCCAAAGGTCAAGTGAATGTGAGATAAGCCCTGTCCAATGAGAGGAGAGGGGCGGGGACAGCCCTGCCTCACTGGTTAATGACTACCATGTGTTTTATCATCCTGGTTAATTCATAACATTTGAGTTTGGTGATGACATGAAGGTATATTTGGATCATATGAAAACATTTCATTAGCCAAACAAATTTTTTTAATGGAAATCATAATTTATATATTATAATATATTTGTTCTTATGGTTTTTAAATATATATTTAGAAAAAATTATTTATTGTTTTGATTGTCTTCTGTTTATTTAAATGCATTTATATATTTATATTGTAAAAACTATTCCTTATTTTTCTTATGTTTTTTGTGATATATTTATTTTTATTCATATTTGATGGCACGCACAATACAGTTTCTTGTTTTTTCTCTATGTTTTTAAAAATATATTTAGAATTTCTGAAAAATAAAAAAATCTTGTTTTCTTTGTTTTTAAAAATATTGTATTTATATATTTATTTTAGTGCTGGGCAACGATAAATTGTATCCAAAATAAAAGTTTTTGTTTATATACTATATGTGTGCATAGTTTTAACATTAACACTTTGACATTATATGATTCATATTTTGCATTCAGAGGGTGTTTCTTATTCGGCCGTTGTTCTCTCGGTTCCAGCCTGAAGCTCCCAAAACTATTGTACTTGAAAGAATTACTATGAAGTACAAAAAGAGCGGAGGGCTTTGGCCGCCGGTGCACTTAGCAACTGTTGCAGACAAATCTAAGAAAAAACAAAAACAAAGCAATGAAAGGTACACAGACGATGGGAGTTTCTGCGAGCTCGACCTTGCCAGGGCTTTTCACCACACCCACACACCGCCTCCAGAGCGGACTGCAGGCCAGCCAAAGTGCACAGCTCTGTGTTGTGCAACTCTTGTCAAACAGAGCCGACGGAAAGGCCTGCTACACATTAACAAATGAGGTCAGAACAAACTCGTACTCCCTCTTTTCTTTCCGCTCCTTCTTCTTTCATGACTTTGGCCCATGCTGGGTGGATCCCAGCTAACAGGGAACATTCTCACAACTTTCATTTTTCAAAAGTTACATAAATGTTAGGACAAAACGTTCTACAGAATGTTTTTATGGCGTTACTATTGATACATTCTCATCATATTGAGAGAAAACGTTCTTAGATTTAAAAATTATATATGCAACATTTTAAGAAATGTTTACATAACCTTTAAATAAGGTTACAATTTCAGTAAGAAAACTGGGCAAATTAACGTTCTTAGAATATGAAAAATAAACGTTATATTTTGGGTCAAAAAGCTACTAGAACATGATCAGAAACGTTGTTGCAACCTTTAATTAACATTATAATAATAACAACAGGACATTTCATGTTTGAAGAATCAAAACCAAAAAGAAACTAGATTTTATTTTGGGGTAAAAATGTTATTAGAATGTTGTAAGATAATGGACATTTCAACACTTCAGGAATATTAAGAAATGTTTAAGTAACGTCAAATAGTAACATTAGTAACATTGTAATTATGTATCAATGTTTTTGACATTTCTTAGAGTTTTTGTCACTTTTTCCATTATAATCACAATAAAAAACTGGACAAGTAACATTTTTAAAAGCAACAACATTCCCACAATGTTTTAATAACCATGTACCTACCGCCTGTGATATTTCACTGCAAAGTTTTTAAGCGACAAAGTTTAGTTGAATGTTGTAAAGAAAGTTTTTTTTACTTTTAAATCATCACAATAAAAACTGGACATTTTAACTTTTTAGGAACATTTAAAAAACAACGTTCTCGCAACGTTTTTATAACTTAAACGTGTCGCCTGGGATATTTCACTTGCAAAGTTTTCGTTTAACACATCTGAGACAATCAACAACCCCTCTAAATCGTGTTCAGGAAGTCCAATGCCATCTACACCAAAACACCGCTGTCTCCTTGAAAGGCATCTTAACAAAAAGGAAGGATATGAGAGATCCACTTTAAAGGGCCAATCTCTGAGATCTGGCTTCCTGTAACGGGACACCATGTTCAAAGTTGCCACACGGCTCAGGAGAATGAGGCCGGAGTTGAAAACGCTCTGGAATAATATTTCATTCCTCCTCCCAAAACTGGCCTCTTTAGACGCAGCGCTCAGAGGAAAACTGTCATTTCACTGCCGAATAATTAAGGGAGGGTTTCGTTATAAAAGACGCCAGGCCAAAATCACATGGGAAGGATTTCACACGATCTCTCTGAACTTGGTGCAAAAAAGAAAAAAGTCTGGGTTCGTAAAAGGCGAGTCAGCCACATGTACAGACCAAACATCATAAAGCATATCTTATGAGCCGAACTCTTTGATTAATTATGCTACTAGAATTATTATAGGCCCGTTTCATGTCTCAGCTCAAGTCAAGCCGAAAATATCACCATCCAAAAACTCTCAGTAACCCACATACTTCCATAACGTTCATTAGTTCAGTCCATCTCTAAGGGTTTGACAAAAACGAGCTTTTTCTCCAAATATGTACATTTACACATTGCAGAACATATGAAAACATATGATAGCATTTCATTACGCTCATTAAATCTGTTAATATTGAGTGCTATTGATTGTTCATTGTTTTTCAACATTTCCTTCTGAAACATTTTAGCTGGACGCTATTTTAACTGTTACTTGTTTCGGAATGTTTCGAACATTCTTCTATGTGAACGTTCAAAACATCGACAGAGTGTTTAAAAGAAGTAGCATTCGTTTTGGCCTGAGCTTGTAGAATGTTTTCTAAATGTTACTATTTGTTTCAAAACATTCAGAGAACATTCAAAAGTAACATTACTGTAATGTTTGAAAAAAAATAAAAGATGTAACATTCCTGAGAATATTGTTTCCATAACTTAATGAGAATAATATTAAAACATTCTTAGAACATTTTTTCGTTAGCTGTGAATATAAATAACGACAAATCAAGAGTTTAAAATAAAAAAAATGTAATTTTTTTAAACACGTAACATCAAACAAATTTACAAAACTAATATTATCTGGGTCTTCAAAATAATTTTCAAAATGTTATTTATACATTGTAAATGAAACATTAATGATACATTATAAATGTTACTTGCGTCAAAACATTGAGAAAACGTTTGAAACTAACATTCCTATAATGTCTGTAAAATTGAAAATATGTAACATTCCCTCGTTGTTTTTGAATAAAGAAAAACATTTTAGTACACTTTAAAAACATTCAAAAATACAATATTAATAACTTATCAGGAACTTTATTAAAACCTTAGAATGCATTTTTCTTAGTTATATATATATATTTCTTAACACACACACACACACAATCATAGCTGCTTCATGTTTCCTACTGGCTCTATAATACAGCCAAAAGAAAATAAAGTGAAATGTGAGTATTTGCTGTACAGGCCAAACTTAAAAAACCCGGCACCGCCTGGTGATATTTTTAAAACATTTAAATTCTAAAGCCTTGCCAACAGAATAAAAAGCCTATTAACAAAGACTGCATCATGTTATAGTTAAATGGCCCTGGGACTCAAAATTGTGGATTTAATGAGAACGTTGTTGTCCTTAAAGTGTTAGTTCACCCCAAAATAAAAATGTAATTAATTACTCGCCCTCATGCCGTTCCAAACGCTTTCTCTGTACAAATAAAGTATTCTCGTAGCATCATAAACCTGAAGCTGATCCACTGATGTTTTTACTACATTTCAGTTGTGTTGCTGTCTATGGAGGATCACATGGCTCTGAAGATGAACAAGGGTCTTGCAGGTTTGGAACGACACAAGGGTGAGGAATTAATGACAGAAGAACTAGAAGAAGAGGAACTATTTGTGTACCTATTGTAAAATAGATTTATTAAAGGAAATGAGGGTGTAAAATTAAAACTCTAATAAAACAAAACACCTCTGCCAAAAACGTATGCATAATAGTTGCCGAAGGGTTAAAAAGACTGTATTTGAGGCAGATTAACACGTTGCTCAGACTGACGTGGCTGTTTGCTCTTTCTGCGGGTCACCAGGAGACGAATGCGCTCTTTCATGACACGTCCCAGGTTCAGAGCGTGTGCCATCGCTATATTTGGTGCGACATAAAAAGCCTTCCTGCAGATAAAGGCCTGCAGTCACCGGGACACGAGTTCCTTTCTTGGTGTTGCAGTGCGTGTGATTGATGGTCGTGAAGCTTCGCCTGTATTCTGTCTAATTATAGTGAGAGCAACTGCTGGAAATATCCGCCTCGCTCGCTCCCCCTGCATTCTCGGCTTTTTTTGTCAGCGCAGGGGCCCAGGAATGCGATCCGGGGTGTTTGGCTCTTTGCTTTCCCCTCCTGTGCATGTGTGTGTGTGTGTGAGTGAAACACACCAGGAAGCCTCGGGCCAAATGGACAAAACTGCTGACGTGGCAAACAGGCTACTTTAACTGTGTACGAGCGCCGGCTGCGTTCCGGAAGTCTTTCTCTTGTTGAAGGATTACATCCAATTCTTTAGTAAACAGCCCCGAACTACACCAACCTGTTCAGTGTTGAATCACATCATTTTATGCAAATAAGGAATGGAAATCATAAAGAAGCAAAGGTGTTTTCTATGAAGGCATGACGTGTTCATTTCTCGAAGCACTGAAAATGATGCACAACCCAGGAGAAAATGTTCTTCATCGTCATCTGCTCTTCCATGCATTGTTTATGAAACGCTCGTGTAACGTTACCGCTAACGTTCAGAACACATTCAAAAGTAACCTTTCCATATTGTTGTAAAAAAAATGCTTAAGTAACATCGACCATTTCCATTGTTTTGTTTAACTGGACTACTTCTTTCAAAATGTGTTCTGCTTCCGTCTAATGTTTTAGAAACTTTCATCTAATGTTCTTGGAACCTCGGATGTTTAGGCTACTTTTATATTAAGGTGTCTTTGTTGCAGTGTAATTCTACATTTAAGTACCGTGTAATATTAATGAACTACACGCACTTAATATATGGTTAGGGTTAGTGTTAGGTTTAGAGTTACTGGCGTGTAGTTATGCATCATTTATTGTTATTACAATAGCAGCGGTCACAAGGGCACCGTGAAAAAAAGTGCTATCAATGTTTTAAATTTCAAAATGTTAAGAGAACATTCAAAACCCATAATGTTTGCAAAATGATAAAGATCGAATGTTTTTGCTAAACTGGAAGTTGTTTTTTATACTTTGAAGTACACAAACTAAATATTTGAGCTCTCGTTATTTAACAAAAGGTATTTCTTAAAAGGGTTAAACATCACGCTTGTGAAAATAAAACTTCTTTATTGGCATCGGTGCTTCCTTGAAGCACCTTAAACCTTCCCGTTGCCAAAACAGTATAAAAGCTCTACATATCATCACTGCCTGTTTTAGGAACTGCTAAATGTTTCTCAAATGGGTTTTTACGTTGAAAGACTGTATTCCTGTGAGATACTGTTCCTCGCTAATCTGGAATCAAGCGTCTTAGTCTAAACAAAGCAACCCTAAACAAGTACTGCGAGGTGAGCTCAAAACGTCTCCGTCGTGAGCTTCCAGTAGCTCTGAACCCAGTTTGCAAATGATTAAAGATTCAAATGACATAGCGTTGACCTTCTAAGCTTCACTAAATCCAAAGTCCTTTGTTTTGGAAATGCACATCAACCTGAATTCGAGTGTTTTTACCCTTTATATCAATGCAAACTCAACGGAGTGTGATTTCTCCACATTTGCACGGCGTAGATTTTTGGATGCATGGATGCTTTGAAGCGCATATAACAACCTGGTCTTCTACAAGATAAATCTGATGCTAACCGGTGAAGGAGGGCGGGACAGCTGCGCAAACAAAAGACAGAAAGAGCTGCGACGTAACTGGAGTAGAGCGATTCATCTCTGACTAGAGTCTGTTCCCCCTCGGGGTGTTGAGTTTCGACAAGCGCTGAAAAGACGTTCCGGCATGACTGGAATTTTCATGCCGTCTGAATCATCCGATCAATATTTGCTTTTGATTTGGATACAAATACCTGCCTGGTATTATGATGACGTGTTTTGCAATGCATGCTTGTCGATGCATCTCAATGGGTTTGAAACGAACAAAAACGTATGTATCAAGCAAGTCTGTTTTCCAGGTCACGGCGGTGGTGAAGGGGTTAACCGGAGCACATGTGACCTGTGTAAGAACAGATCTCCATTCATTTGAGTGCTGTGTGAGAGAGTGAAGAGGGCGGCGGGCGACCGAGCGTGACTCAGGAATTCCAGCACAGACACCACGTGACACGCCACATTTTATTAAGCATATGCTACAGCGCGCCTCGGATAATAGAGCTCGGCGGTTTAAGCCTGCGCCGCAATTAATGCATCAGAACAGTTCAGTTTGATTAAATCTAACAAAAGCCGATTAGACTGGAAAACAACAAGCTCGAGTCTTTCCATTAGTTAACATTAGTTAATGCGTTAACTCACAATCAGCAATATTGATGCATGCCTATTTTTAAACGCTAGTTTGTGGAAACACAGCTCTTTGTTAGTTCACAAAAGCGAGTCAATCTGTTGAATGTATTGTTAAATACTGGCATTTCCAATCATTATGAAATTGAACGGTTCTGTTTGACTCGTCTCATTAAATCAAGCAAAAGCCGATTAGTGCAAGACTAAGAAATACCAAGCTCGAGGGTTTTCATTAGTTAACATAGCTTTAACTCACATAGAGGAATAAAATATTGCAGCTTGTTTAAACAAAAGGACAAAAATGTACAAATACTGTAACAAATGTGAACTCATTTTAAGTTAATGTTGGTTTTAACTCACTAGACCACTTTGGAAATATTTCATTAACTAAAGCTGAGCTTGACATACATTATTATTAATGTCAGTTAATAAATAGCATGATTTACTTATTGTACTTAATGTGTTGAATGTAAAAAGTATGATTGATGAATGCTTTAGGGGTAGTTTGTTGTTGCTGAACTAGCTTTGTCAGATGCTAAAATGCCCCATCTGTGCCTGGAGAGCACGTCATATTAACATAGCTGTAATGTTTAACATCGTAGGTCTTTATCCACCAAAAAAGGCCAAAAGAAAGATTGTTTACGAGCTCCTCAACGCACAGCATGCGAGTAAAAATAGACGAGGAGTGTCGTCTTGCACGCAGCGTTAGGTTACTCCACACGGAGACCGAAAACAATGTGTGATACAAGTCACAGCCTGCGTGTTAGAGGAGAAAAAAACACAGCTACTCTTCCAAAATCAAGCATTCTCGGGTTTCTTTAGCTTTGCAAACAGCCGTGATATCAGTTACCATTATTGAAGGGCGATGAACTCCCAGCATGCACCAGGACAAAATCTCCCGAGTGTTTTTTTAGTTCCCTTTTCGCCATTGCATCATCCGCGGCGCATGATTCAGACAATAAGCCAACCACAGACACGTCAGATTGTTATTACAAGGTCAGAAATTGTATTTGGCAATTTTTTAAACAAGTGCATACAATACAGCTAAAAGCGATTCAGTTCTTGCCAAGTGCTTTAAGAGTATTAGTCACATTCTGTGTTTAAACATGGACTGCCACCAGGTCTACTAGTACACCGCTCTGAACAACCACTGAATGGGGGAAAGGGGGAGTCTGTTATAGTGCGTACATACCGTTTCATCTTCGAGAAAAAAAAAAAGAGTAAAACACAATGTATTCAAAAAAAAGGGATAATCAAAAAAATTATACAGCCATGTATACCAAGTGTACAGTTCCCTTAAGTCCAGTATGTACATGTCCAGTTAGTTCACGCTTGGATGGTATGCAATACGATTGGTGGCCAAGGTATATAAAAAGTACACTTCTATAAAGTACTCTACTTCCGCACACTAATTTCGTACTTGATATACTAAAAGTACTTCTTAAGGTCAACTAAGTGTGCTTTTTTGGAACAAAAATGCAATATTAACATACTAAAAATGTATTTAGTCACCACTTGTAGTACGCTAGTATATGAAAGATCGTTTAAATACAGCTATAGTATGATAAAAGCACATTTTTGTTCATATTCATGATGTCCCAAAAATTGAGTACAAAAAGTTGAGCACTAAAGAATCATTTTTGGTATATTAAGTGCAAAATTAATTCATGAAAATAGAGCACTATAGTGCTGATTAATTGCATCCAAAATAAACGTTTTGTTTACATTATATGTGTCCTGTGTATATTTATTATGTATATAGAAATGCACACAAATATTTACGTTTTTATATATATATATATATTTTGATATATTATATATAAACATTCTACAAACATAAAATTGTTCTTAAATATACACATGCATGTGGGTGTATTTATATATACATAACAATTATAGACTGTAAACACACATATATAAACAAAAACTTTATTTTGGATGCGATTAATCGTTTGACAAGTACATTATGGAAAAGTACTTTTTTTATAACCCAGGGGATGTTATGCGCAAAAAAAGAAAACAGAAAAATCAAGGGTCCCGCTCCTTTTTAACCTTTACGTCTCCAGCCAAAATGGTGGCTATTTCGCCCTGCATGAACGCCCAGGGTACGTTGGATCCAACGAGCGGGCATTTCTCGCCACTCGGGCAGTAAACCTCTCCTGTCGCCCCCTGCTGTTTGATGCTCTCGCGAGAACACGGGAAGCAGAACTTGTGCGACGGCACCGACGGGCACTGGACAAAATGTGTGTCCTCGAGGCGCTCGTGGCACAGGGTGCAGCAAAGCGGCACGCTTCCGGGCGGCACAGAGGAGTCGGGAATGCTCTGCGGATGCCCGGCCTGCGGGTCCATGCCTGGGATGTGCGCGGTGGCCGTTCCCGGCGTTCCCAGCGCGAGTCGCCTCTGTCCAGCCGAGGGCGACTGTGGGCTCCCGCTGTTCCGCCGTCCCGCGGCCGACGTGGTCGTGGAGTGCACCTGGTTCCCGGCGTCTTTGGGCGAGCAGGTTCCGGCGTTGTCCGCCGCCAAGATTAGCGCAGCCATCGGCGACTGGCCGTTCTGCACGGCGGTGGCCTCTGGAGGTGTAGTGCGCGAATGTGGGGAGATGGTGGAGGGAGGAGCGCCGACGAATCCTGAGGGCATCTTGAGGACCTCGGAAGGAGACGGCAACCATGGCTGACCCTCGCCGTTCATCTTAGCCACGCTGCTTTCCCCGTCCGGCTCCGGAGAGGGTTTTCTTTTCATGCCCCGAGAGTGCTTTCCACGATCTGCAGGGAGAGAGATAAACACTCAGCTTAAAAAATAGACTCATTATGTCTCCATATTGAATCCTGAATGAAAAATAGAAACAGGTTATTGCGACTTTCCCTCACAATTCTGCCTGTTTTCCTCAGAATTGCGCTATTTGAAGTTGAAATTACGAGAGGCAAAAAAAGTTAAGAGTCGCTACAGCAGTTCTCTCGCAATTCTGACTTCATATCTCGCAATTATATCTTATATCTCACAATATTGAGAAAATAAGCCTGAAATGTGAGACAAAAAGTCGCAATAACCTTTTTTTATTATTAAGTTGCGTAAATAGTCTTCCGTACATTCTTATGTATTGTGTCCCAAGTTACAGTGTTTCTGGAACAAAATATTTAAAGTTTCTTCTTATACATTAATACATGATTCTGATACACTTTTCTGATACTATTAATAAGCGACAAATTAAGAATTTTTTGAGGGAAAAGTCGTAGTTAATAGATAACAAGTGTTACCTATTCTAAAGTGTTACCGGAATTTTTATTAAAGATAATGAAAATAATGTCCTGATAATTTGCTCACCCCCATGCAAGGGCGTAAATTTAATCTTACAGTACGGGGGGCCATAAAAATAATTTTTTTATTAAAGATTAGTTTTTTAATAAGCGATTTTTGAAGGGGACACAAATAATTAAGCTAAAATAGTACTTGTGTTTCTACTTGTAAGGACTGGGTTTAAATATGATTTAATTTTTAAATAACTAAAAACTAGTATGTTTCGTTTGGGATTCAGGACGTCTCTTATTTAGATATTGAACCTACTGATCTGCCACTTAACATCATATTGAGCAAACCCAACAATATTAGGCTAATATAAGTTCACAAAGTGTTAGTTGTAGTGGGTGACTTACTATCCAATAATGTATATAGTATTAAACAAGCTAAGCTAGGTAACCTTATAAATCGCATAATACATCAGATTTCATTTTGTGTCACAAATCGTTTATTTTAATACAGCTTCAAAGCGTCTACAGCAGAGGAATAAGGGCATTATCTAGCGAAATAGCTATTTTCTTTCGAATGATATTAATAATACGTATACACTTTTTAACCACAAATCCTCAGCTAGCTTTAGCTAGGCCCAGTGTTTACAAAGTAAACATGCAAAAAAGTCAAATACCCTTTACAAAAAACAATGACGTCGGATGATTTTAAAGTTCAAAAATGTGAGTAAAAGTACAAAGACGAAGAACTAGGCAAGCATGACGTTCCAATGTGCACTGTAGAGCAAGTGGTTAAAAGTGGAAAAATAAACAAATAAATCTTTTTTTTTTTTTTTCTCCATAAAAAGACACATTTCGCTGTATAAAAACCATTAACCCTCGGCTTATTGAAACTGCATGTTGGGGCTTGAAATCGTTGGCCACCATTGAAGTCCACTATATGGAGAAAAGTCCTGGAATGTTTTCCTTCAAAAAAAAACTTA
This sequence comes from Enteromius fasciolatus, assembly GCA_032361145.1. Classification (NCBI taxonomy): domain Eukaryota; kingdom Metazoa; phylum Chordata; class Actinopteri; order Cypriniformes; family Cyprinidae; genus Enteromius; species Enteromius fasciolatus. Next base: position 17,713,410 of record JAUMHR010000060.1, on the reverse strand, counting down.
TTTTCTTTGTGACTGAATAAAAAAACCATGAACATCTTGGAAGACATGGGGGTGACATTGTTATTCTGGAAGTGGACTTATCCGTCAAGGCTGGAATGCACTACACGACCCTGCTTTAAAACAACAATAGAAGCCCAAATAGAAATGATCTCCGAAATTCTAATGGTTTCCATTAAAATGATTGAAGAAATTTCAACAGGAACAAAAAATTCCTGTTTGTAGTGTGTTGTGGGCACTTTTCCCACAAACACAGTCTATCACATACCTGCAGACACCACTATACTTCCCATTAAATATTTACTGTGTTTTGTGCAAGGTCATATCGTTTTCTTCAGATTTTTAAGATGCTAGGCATGATACACTTACAACTGTGTAAATAATGACAGGAGAACTAGCCATCATATGAATGATATACCAGACACTTTGAAGTCCTTCCAGTCATAACAAACCCATGCAAAAACGTGCGCCTTGTTGCTAGGAGACGACTGACAAATGAAAACAATGTTTTCTAGAACGGACTGAAAATATCAAACACGCCTGATATTCCCCGACTGGATGGAATCAAAGTCTAAAGCTGAAATAATGGCCTGCGACTATCAAAGCCTACGCTGTTTTCTATGAACTCCAGTGACTTTCAGCAACTAGCGTCAGCTTCTCCAGACTGTAAATCAGTGGAAACTCATGCAGTGTGTTCCAGGTTTTAGAGACGCAATACTTGACTGAGCGGCCCTCTGCTAGTTCAGCGCTTCATGCATGATCTGTTGTTGGCACTACTTTCTGGCTCCAGAAAAAGAAATGTGCCATGCGCCGACCACCGGATGATGAAATGGCAGCGAAGTGCATCTGTTACGCTTCCAAACATTACAAAAGCATGATATAGAGAGTTCAAAGCATGCTCTGCTGGTACCAAAGAATAAACTAATCAGAATTGAGATGCACACTATACAGTTGGAAAGCATGTTTGAAACACAAATGCATGCGTAAATTAAAATAATACAGCATGCTTTGACATCCCAAGATTAATCTGAAAAATAAATCCAGTTCAAGTGTGGACAAAATCCAGAGCATATTCTTATGTTTTACAGTATTTTTGTACAGTTCTATATCTAGAACACTGGAGTTTGAAAGCATGGCCTGGTGTTTAAACAGAGAATGCATGATTAAATGTGGCTGAGAATCATCTGGAGCATCTCTAATTATTCTAAACAACTAAAAATAAGAATGCGGAGACCAAATCTAAAGCTCAAGAGCATGCACTGATGTTTTAAACTACTCTAGATGTTGATTTATTTGATATTTATTCACTTTGAAGTCATGAAGGCTTTTCCCATGGCAGTCACAGAATAATTCATACAAGCTATACGATTAATAAAAAGTTATTAAAGACATTTCAGATCGATTATTCGAAAATACATTCAGGTGATAGACTTTTAAATGGATCAGTTAATCACACCTGAGTAAATTACATTAGTACTATCTAATAAAATATGCATCATTTATGCATCGAGTTAATTTCTGTTTGCCTATATGTAAAATAACATAAAAATATATTTTGTAATTTTCCTACCGCTAACATGTCAAATCTTAATTAGTAATATGCATGATAAAGAACTTCATATGGATAACTTTAAAAGCAATTTTCTTAATATTTATATTTGTTTTTCTATATTTTCAAATAGTTGCATCTCCAGACATCAATGCAAATCTTATTTATTCCGCATTCAGGCGATGCATAAATCATAAAATGAGCCTTATAGTAGGGTCACTAAGTGCCTCGCTTGATTTTTAAGACTGCATGCATGCATTAAGATGAAAATCCGCTCGAAAGCATTGCTCAGTACCTGTTTTTAAGGCACTGGAGCTGCTCTCGTAACCCATCCTGTGCGCCAGCGGTGCATGCTCCTTCTTGAACCGGGAGTCGAGGCTCTGCAGCGTCATCAGTTCCCGCACCGTCTTGCCCTTCTGCGTCCAGTCCTTGTGTCCGTCGCTCGCGTCGCTCATGCTGTCGGCGCGGTGTTTGTCCTTCACGTCTTCCGTGCGTTTGCCCAAAAGCTCCGCCGTTAACGCGACCGGGGGGATCCCCATCTGCACGGATCTCCCGTTGAGCGCGTGCACCGGCGGGATGCTGCCGTTGACCAGCGGGACCAGGTTGGGAGGCACGGCGCCGGTCCGACGTGGGTTCGGGCTCTGGCGGTTCAGCTCCGGAGGCTCGTCGGGTTTTGGAAACCCGTTTGGCACCGGGATCCCGTTCGCTTGTCGCCCCCCCTGATACTCCGGACCCAGTCTGGGGGGTCTTTCCGACGCGAGCGGGTAGCGATCCAGCGGCTGCGGAGGACGCGAGCCCAGTTCTGTGTGGTTCATGCTCTGCATGTCCTTCCCCGGTTTGCCCACCGTTCCCGGTGACCTGCCTTCCTGGAATCCGTGCGCGCGTTTCAGCTGCCGCGCGGTTTCGATCACAAACTCGATGCGGTCCGCTCCTTCATAGTTGACGCATCCGCGGCAAACGGGCTCGGTAAAATCCCAGATCATCGCCCACGGCATGCGGGGCAGATCGCACAAATAACACGACTGCCTGCGCGAGGCAGCGACCGCCGCAGACGACATGCTGCTGGAAACGGGGGACCGAAATATGCAACTAGATTATTCTCCGAATGTTCTGAAGAGGTGGAGGAAAAAAAGATAAATCTCGTCGTAGTTTCCCACCGAGAAAAACGGCGAAGTTACGCTCCGAAGTTCATGGCAGTGTGCGCGCTACAGAACGCGTCCGCGAGCTCTCGGTGTGGGAGCGGTGACGTCACCGCGGCGCTTCTATTTACTTGATTCTTCGAAGGCTCGTTCTGCGCATGCGCGCCGCGCTCCCTTCTCAGCGAGAGCGCGTTTTTACTGGCGTCGTTCCACGGTGTGGAAGAGCCATCAAAACATCGACAGAAAAGGGAGAAACGTATCAGAAAGTGTGTACCGACGACGGAAGTTTGTCCGAATAGAAATGCAATTAAAACATTAGATTAGTAAACAACGGTATATGCATATGCTACACTGGACCACAAAACCAGTCATAAGGGTCAATTTCATACAACAAATAAGCTTTGAATGAATAACAAATGAGGTTTCCATTGCTGTATGATTTACTGTTTGAATCTGAGGGTGCAAAACATCCTTTAAATAAGTTTTACAATGAAGTTCTATCATTGCTGCAAGGTTTTGTGGTCCAGGGTCACATATTTTACTCTCTTTACAGAATGATCAATTGGGTTTCCTACTATTCAGCTTAATTTTCCAGTCATGCATGTGTTAGTATTTTGGATAAAATGTTGAATTCATGCATTTTAAAGATGGAAATCTTTCATCAATATAAATATGAATCATTTTATAGCTTTTCTGTTGTCAGTATCTCTTTCCATCTTGTTAGTCTTTGACAATAGCCATAAAACAATGAAATCATTGTCAAGTAACTCTGTGGGGGAAATAAACTCGCAAACAACTGTACCTAAGGCGAATTCAGGTTAACTGGGACACTTTTAACCAGTGAGATGACTGAAAAATATATATATTTTGAGAGAAGAGTTATTTTGAGGAATTATTTGTGTTGTCAGTCTAACACAATACATGTTTGAAATTGGTTTTACAATATCAAAACTTCCATCCTCATATAATCTGTCAGTCCCTCAACTCTTAATTTCTATCCTGTCTCGCATCCAATTTTGTGTAAATAATCAAGTTTTATAGATTTTTTAAAGGTTGTAGAGTTCATAAGGTTCTGCTGAACAGTTACAGATCTAATACAATGGTAACCAAAAATCCAATCCAAATATGGTAAAAACTAGGAATATATACATAGCTAATTAAGACATTCAGTTATTAAACAAATGGTATCACATATTCCTTTCCCTGATAGAGCAATCAAACGGGTATCTGATTTGTCTTAATATTTTAGATACACTGTTGAACTCATAAGATTTAAAGATGGATCAAATCGAACATTAATCATTTTATAGTGTTTATGTGTTGTCAATATCACTGTATAATATCCAGATGACATTGAAATCATTCTCCAAGAGCACACAACAGTATTTGCAATGGATTTTTTGAGTTATACATCCTTGGAGTAAATTTAGCTCTTTATTTCTATCCTCTCTGGCAACTTTCATTGAGTTCATAGGGTTCTGCAGAG
>JAUMHR010000060.1:17698363-17709139 GCA_032361145.1 Enteromius fasciolatus | reverse complement strand
ACATCCTTGGAGTAAATTTAGCTCTTTATTTCTATCCTCTCTGGCAACTTTCATTGAGTTCATAGGGTTCTGCAGAGCAGCAATGACCCAACTGGAGATCCAATGCAATGGGAACTGCTCGCACAAAACTGTTTCGAGTGCACCACTGATGGCTGTGAGTAAATCTGATCTCAAAACCCTCGCATTCCAGAGCGCCTGCCAACGCAACGTCACGCGCCACTGCTTCCCTTTAACTCTTCCAGAACCTCAAACCCTAAAAAAACCCGGCAAAACAACCGCTGGAATGGGCTTCTGACTTCCCGGCAGTTCTTAGGGAGTTTTTACTGATTTAATCAGTAGTGCACTTGGGAGCCGTGTGTGTCTGGAATATCTACGCTGGTAGATTATTCATCCACGCTGGACTTCGTTCAGTCTCAAAGCCTGATTCATGCCTGCCAAGAGCATGTGATTCATGACGGCTGGCAAAATTATGGAAAGTCCCTTAGAGAAGACCACGTGGTTCGCGCCTTTCCAAATTTTAGTTTTTTTTTTCACGCACTTATGCATGACCGAAAGTGAGTTGGCCAATAACATTGCTCGGCTGCATGTAGGTCATAGGTGCAGTACTTCTAAAATGAAAGCAAACATTATGATGATGTTGCATAGCGAAATAGGGAATTATGTCAGCGTTGCAGCAACGCAGTTTTTCCCCTCTCTCCGTCAGCACACAAAGCTGATTTTCTCGGGCGAGGCGATTCAGGAGCCGCAGGCACCGAGTGGGACTTGTTTTTGCAGGCACTCATGAGGAAGTAAAAGAGCTAGGCACATACCTCGCCCATCCGTGGAAAAACAAACCAAGCCTAAACTGGCAGCAGGCCAGAGATCCGTGAACATGCGAGTCTCTGCAAAGCCAGAAACACGCTGACAGCGAGCGCATGTTGGGCGCAACCCAGAAACACGATCATTGCTGCTTTTTTGCATTTCTGTTTTGACAGCAGGGGCGCGCGCAGCTCTAATGTGTCTAAACCAAGATGAAAGGAAACTATGTAAATGTATGGGTCGTGTAAATCTCCTAAAGGTGATGCAACGCCTGTCAGTGCACCATGACTTACGACGCGCGGTTCAGCTCCGCCTAAACGCACGAGTCAGCATCGCAGAGAATGTGAATGACACGCGGAACGGCGTTCGAATGGAACGCATTGTTCAAAGTGTTACGGCTTTAAAGTGCAGCCTAAACACTTTCTGCTCGACGTAATCCTCTCCGGTGACTAACGTGCGAGATTAGAGCACATGTTGCTTACTGGCGTTTTCTCTGGGGTCAGACGTTTGCGCAGGCTTTCCCTTGTCATCATGCCAGCAGGTTTTCTGGGTAAACCTCCCCCTCCTAAGGCTCTTAGGTAAGCTGGTTTAGTAGGATTGAAACATCCCTCACCTAAGGCCTTGTTTTGAGAAACTCGCCCCCAGTTACCCTGATTTTATTTCTGTAGTCTTGTGAATCCGCTCCATGTTGCGCAATCTACTTCACAGGGATATCGCGTGTAGACGCGCAGCAGACGCGTGGTTTACTAGCGCAGGGATTTGATGACACAAGTTACTAGCGGCCACAGAACACTGACCTAACCCATCATATAACAGCTCCCTTTTATATGCAAGCGCTTGTTGTATTCCAATCACTTTGGAGAAAATAACCATAGCATGCATTTTGCACAACAAAAAAGGAAAGGTCTATATTTTTTTTGGACATTGACACAATGTTTTGTTATTTTAGCTGTTGACCAGAACATATTCAAGTTACAGTTATATAATAACAAGTGCACATGCTGAGATTTTATTCAAGGGTTTTCTGGAGGAAAGGTTGAGGAATTACAGCTCTTTATTATGTACTTCCCTGTATTTTCAAGGGACCATAAGTTATTGGGCAGTTGACTTAAAAGCCATTTCATGCTATTAATTCATAATTTCTACACTAATGGAGCAGGTAAATGGTCTGGAGTTGTATATTCTATATGTGTGCATAATATATATAATGTACATAAATAAATGCAGCGCACACACAAAAATAATCATTTTGGATTAATCATTTGACAGCACAAAATCCTGAAATAATTCATATCGAAATAATGACATCAGCACAAAAACATCTTTAAGTTCTGAAACCCTCAAAACAGATGATACACATTTGAAGTTGTAGAAAAACAGCCAGCCCATACCATCCTCGCTCAACCTCGCTCATACCATTTTTGCTAAATCGTATGTATTTTACGAGTTGCCAATTTGTATGAATTTGTACGAATGACCTAAACATAACCCGCCCCTAAACCTACCTGTCAATGGGGTTTAGACAAATCGTACGAGTGAGGTTGCACGAATTAGCACTAATTTTCCGTCTCTTATAATGTCAAATAATGTCAGAACTGCGAGAAATAACTTTATACCCTTTATAACACCCAACTGCGAACTTTTTTCCCCTCTAAAAATGTGACATCAACTAGCAATTGGAAGTTTATTTCACGTAATTATGAGAAAAAAATGCGAGATATGAACTTGCAATTGCGCAAAAAAATGTGAAGAATTGCGTTTTTTTCTAACAATTGTAACTTTATAAATTGTAATTCTGACTTTATAACTCGTAATTGCAAGTTTATATCACGAAGTCTGAGAAAAAAGTTAGAATTGTGAAAAAAAGTCAGAATTGCGTGTTTTTATCTTGACTTTAGAAATCGCATTTCTGACATTATAACTCACAATTGTAAGTTTATATCATGCAATTCTCAGAAATAAAGTCAGAATTATGAGTTTATATCTCACAACTGTGAGATAAAAAGTTGCAATAACATTTTTAACATTGTATTCAGCATTAGAAGCATGCTTCCATACATTCTATATTAATGTTTTATATAAATGAGCACTGTACAGATGAACTCTGGGAAATTTGTCTGAAATTGTTCATTTAATTCTAAATCTTCCAGATCATCACAAATCTAATATCCAGTATTTTCCCCTCAGGAACTACTTCAGCGAAACTTTGGCATTCCACAGACTTTAATAAGGCCCTTCTGAGGTTTCCTGGAACTGTGGGCCAGACGGACACGCGCTCCGACAGCAGGACCGCTTAACTGAGTCACATGAGAAGAACTGGACAGATCCAGAGCACAGGGATCGGGTTAGACATGGAGAACGAGACGGGTCAGGTTTCTGGATGATCTGAGAACTGAGACGAAACTGTGCTGGACTGAGAAACGGTTTAAATCAAACTCTGACCGGCTAGTTCTCACAATCAGTCCAAGCTCGTGAGCTAACAGAACATGTTTAGTGCTTAACTGCACTTTTTGGTGCGCAAAGTATCTTCCCAGATAACAAATGACATGTCGAACTATTAATCGCATCCAATATGAAAGTTTGTGTTTACATATGTGTGAGCGTTGTGGATATTTATTATATACTGTATAAACACACACAAATGCATATATTTTGAAAATATTTACATGTATATATTTATATTATGTAACACTTACATGCATGTGTGTGTATTTATATATGCATAATAAATATACACACATTACGTAAACAAAAACTTTTATTTTGAAATGTCCTGTCATGATTAGAATGCTAATAAAAGTTACAAAAATATTTTGTAACTTTACTTTACTCTTATTTTTTACCCCCCGAAATTATTTTTAATATTCAAGGTTAAAGTTAAAATGCCGTGATTATAACATTATTCAAAGGTTGCACAAATGTTTCCTTTAACGTTTTACTAATGCTTTCACCCCAAAAATCTTATTTGAACATTTATTTTTATAAAAGGTTGAAAAATGTATTTGACATTTTATTAACTTCATTTTCAGCCAAAATATAGTTATAAAGAAAACCTTATTATGTTTGTGATTTTAACGTTATTTAATAGTTCCTCGCAACATTCTACTAATTATATTTTTAGGACATTTATTTTTAGTACTCTAAGGGCGTTAAAATGTCTAATGTGATTATAACCTTTTTTTCCAACATTTTACACTTTTTATTTTCACCCAAAATAATATATATACATATATATATTTAACTTTATATACTGTATATATTCTAAGAACGTTAAAGGTCTAGTTTTCTTATCAAAAATATATTTACATAATTATAATGTTTATTTTTAATATATCGTTTCATATGATTTATTATATATAATAAAGTTCTAAAAACTTTCCATGAACATAACTCCATGTAGTGTAGTAAGAGTTGTATTATTGTGAAGTGATGCAATCTCATCCGAGAGAGAGAGAAAGCTCACAGATCCTGTGTAACTCACACACACTGCGTCCCTTTAATAATTCAACAAAAAGCTTTGTACAGCACTCTTTGATGTGCTAAAGCCGTTTAATATTTAAATAGCACATTTTCCAATTAAGCATTCTCAATTTAATCTTGCCGTAGATGGGAAAGGTGCTTGCTGCGTGCTGAATAGTGAATTATACAGACAGCATTTAATGTGAATAACTTAATCCAGCCGAGCACTTCTATTAACCATGATGACTTTTCTCAAAACCAGTCAGTGCGCTGAATGCATGGAAATGAAACCAATCAGTGATGTAATTGTGTGTTCTAGTAATGTTGTGAACATTACCTCTTGCCCAGTGAGAGTCTGGGCTCTGATTGGTTGGCTCGTTGCACAGGAAGGTGTAGCTATGGAGACCACGGCCTTATCTGGATAGCCTGTGTGACTAACCACTTCCTGTTTACAATGTTTGGGTCGCATTCCCTTTTCATGTGAGCAGACCTCCCGTGCAGTCAGATACGACATGAAAACGCACGGGGTTGCCATGTTTGGTTCTTGTCTTAATGTACAAGGCTTTGATTTAATGCACGCTCACTGCTGAGGGTGCGCGCAGTAAAGCTCAGCATCACCTTAAAGGGCGGGACACAAATAAATATTTCAGCGTAGAAACACGCCACACTGGAGGAAATATAAACATCTGAGATCAATGCAAAAGATGCCGTGCATGTGATACATAACAGTGTGCTGGAGGATACGGTAGCAATGCTCTGATTTAACCTTTATTTTAGGGTCATTAGTGATACATAAAAAAGCATAGTTTTTAGTAAGAGAACAAAACTTTGCAAATGATTTAAGATCCTTAAAATACACATGATCAGATTTTTTAAATATTTTATTAAGAGGTATATCCAATAAAAAAGCTATGCTTGGTGTTCGGGTCATTTTTGACCCGGTTATGTATGGAGTGCAATTAGTGTCAAAAATACTTCTTGTAAAATGATCTATGAGGTTACATTTGTGTCAAAAACTTTTGTAAAATATATTTAGCCTTTTTTTAATTTTGTTGTTAACGTAAATACAAGCAGCATGAATCAGCATTACAACTTTTCTTTACTTTTTTAATCTAAAAGTGAACATTTATGCAAGTAAATTAATATATTTTGTTTGAAAACGTTTTAAGTAATATAAATGAATTTTGTTAGATATAAATATGTAGGTTTGTGGACTGTTTCTGACCAATCATGAGTTATAAATATAAGGAATTTAACTTCCATGGATTCAAATGGGGTTAATAATTCTCAGATTATGTGTTCTTATAAATTTCTTACAATGATATATTCATATACGATTTCTCAGGCAATACTGAAAAAAATAGTGCTGTCAAACGATTAATTATATCCAAAATAAAAGTTTTTGTTTACATAATATATGTGTGTGTACTTTGTATATTTATTATTTATATATAAATACACACACACATATATATATATATATATATAGTCTATATATATAGGCTATATATATATTTAAGAAAAAAATGCATGTTTATATATAAAATACATTCAATTATATGCACATAAATATATATATATATAATTATTTTCAAAATATATATATACAGTCCGCACACGTATATTATGTAAAAGTTTTATTTTGGCTGTGATTAATTGTGAGTAATCGTGAAAAGTGTATATATTTTGCATCATATTTTTTGTGGTTCATCTGTAATAAAAATGTGTTAATGCAATAACTCGACAACTTTAAATATAAAGTAAATACTAATATAATTCAAATTTAAATATAATATAATAATTAAACATGAGCTGATCAGATACAATGTAGTTTTAGCTGAGAATACTACATTATGACTATTTTCGAAAGCAACAATTGTTTGGACCCAGAATGTGAAAATAATCGACAGGTTCTGGATGCATTTTGTGGAAAGACTTTAGCGCGTCGTGTAGTTGCGGATCGAACAGCTCTCCCCTCGATCTCGCTATAATCCTCTTTGCAGGCCTGGAAACTGGCGTGGCGCGCTTCCAAGGCAAAGGTTGATGGGAAAACGCGCGAGCTGCCAAGCGAGCCCCAGTTGCCGGCGTTAGAAGCACACACATCTTTGTTCTCAGAGACCTGGTGTCCCGCCAACAGCCTCATTTCTGTCTCTGCATTATGGCTGCTTTGGAGGCACGCCAAACTAACGCAAGCACGCAGACTCTACCACTTCTTTCTCTCTCGTGGTTTTTTTTTGGTTTGTGTTTTGGCCCGTTCCTCTCGCCGCGCCAGCATCCATCGCATCGCTCCGCTGCCAAACATTCTGCAGCCAATGAGTCACCAGAGACTCCAGCTGCAGAGCATCTGCTGGAGAACAGCAGCAGCAGCGGAGAGACACCACACGCTCAACACACAATCACTACATGTTTCTTCCTGGTAAAATATTTTGGAGCTTGGCATGACAAAAAAAAAAAGTCTAGTTATTATAAAAACTATTTTGTTAATTTACATGAATTTGACAGTATAAAAATAAGACCAGCAGTCCAAAAGTTTAAGATAAGGTGTCATTAAACTTTAGTTAATGTATTAACTAACATGAAGGAACCGTGAACAGTGCATTTATTACACTATTTATTAATCTGTTTGTGTTAGTTCATGTTAGTTCGCAGTTTATTAACGAATGTTAACAAACACAACTTGTGATTTTAATAACGCTTTTATAAATGTTGAAATTAGTATTAACTAAGATTAATAAGTGCTGTTCGAATGTTTTCGAGGTTTTAGGTCTCATTTATTTGATCAAAAATACAGTAAAATTGTGAAATATTTGTAGAATTTGAAATAGCTGCCGTTTACGTGAATATCTGTTAAACTGTCATTGATTTATGAATTTCCATCATCATTACTCCATCGTCACATGATCCTTCAGAAATCATTCTAATTATGCCAATTTGCATATTACATTAAAATTGAATTATTCCAAACTTTTGATGGTGTATATACAGAGTTTCAAATATTGTGTTTTTAAATAAATAAAACCAAAATGAAAACATTTGTAAATAATATTAATAAACATTGATCTAATGGATATAATCAAGTCCAGCCTTTAATTTTTGTTCTTTTTCTGCCAAATATGAAAAGGCTTATAAACGCTGAACGCAAACAGATCATATTTTCTGAGCTGAGACGTCTGTATTGTAGTCTGTTGTTCTACAGTATGATTCAGTTTCCTGATTCACATCTGGAGCCAAACGAGGCTAAACACAAAACAGATCGAGCCTGACGTCATCGAGGCATGATCTATTACTGAGACTGTTTCTGAGGGTTTCTCCATGTGCTCATTTCTTCCTGGAGAAAGACTGTAAACTCATCAACAATCCTCCTTTCTCCTCTTTCCTCCGCAGCGTCTGATGGGAAGACGGATGTCTTTGTTCTTGTTTACTTTCCCCACATCCCTGTTTTTTTCCTCTCTAAGCTCTGCAAAGGTAACCGACATTAGCAGTTTTCACACGGCTTCCAAAAATAACAGGAGCACGGCAAAGTTCAGAGTGATGTAACCGAGCCCCGAGGCCAGAACGGCACATAATGACAGCTTATATAACGTCCAGACAGACCGCCGTTTCTCTCTCGCTGGGTTTAGTGACAACACAACCTGACATTTATCCTTCCACGCGCCGGGAATTTCTCCACTTTCCTGGGTTAATCAGTGGTGCTTAATAAGTCAAGCAGCACTTTACTGTTACTGTTAATGATCAAACCCCTGGAAGTCAGTCTGAAGGTTCTCCACGTCAATGATTTCTTTACTGGCATCATGTTCACCTTTTCTCACCAGGAAAAACCCACATTTAAAGAGGAACCCGAGACCGAACGAGGCTCGGGGTAATGATTTAGTAACAGTAACTCTAGCTGCATTGGTATTTTGGCAGGAAGCTTGTGTTTTAGAGCAGTGGTTCTCTACCAGGCCTTTGATTCATTCAGGAGAAATCAAAATGAGACATTAAAACAACTAGTCTATGTATAGGGTTTCTGCAGACTGACATGTGAGGTCATCAAAATATGATTTCTAAACCTGGAAGTCATGTAAATGAATTCATTAAATAATAATATAAGGAAGTTGTGCAAATTAATAAAATATAAAAAAAAAAAAAATAATAATAATAATAATAATAATAAATAAATAAATAAAATGGAAGTATAGTAATACATTTACAAAATATATTAAATAGAAGTAATGTAAATTAAGTATCCTTTAAAAAATTAAATAAATGGAAGTTATGTAAATTGGCAATAAGAATAACGGAAATACATAAAAAGTAAATTAATAAAAAGTAAAAAAAAAAAAAAGTAAAGTAATAAAGTTTAAAAATAAAAGAAAATGAATAGAAATCATGTAAATTCCTCACAAATTTAACACAAATAAATACATGAAAACACAAGGAAATCATGGAAATTCAGTGCATTTTAAATTATTACATTTTAAAGGCCAAATTTTAGTAAAGAATAAACATTTTTCTAGTCTTTCGAAAATTATTAGTGTATCTTTTACAAGAAAATACTCTCTTCTGCACAATTTAATTTTTAATTCAATGCGTTGCTTTTATGTTTCTTTGTATTTATTGAGTAAAAAAATGAGGAAAAAAATGGCAATTCTTTTGTTCAGTTTTACGGCAACTTAAAGTTGTAAAAGACTAAATAAATAGATGAAAAATCATAATAAATACAATTATAATAAATAAATGTATAAATGCATAAAAATAATAAAATGTAATTTGTAAAGTGTTGTGAGTCAAACAGGTTGATTTAATTGTTGTTTATGATGTTGTGGTTTGGGAAGCACACGTCTTTACTGGTGAGAAACACTTCTCGTACACATCTCTCATGAATCTGTCATCCGGAGCAGATTACGATCTGACCGCAGAACGCCAGAGTTCTTTCTGCTCTTCTGGAAAAGGCCCGGAAATCTGTTAGAAACAAAAGCACTGTACTTCAGTGGCCTTCTGTCTTTCCTTATCACGCAGATCTTCATCCATCCATTTTAACATGCATTTATCATCTTCATCAGGTTTATAATGTGTGTAAACCACAACTTATTTAAAAAAAGAATATTACGAAACTCTGTGTTCTGAAAAGAGTAAGAGATATCGCATAAACATCAGTTCAGGATCTCTCCTGCTCAGCAAGGCTGCGTTTATATGATCATGAAAAATATGTATTTTTAGAATCCAAAATAATTTTTTCTATGCAAATATCTGTTAAACTTGATTTCTACATTTTCAGCATCATTACTGCAGTCTTCAGTGATTCACAAATAAATTACATTTTAACCAATATTTGTATAGAAAATGGCTATTTTGAATACTAAATGTAAATGAATTAATTAAAAAAAAAAATATATATATATATATATATATAAATATATAAATTATGAAAATTTAGAAAACGTAATAATAAAAAAACTTTTATAATTATTATTACAAAGAAATTAAGAAATAAATAAAATGTAAGAATTGTGACAATTTTATTAAAATGGAAGTCATGTAAATTAATTACTATTCAAAAATGAAAATAAATGGAAGTTATGTAAATTAACCATAAAAATAATTGAAACCATGTAAATAAAAAGTAAGTTAATAAAATGTAAAAAAAAAAATAATAATAATGTAAAACAAAACAATTTAAAAAATAATAATAATAACAAATGGAAATCATGTAAATTTAACGCATTTTAAATTAATTTGTAAAATTAAAATTCTACTAAAAACATTTTAGTAAAGAATAAACATTATTCATACAGTAACAAAATAAAACAAAAATAAAATTTGAAAGCTGGTAAAGTTGAATGTATTTCTGAATTTTCAGCATCTTCAGTGTCACATGATCCTTCAGAAATCATTCTAATATACGGATTTAATAACATTGCTGATTATTATCATTATGTTGAATACAGTCGTGCTGCAAACGATTTTTGTGGGAACTTTATTAAACATATTTTAGAATGATTTCTGAAGGTGAGTCACTGAAGACGGCAGTAACAATGCTGATTCATAAATAAATAGCAAATATCCACATTTTAGCAGCTATTTTGAATACTAAAACTATTTAGTGATTTTCAGTATTTGTCCAGATGAATCAAACGCAGGCTGAGGAGAGTTTTGTGTGTGTGTGTTTGCTGAGGCGGGATCAGAGTACACCGGGTGCCCTTGGCCAGACAGATAAGCTTCAGTAATATGATTACACGTCCTGCATTGTGCAACCCATGACTCAACCTCTAATTACAGCTGTGCAGGTCAGTGTGTGTGTGTGTGAGCCTTTACTGTGAACCGCGCAGAATTCACTGGAAACCACACGCGTGTAAACACAGCGGCTTGCACAACACGTTTAGCACATTTACTGTAAATACAAATGGGGAAATAAAATAGCTCACTCATGCCAAGTGTACAGTATTTACATACTCCAGTGTTTCAGAAACAGAAGAGTATTTATGCCGGTTTTACTACCGTAAGAAGGAAGTTGGTAGATTAATTGTTGATCGGCAGAGC
>JAUMHR010000060.1:17621383-17637010 GCA_032361145.1 Enteromius fasciolatus | reverse complement strand
ATATATCTAAGTGTATATATATATATGTGTGTGTGTATATATATGTTTGGGTATATATATATATATATACATATATACATACACACACACACATACATATACACACACACGTGTGTGTGTGTGTATAAATATGTATATATTTATATGTGTGTGTGTGTGTATGTATGTATGTATGTATATATATATATGTGTGTGTATATACACAAGTAAACATCTGAATCCAAATTTCACGTTTACAATTTTGAAGACGTTTCGTTTAAGGTAGCTGCCAAAACAAATAGCGTTTTTGAATATAATTTTATATTATGTCTAAGCAATGTGTCAAAAGTCTTTCAGTTGACGCCAGGTGTTTACAACAACTAGTTCCCAAGTAAAAATAGCATTCTAGGGGTAAAATACGGTTTTTTGGCGGTTTCTACTGTTAAATCCGCATTTAAGGGTCTGAATATCACATTTTGAGGTAGCTTAAATACGCGGAGAAGAAAAACATCAGTGGCATCACTTAAAGTAGCCCATTTCCGCGGGGAAACCACAGATTTGGCAACAAGTTCAGTCGGACTCGCGGGCTTTTTAATCCAGCGCAAGCGCCAGGATTCTAAGAGGAAGTGGCGCGAATTTCTGAGGCAAATTTTGAACAGACATTAAAATTAAGATAATAATGGCAAAATTATATTAAGTTGCATTTTCTTTACAAACAGAATTAAAGAAAAACAGGACGAAGATTGGATCTTCGAATATGAATCAAGTAAGTGACGCTGTGGACGGAAGTGCATGGTTTTCGCTTCTCTCGTTCCCTCAAAAGATAAAAGTTTAAAAGACCATTTGCAACGGATTATTTAAAAAATTAGTTTTCACTTGAAAACAGCACGTAAAATGTAACTTTCTCAAGACATACAGCCCAAACACATTAAGATGTGGTTAAAAGTCTTTATTGGTTACAATATCAGTGTATGGCAGCATTATCACCAGGTTACTTTACAAGTACGAAAAAGTTGAGACACAAAATGTTATTAAAAATGATTATTTGAATACATGGCACTGTGAAAGTACACAAGGCACCACACTCCTGGTTTTATCGGCTCAAAAGAAAGGAGGGAAAAAAAAATTATGAAGCTTACAAATCGAGCCGAAAGTATATTATGAGTACTTAAAACATTGGGTTGAACATGTATTGTAATACTAAAATGCTCCTTTGTTGCCAAGTTTGAGTGGTTTGGAAATAATTGTGTGTGTGTGTGTGTGTGTGTGTGTATATATATATATATATATATATGTTTTAAAACTGCCGATTTCAGCTGATCCAGAACCAACCACTCAAATCTTCAACATGATCATAATAAAACAACCACAAAAAGAATCACTGATTGGCAATCTTGCAACCTCTACAGTACCAACAATAGAAATCTGACTTAAATCTAACAAATACTAATAATACCAGCATAATTCCTGTTTAAACTGAATTCAAAAGTGACTTCTAAATGAGACATTACTACCAAAGACATCCCTTTTCACAGTTAATCATCATAAAACTCAAACATAAAACTAAAATCAGTTACTTTATGGAGCAGTGAAAGGGTTTTTAATGTATCTTCATACTGAAAAAGGACTTCTTACAGAAAAACAAATACATGTTTTAATACCTCAAAATAATTTCAAGCTGCTTTCCGATTCCCTTTTATATAAAAAGGTAAAGTAAAAGAAAGATTTTAAATGCTTTTCACAGTTACATGACATGTTAAAAGCATTAACAATGGCACAAATATCACCGTTTTAATGAGGCTTGTTAAGCTGGTTACTGACAAGCATCTCAAACCAGCATCAATCTGGCAACCGCAACAAACACAGGCATACTGTCAGAACCGATGGCACTTAAATATGGCGAAAATTAGTAAACGGCTTCATCGCTCTGATCTACGTTTTTTGTTCCACAGAAAAACAAATTAAGCCTAATATAGTGACTTGTCAGCTGTTTAACTATCCTGACCAGGTAGTGTTCTTCATTTCCACCTGTTTGCACACATTTACATGCTGAAACTGAGAGGTCGTCAAAACAACAACAACAACAAAAAAAACTTAACAGTCTCAACATTCAAATGAATTAACACCAATAAAAATATTTATACTGTTCAAGACGATCCATCTGTGTAACACTGCAACAATTAAATTTAAGTGGAGGGTTTGTGGCCATTTATAAATTTTAAGAATAGAAAAAGCGAGTGTTATGAATTCATTCGAAGCACAGATTTCTTTGTAAGCACCAAGAGTAGGTATTTTTACACTAGGATTAGCTATATCGTGACCGCTAGTATTTAAGGCTGAAGTCCAAGGGCAGATCAATTATGAATTTCGTCATCAACCAAAAGCGAAACTCTTAAAAACAAGGCGTCAAAATGCTTCGAAATGACACATTCAGTATCACAGCTGCGAGAGAATTCAGTGCCTTCTTTCTGAACACACTCAAGCACCAGTAAAAGATGATTTAGTGGCGTGTAAAAGGGGAAAAGAGGTTTTAATCTGCATTTAAAAAAAAAAAAAAGGTGTTTTAGGCTTTTGTTTTCCAATGCACAAAAACGTAAGAAAATTCACAAACTTTTTGTAATACAGACTGTTTGCAATATTCCATCTAGTTTAGCGTCGTTTTCTATGTACAACAAACAAACAAAAACAAAACAAAGTGAAGATTAATAAAAATGTCATGGGCCAATGGTCGACTAGAAAAATATATACATGAACACTATGTATGTATATACTATATGGTATATACATACACATAATGCTGTACATATATACCATATCTATATTCATATACATGTATATTTACATATTACACAATGACACTTTAATAATCTCTTCCTATTACTCTCCTGTGGCCGGCAGTGATGATGGGCTTCTCCACGGGATTCATCTACTTACTGGAAATCATGTGTAATAACTGGAATACAGAGGAACTGCTGTGGAAAGACGTAGAAACGGGACCAAAGGAAACAGGAGCCGGAGATTTTGATACCGCTCTTAGTTCCAGATCCGAAGGAAACTGTCCCATGAGCCCGTGGCCACAGCCATCCCGTCATCAGGTACTCCTAAACAACTCACTCTGTTGTCATGACCAGCCAAGACACCTGGAGAGAGAGAGAGATACAGCTTATCATGATGCATAGAAAAAAACAAAATGGGAAATATGCAAGCAAATACAAATAATTATACTATCAAAAGACCAAAGCATGCAATTAAAAAAACAAATCAAGCATGCAAATTAATTAGGAATGCTCGATATTAGATTATTTGCAGATATTTTACAAGTTTTGGCTGATATTCATTACCGATAACGATATTTTGTTTTGAAGCAACACAAGGTCTCTTCTCCTATGCATAGATTATACACACGCTTTGAAAATGACTAATAAATTCAAATCTAAAAATTTTTTTTTTTTTTGTAGACAGATGCAGCTGAAACATTTTATTTGTGTATATACCATTAATAGTCTAAAGCAAAATAAAAATAAATATATATATAAAAAAAATTATATTTATTTATATATATATATATATATATATATATATGTGTGTGTTTGTAATAAATACAAATGTAAGCAATAATTAAAAAAATATTATTGTAAGAAATAATATTAACAATTTTATATATATATAAAAATTTAGTGCATATATGCAAACCCCTCCCCCGTAAAACACATTTTTGCACGTGTATAAAACACGCTTACATTTCCAGCATTTCCACAATTACTTTTGCAAGGGTAGTGAAAAACGTTTTGCCATTACCTGCACGTTCGCCTTTTAAAGTGTCCCAAACATTGCAGTTGAAGTCGTCGTATCCGGCCAGCAGGAGGCGTCCACTCTTGGAGAAGGCCACAGAGGTGATACCACAGATGATGTTGTCGTGAGAATACATCATGAGCTCCTGATCGGCACGCAGATCAAACAGCCTGCAGGTGGCGTCGTCTGAACCCGTCGTGAAGGCATTTCCGTTCGGAAAGAACTGCGAGGGTAAACAGCCCAACTCAATACAACCGAACTTTTATGACATCATAAACGCCACCCAATTTAAACAAACAGCGTGATTTTAAAAGTCAATCGAAGTACTTACGCAGACGGCATTTATATCCGAGACGTGGCCGGTGAACGACTGCCTGCACATCCCGTCTCTGATGTCCCACAGCTTGGCCGAAGCGTCACAGGCTCCTGACACGAATGTTTTTAAATCAGGACTGACCGACAGACTCATGACATCACCCGTGTGTCCCGTGAAACTGGTGGTCTGCTGGCCCGTCTCAATGTCCCACAATGCACTGCAGGATCAAAGTTAAACATGGAGTTAATTTCTTTCAGTCAAAACCAAACGCTTTTAAATTCAAAGTGGCGATAAATATGTCCTGTAGCATCAGTAGAGCATGAGGATAGCAATGTAAAGGTCATGGGGTCAAATCCCAGGGCATGCATAAGCTTATAAAATTTTAGATTTCATATATATATATAAAAAAATAAATAAAATTAATAATAATAATAATACAATAAAATAATTAAAAATAAATTGATCATTTCAAGCAGGAAAATAAATATACAATTAACAAAAAATTTAAATAAATGAATACAAAAGAAAAAAAAAAGTATAAATACAATTTCATATAAGTATATATACATTTTAAAGAAATAAAATACATTTTAATATAAAAATTTCTAAACGGAGAAAAAAAAAAAAAAAAATTTACATGCCAAATAAAACAGTGCATACACCATTTATCCCTTGACATACTAATGGTATACAACGATCAATTTAATTATTATCGTGTAAACTTACCATGTGGTGTCACCGGAGCTGGTGATGATCTGATTGTCATCAAGAAAACGACAGCAAGACAGATAGCCTACAGAAGCATTAATAAATAAATCATTGATTAATTATATGTTGTATGAAGAGCTTGTTGTGAGTGAGCTAAGATGGAACAACAAAGAACCAAGAACATCTTGCTTTAAATCTCAGTAAACATTTCAGGTCAAAGAGGTTCATCTGATTAACCTCTGCTGGGAATCCGTTTTAGAGGAAGTTTTAAGTAATAATACTCAAGAGATAAATAGAAGGGACTCTACCTGTGTGTCCAGCTAGTTCTCGGTTGACCCTGACGTTGCCCTCACGGGTTTTAAGGCTGTAGGTGGAGCAGATGTTGTCCAGGCCTCCACAGGCTACGTAGTTCCCCGACGGGGCGTAGGCACAGGTCATGACCCAGGAGGAGCGCAGGGGAATAGCATGCATCTGCCGGACAGAGTTCAAAACTTACAGCAATACAACCAGCTGAAGCGGATGTCCTTTGATACCATAAAGGAATAGTTCATCCAAAAATTATTAGGATTTGTTTCTTCATCAGATTTGGAGAAATGTAGCATTGCATCAGTGTCTTTGCAGTGAATGGGTGCCGTCAGAATGAGTCCAAACAGCTGATAAAAACATCGCGATAATCCACAGCACTCCAGTCCATCAGATAACATCAGGAGAAGACAAAAGCTGACTAACTAAAATACAGTCCATAATCCCCAAGAACTCTTCCTCCTCCAGTGAAAAAGTTCATCTCCTGTTGTCTGCTGTATCAAAATCCAGCCACATATATGAGTTTTTGCTCGTGCAGATGTCTCTCTTGATTCAGAGCAGAACACTTAGCACTGGAGGTAGAGTTATTATGGAATATGGATTCATATTTTAAGTAAAAAACGTCTTAATGCTGCATTTGTTTTAGTTTTAGATGTTAACTGATGGACTAGAGCTGTGGATTATTTTAATCAGCTCTCATTCTGACGGCACCCATTCACATCCATTGCTGAGGCACTGATGCAATGCTGCATTTCTCTAAATCTGCTGAACCTGGGGGTGAGCACGTATTCAGTACATTTGAACAATTCCCTTAAAGAGCATGTTTTATCTGATTCAACCCATGAAAATGATCACTGTCTGTATAAATGAATGCATTTAGCTCTCTGATAATAATTAACATTATTATATTTTTTCCCCCGGTGTACACGGCTCTAGTATCTCATTACCTTGTTGGTCGTGTACCCATCCCATATGATCAGTTTGCCATCTTGGGAGGCACTGACAAGTAACCTGAAAAAAGAAAAGAAATGATAACCATCCACGCTGCAGCCGATCTATTTTTCAATCAACGAAATGTAATTAATACGGGACACAGATGGGATTTGAGCAACATGGTGAGAAAGGCCTTATTACAGCTCCACGGAAAACGAACACCAGGGTCCCAAACGGTATTTCATGTAATATTAATCAGGCAGTTGAAAGGAGAGCAGCCCAGAGTGTTTAAAGCAGTGTTTTTGTATCTATGGACCGAGACACACACCTGGAGTCGCTGCCCCAGTGCATGGCGTAGATTTTAGCGAGATGACCTCTGAGCGTGCGTCTCGTTCTCATCTGTATCCGCCCCACTGAGTCCAGACTCGCTGTCATCTACCACAGGAGATTACACGCCACACAATCATCAGAGACGTCTTCAGTACAGTTAGCAAGCTCAGCATCATCTTCTATAGCGTTTCACGTGCGTTTCACTTGTTTACAGAACATTTACTCTATTCAATAATAATGCACGATTTTATACACACATATACATATATATTTTTTTTCTCATAAAAGGCAGTCTGTAGATGAACTGGTTGATATCAATGAATAATATCTTCTGATAATTTGTTCATGCCAAGTTCAAAGAGTACATTATATTAATACACACATAGTAATCAACATTTGAAGTGGATCATAATAGAGTTATTGCTTGGCTATTGTTTTAGTTTTAAGACAACTTTAATGAAAGGTTATGATCCACTTTGAAACGTTGACTACTGACTAATGTATACCTAGATCTTAATTTTCAAGATAAAACTAATATAAACTGTGCTGTTTAACGTCAATGAATAAATAATTACACATTTATAAATCGGATGCAGGACAGTGCAGTCAGTAATGATCGGTTTCATACCTGCGAGAGTGTGGAGTCACTGCAGGCTTTTCTAGCATCCTGAAAAACAACAACAACAAATGCAATCTAAACTTGCATGGGTGTCCTCTCATATATTATGAGTGCTTCCTTTCGTTGCATGTTGTTCCAAACACTTACCCGGATCTGGTTGCGAAGCTGTTCCGCTTCCTGTCGCAACTGTTCCAACTCACTCATTGTTGCTGGTTGACCGGCACCCGAGACCACAACGTGCTGGACCTGCAACCATACGATGACATCATTCATACACTGCTAGCACCTGTCAATCAAACGTCGCGCTAGGGATGCACGCAATCACCAAATCCCTTAAAATGCTATTACAGACGGCCCTGCTTCCTTTGACCGAATCCATTCCAGCAACTTTAATTACATGCGCAGGCTGATCTGAGAGCAGTGGGAAATGACGCTGAGCTCAAAGGGTCTTCAAAACGCTGCCAAATGCCACCCATATGTTCACTGACCTTTCGCTCACCTTTGATTCCACATGAATGTGTTTTAATAAAGTTTAAAAAGTGTCTATAGTATTTCAATGTGCAATAACGCATTAACAAAATAATAGTCAATAAAAATGGGGGGGGGTTGGAGAAAGTTTAGAACATTTAAGATTTAATTTTTGAAAGATCTCTCTCATGTATTGCATTTATTTGTTTAAAATTACATTAAAAATTATGAAATATATTATAATTTCATATAACCATTTTCTGTGTGGATCCATGTTGAAGTGTAATTTATTCCTGTGATGCAATGTTTCATTTTCAGCATCATTACTGCATTCTTCATGGTCACACAATCCTTCAGAAAATAGGCATTACCACATGGTTATAGAATTTTTTTTTTTTTTCATCATTTAATTTTCAATAAATATAGCTAGGTTATGAAATAACATTGTTATGAAATAAAATTACTCATAATATAAAGTTATTGGTTATTCCGCCCAGCTACTGCCAGACCAACAAATCCTCAATGTTTTTAATAGCAAAAGCATCACGATAAACTTTTAACAATACACCCCTAATGTTTCAGTTTTGGCCTTTATTTAATGCAGAGTGATTATAATCATTAAGCGATTAGAGATTGCTCAAAGGATGCTAGACGAGCAACACTTTTAATGAAACATTTTCAGTGTAACAAACCTGCATGAGCTGATGAACAGCTAATAAGTAAATTACAAAATTGTAAAATTACAATTAAAAAATAATTACAATTGTTGGTAAATGGTTAAAATACTTAATTAAAATATCAGTAAAATTAAAAATAATCTATATTTTGGGTTGAAGGGGTTCGCAAAAATCTATACAGATGTGACCCTGGAGCACAAAAGCAGCATGGGTATAATTGTAGTCAACAATACATTGTATGGGTTAAAATTATCAATAGGAGTAGGAAATTAAGTAAAGATCATGTTCCACAAAGATATTTTGCACATTTCCTAACATAAATATCTCAAATTGTAATTTCTGTTCAGTAATATGCATTGCAAAGGACAACTTTAAAGGTGATTTTCTCAATATTTTTATTTATATTTAAGCACCCTGATTCCTGATTTACATATAGTTGTATCTCAGCCAAATACTATTCGATCCTAACAAACCAGACATCAGTGGATCAGCTTTCATATGATTAAAAAATGCCCTTATGACTGGTTTTGTGATCCAGAGTCACATATTGGATCAACATTTTAGTGCTCAAATGGATTTTAATGAACAAATAAAGTAATAAAATCAGCTCTTGAAAGCCTGATGTCAGAAAACAGCCTTATCAAGACGAGTCAGTGAAATTCAACTTGCATATCTGAGATACATGAATGACAACCTGCGCTTTTATTGAATTAGAAAACATTAAAGAAATGCAAGTGAAAAGCAATTCCAGGAACCTCTTATTGCCTGCTGGGAAGAGGAACTCCACAATATTACACACAAATGACAAAAAAAATCTGACACACACACACACACACACATACATAAATATACATACACACACACATATATATATATATATATATATATATATATATATATAATTAAAATGACCTAATACATACTGAAATCTGTAATTATTTAGCTAAAATATAGCCTAACACTCCATTCTAACCTCCTGAAAATAAGTTAAAATTAACCACTAGGCCTATTAAACAACAATCTTTAGGATCATTGCATCAAAAGACTATCAGAGCAACATATAAGGCCCATAAATATCACAATAATTAAATATGGCAGATATTAACATCCACACAACTTAAGCTAAATCAACACAGACTGAGATTTCAGCAAGGTAAAGTGAAAGTAAAACTATTAGCTTCTGCTCAAACAATCTTAGCTATTGGTGTCCTTCACTAAAAACTTGTAATATGATTTTAAAATTATTTCTCTGAAGATATAACTTATAAATACAAAAGTAATACATTTTTTTCCTTCTAGATAAGACTTGGATTTAACTATGTTTACTAGTAACTCGAGATTGTGTGTCGATCAAGGACACGATATGACAACCAAGCTGAGATTTAAACCCACTACCTTTCATTTATCACACAGATATTTAACCACTTAACCAGACTAGCCATTTAGATGATTAACCAGTGTCAGGAAACACTTAACATGTTAAAACCGCTGGAGTTCAGACTCAACTCTTCAGCATATCGGGCCTCCTGTTGCCTCTTCACTTTCAACCATAACTAGCAGATTATAATTGAGCTAATTAGCTACTAAATCGAGTTCCAACCCGTCATTGACCCCCCAAAACAGTACAAACAAGTCCAGCGGTGTAAATAAATCACCGTTTACGAGCGTTTTACAAGCAGGAAATAGACGAGAAAAGAGAAACACGGCGCGCGATTGTTTTTCCCCTCTCACCTGATCAGGCTGGTTTGGGCAAAATCCGCTTCTTTTAGATCTCTTGCATGTTGATATACGCACAGATAAATTTCAAAGCAGCAGAGTTAATTAGAAGTCAATTTTAAGGGCATTTAAAGGGCCACGCAGCCCTCACGCAAACTGAGAGGCAATTTTCGCCAGCAATCTCTTCACCACACCCATAAGGGAGCCGGGAACATGGCAACAGGCGCGGTGTAGGGGTGAACCGACACACACCGCTTATCTACAACACGCTAAAATCACAGCGTAAAAGCACAAATTTGATTAACATGAGTTAGATGTACCTAAAACTACGATATACATGCGAATTGTGTGTTTTTCGTGTTAGTAGAGCCAGAACGGTAGTTGTTAGCGCGGTCGGTTTCCCCTGCAGATGAATGGTACAGTCCGTCCGCTGCCTCAACAAAGCGCCTGAAGGAGAAACAGGAAACGTATCCGCTACGTGTTTGCGTCTCACAGGGAAACTTACATTGTTTTGTCGTAGTAAAAGTTGCGTTTCGGCTCGCAAATGCTTGCAGACATTCATACATTGGTCTAATTTAAAAGTCAAATACCATTGACGTTATTTTGCCGCTTTATAGACATGCACTGTACTATGTTGTGCATTGTAGACAAATGGATTGAGAGGCAGATCAACATAATGCGTGTATTTGTACTTTATACAGTAGAGATACACGGTTTGGGGAAAATACTGATTAAGATTTTTCTTAAATGTGATTTGCAAAAAAAGAATGAAAAATGTCTGTACTTGCTTGTAGATTTGGACGAAATCATGTGATTATGTTAGGCTATTACAATAAAAATAATAATAAATAATAATTGTTATTATTACTACTAGATGATAAAAATACTAAAATGTTAATAAAACTACCAGAACAAAAATTAAAAAACATTAATATAGGCTGCACTATATTTTGAATATATTTACATGGTTATAAATAATAATAATAGTTGTTGTTATTATTATTATCATCAATACTACTGCTGTTGCTAAATAAAAAATAAGACAAGAAATATTAATATTGAAGAAAAGATGCAAATTTAGACCTAAGTGTGATTATATTAATATAGGTATTAATAATTATTATTAGTAGTATTACTACTACACCTAAATAAAAATATTAGAATTACTAAATAAAAGCAAAACAAGAAATATTACTGGACTAGGGCTGCACAATTTGGATATCAATATGGCTTCACAATAATAACATGTTATTAATATTATTATTATTAAATGAAATTTAGTCTAAATCACTAAACAAAATGCACATTACTATTATAATATTTCACTGTGAAATAAGAATAATGTAATATATAAAATAGCAATTTAATTTTAAGTGTAAAATTACTATATTATTTATGTGCATTAATTTCTTCATTTTCACAGTTACACCATCAGACTTTTATTTTGATGGAAAACCTTCACTGTGAAACATGCAAAAAAAAAAATATATATATATATATATATATTTTTTAAGCCATATTGGGATTTTTGTTTTATTTCGAATAATCATGCAGCTGTATATTACTATATAAACAATTTTTGCTCATGCACACAAAAACCACAAACATAGAAACGCATTGCACCAAAACACACGGCACATTATCATTATATTGTTTATTTTAATCAACTCCCTAAACAAAAACTCAGTTTCCAAATTTATGATAATGCACTCGCATTCGGAAATGCTTAATATTTAATGGCATCAATGAAAGTGAGCAGTGGGTGTAGAATCGATGCAGTGAGTTGAAAGCGATCTGTTCTCTGTCAGAGAACATGGTATGGGGTCTTTCAGGGCTTTACCCCTCTTAAAAGGTTTCAGGATTTCGGCCAGATGGGGTCACAGCTGCGCTCAAATTGTTATTATCAACATCACAATCATATGTCATCTCTTTAGGGAAATACAGTTGCCAAAAACACTACATGCATTGTAAAAATCATGAAGCCTGTGAAGGGAAGACAAGCAGGTCGCCAGAAACAGAACATCAATAGCATGATCTAAAAAAAGATGCAGCTGCGGCTATAAATAGACGTGTTAATATGGAGAGGATACCCTCAAACACAGGCATATATCCAAATGTGCACTGAAATGAAATAGTAATGTTAAAATAATCAGAAAAATGGATGCTTATCATTTATTTTCAGAGAAGGAACAAAAAATCTAAAAAAAACCAAAACAATTTTATTAATTTTTCTCCAGCAAAGCTGCAAGGATATTTACTATAGGAAGGTGTACAGTATGTACAGTACTGCGAACACAAAAGGCAAAATCAGAGCTGAATTCATCACTAGAGATATCTCTAGGGGAGGCTAGTGGTTGCCATGGTAACCGGCACAAATGGTGACTGACATCAAGCAAGGAGGGAATCCAGAGCAATGCACATCGCTCACATGCGAGAGGAACTAGACGCTTTAAATGATAGATTACAGACTATTACTTCATATGTCAGGCTTTACAGGGTTTAAATGCTAATATTAAAGGGTTACTCCACCCCAAAATGATAATCAGTGGTTCAACTGAAACGTTATAGGAAGTACAGACAGAAAACAAAAATGTATTCAAACTTTATTCAAAGATTTAAGCCATTTGAGGTGTACGAACATTCATACGCAGTTCTGATGGAAAGATTCGTCCTGTATTTACGCTTTGATTTGTCCAAACAGCATATCTTTCCATTGCATCTAACACAGAACCACGTCTGTTGATTGCGTTCGCCAGATGCTGTCCGCTACGTGACATTACGTGCCAAATCATAAATGAAATCGTTATTTTTGTTTTCACATGTCACAAATTCTCTCAGTTTTCATCAAAAATATCTCAAATTATGTTCTGAAGACGAACAAAGCTTTCACGTAAAAGCTTTGCTGGTGATTAAAGGGTTAACTCACCCAAAAATTTAAATTCCATCATTAATTACTCATCCTCACGTCGTTCCTAACCCATAACACCTTCGCTCATCTTCTGAACACACATTTTTGATGACATCAGACATCTGACCCTCCATAGACAGCAACACAACTGAAATGATCCAGATCCAGAAACACGGTAAAAACAGCAGTGCATGTGACGTCAGTGGATCAACTTCAGGTTTGTGACGCTACAAGAATACTTTTTTTGCACAAAGAAAACAAAAATAACAATTTACTCGACCATTCTTCTCCCGTGATTTAAGTCTTCGCCATTTTAGACAAAATCACACGCATATGCTTTAGTCTTCACTGTAAAAAATGGCTGTAATTTTAACAGTAAAAAACTGTGAAAATGCTACGGGAAAAAACATAAACTGACATTCCCAGAATTACGTTTCAAATTTAGTTTGAATTTGATGTTTTTTCTTTGAAATAACGTCTTAGTGTTTTCTTATCAGTTCTGTTCATTAGGGTTGTGTGTCACACGTAACATTGTTAAACGAATGTTTGTTGTATATTTGAGTTTAATGACTCTCGTCGTGATGGTGTTTAGTGTTTGTGTGAATGACACTGAGCTCCATCGTGTCACTTTCTCATCATATATAAATCAGATGTCAGTACTGTAATAGGTTGGTATATTAACGTTATATCAGTTAATGAAATTACGGTATTTAACTGTAAGTTTTTACTTAAAACCGTAAAACCTAAATCGTTGTTACAGTATTTTTTATGGTCACAGACCACAGCTGCCAATTTTTTTACCGTAAATTTTACGAAAATTTGTTACGAAAAAACAAGCCAGATTACGTCAAATACGTTAAAGCTTGTGTATGCGATGCGATACTCTCTAAAATGGTGGAAGACGTAAGGAATGGTCGAGTAAACGTTTTTTTCTTTGCGCTAATAAAAGTATTCTACCGGCGTTGTAAAACTGGACTGGACTGATGTTTTCTCTGTGTTTCTGGATCTGGATCGTTTCAGTTGTGTTGCCGTCTATGGAGAGTCAGATCTCTGATGTCATCAAAAATATCTTCATTTGTGTTCAGAGAATGAACGAAGCTCTTACAGGTTTGGAACGACACAAGGGTGAGTAATTAATGATGGAAGTTTCATTTGGGGGGTAAACTAACCCTTCAATATCATTGGACACTGCGTCTGAAATTTTTGCCTAAAATGTCGATTATGTCTCTGAATCTTTTGTCCGTCGTTAAAAATTCGTATCATGTGCGTTGTCATATTAATAGAAAGCATTTTGACAGGAAAGGATGACAAATACACAAAAAAAACCTTAAAAACGCCTACGAAAACCTTCGTCATCTAAGTATTCATCAGTCTTTGTGATGTTGCAATGAGATCTGAGCGTACTGGACCTCAGCTTCCTTTTCATAAGTGGAAGAATATTCAGTGTCTGTACATTTACTGAGATGAACGCAAGAGTACTGAACTTCCTCCTCCTGAGAAACTGCCTTTACTTTCTCCTCCAGGTCAAAGGTCACAGGCAGTGTTGATTCATTTTCATTCTGAAGAAAAGACAAGTCAAATGTTAATTTTAGAAACACATCAGTGTGTTAAAACAGGTCTGGTTTACCTGTTTGCCTTGCTCTTTTCCTTCACATCTTTTGAGGCTTCGTTGTTTCGCCCTTCTGTGCAAGAAAGCATAAAGAGCAGAAAACGTGACTGCAGTTGAGATGAACGTGAAGAGACGTAAAGAAGAGCCAGATCACAGACTCACATCATCCACAGAACAGCACAAACCAGCAGCAGGACGACCGGAATCAGGATTCCAGCGCTCTCATACGCCACACCTGGACAAATAAATCAACCAGCGGTCACATATTCGTATGGAAGCCCATTTGACCTGATATAAAGGTACCTTTACTCTCAGCAAGATGAAAGTCAATCTTGTGAGATATAGGCCTAAACAACTGCAGTTGTGTGTTATAAAATCAGAATTGCGTGACATAAATTACAAATTGTAAGAAAATAGTCTTTGTCCCCGTTGGAATTAGACTTGAACTCTTGCCCCTCCATTATCAAGTTTTTACTGAACGAGACCAGGCACAGAAACACTTCGTGAATAGATCTGTTCCATGCGATATGAATATAAATATATATATGTGTGTGCATAAACGTGTGCGTCTTATCTGTTTCCTGAATGCAATTTAATTTATTCATATAATTATTTAAAGGTGAAGGAATATGATATCTGAATGTATTTTGCTTGAAAATGCAGTTTTCTCAGTTTTTTGTCCAAAATGATGTATTTCTGATGAAACCTATCTGCGTTCAAGCGATGATAAAACATGAACACATAAAGATAGAATTTTTTTTGGTTCTTTATATTGATTTATAATATGTTCATATATGCCTAGCAGAGATATTATTCTCAAAAACGCTGTCGGTGGCTGGCAATGTTTTTTTAATGCTGGCGGGAGAAGACTTACAGTTGAACTAGTGCTGTTAATCGATTAATCACATAAAAAAATGGTTTTTGTTTGCGTAATATATATGTGTTATTTATTATGTATAAATACACAGTATTTAGAAAATATTTACGTCTATATTCATATGATTTCTATTCGAAATAAATGTATTTAATATATAAACATAATGTTTTTATTACATGCAAACAAAAACTTTTATTTTGGATGCGATGAATTATTTATCAGCACTAATATCAACACAAGTTTGAGTAAAATCAGGATTACCTGATACAAACTAAAGTAAAGTATTTTCTTACCGTCAGAATCAGACTCGCTGGAGACATTGAGGAGCGTCTCGGCTGACGGGAACGTCTCAAATCGTTTCAGAGCACACGAGTATCTGTCTGAATCCTCTC
>JAUMHR010000060.1:17581683-17603903 GCA_032361145.1 Enteromius fasciolatus | reverse complement strand
GGTGGAGTTTGAACATAAACCCACTCTGTGACGGAGAGAAGTGGAGGCGTGTTTAAACGAGTCGTTTTAGGAGTTGAGGACAAGTCATAACTTTTATAAAGAATATCTCTTTGGTTTTGAGTCTAATCTTTGCAGCTTCAGGGATCTTATCTCACAGCTCATAACACTCCAAAGAAGAAAGGAACACTTGAAATAACACCAAATGACCGCCTTAAAGAGCTGATTTTTCCAGTGTGTGCACTGAAATGTGTGTGTGTTTGTATGAGGCGTAATCCTGCTGCTGATTATCACTGCGTTTCTATTGTCTGCTTCAGCCCAGGATCATCAGTGACTCAGCTGAGCAGAATTCAGCCAGCGCTTCATTATGAATCTAGGAGTGTTTAACTTAATTATTAGCATATATTTTATTTCACAGAAACAAGAAATTAGTATTTTATTCTTTTGTTAATCAATACAATAAAAATTATTTTGCACCTCTGAAAATAGAGACATAAAATCTGTATTCATCATGTTTATTTATAACATGAGTATTTTATAAAATATTTTAATAAATATTAATAAATAAAATTAATAATATTTTAATAAAATATTCATTTAATATTAATATAATTAAAAAAATATTCTTAAGTAGATTTATATTTGATTCATTATTTGTTTATTATATGTATTTTTATTATTTTTTGTTTATTTGTTAAAATGTATTTTTCCCTATTTATTTTAAATTTAGATTTATATTATATATTATTAAAATATTTATTTATTGTTTATTTATGTTTTTATATTTATGACTCTATTTTAAATGGTTATTTATTATGTAGATTTATTCATTCTTAGATACTTTTTATTCAATAATTGTCTATAATGTTTTTTATGTATTGCTATTTATTAATTTCTTTTAAAAGTTTATGCATCTATTTTTCTGTTTATTTGTTCTTAGTTCTGCTTTGATACGCTCATGATATACAGACCTTCAGCCAATCAGATGAGCAGATTTGGGAGCGTGTTACTATTATACTCCTCCCTCCTCCTCGTCTCAGACGTCTATAATCTCTTAAGATTGTACGGGACGCGCCGTCAGTCACATACTCACTGTTCGTGTTGTTTCAGAGTTTTTGAGCGTATATGTGAGTTAAATGTGAGTTATGTGAGTTATATGTTTAACCTACATTAGATGTTAGGTGCAGGTCTTTCCACACATGCCTTCAGATTTCCAGCAGCTGGAAAAATAAGCCGCCAAGACGTTAATTAAAACAACTTTGTTTTACATTTTAAACCAGGTTTATTGTGAAGAAACTGGGTGAGTCTGGTCATATTCTTCAGCATGTTGATGTTTTGTTCTTTATTTGTGATGTTTGTTGTCATGCATTTCTATATTGCTCTACAAAAACAATCCTGCATGAGGTAAAAGTGAGTTAAAGATAAAATGTGTGTTTTTCAGTTTAAGTTAGTGTGAGTTTTAGTTAACTATATCAGTGTTGATCTGACGGACCGATCATGACTCTGAAGTGATGTGATGATCGTTCTCTCAGACAGACAACAGATTGAGAAGAATGCGTAGCTGTTCATCTTCTTTTGTGACAGATTAAAAGACCCTAAGCTCTCATTGATCACATGCAGGCGCTCTCTGTTGTTCAGCATATGGTGGCCTCTGTTCATCCGGAAACAAGCTTTACCTCACTTACCCCGAGCAGACTGGAAAAGAATTAGTGAAGCGGGCTTGTTTTATCTTATAAATACAGCAGAAGTGATGATGGTACACTTTCATCACAATATACCACAGTGTACGGCGATAGACGAGGCTAATATAATCTCTTGTAAATTATTTTAATATTATTTCATATTATGACGAATAACATTAATGCATTCACACACACACTTATATCTATATATCTGTGTGTGGGTCAAAGACATCTGTATCAAAATAAATTCACAAATGTGATTTTTATGTCCATAGAAAGTACATTAAATGTAAGTAAAGTGTCTACTTACGGAAGAATAAAATGTCAAAATTTGGTTGAAATAATGTTACATTGTTGCAAATATGCCTGACAAGATTGTTACACGGAATGATATTTTAGTGAAATATTTAGTAAATCAGGGAAAAATGTGTGATATTTATTTTTGGCTCAGAAAAACAAAAAGAAAATTGCAATTAATTTAGAAAGAAAACATTTTTGGGGAGAAAAACAACAAAAACAACCATTTAAATCAGCATTGCACTCTTTTTTTGGTTAAACCATATACTATAGTACATTATTTAATTGTAAATTTATTTACTTATTTGACAAAAATGAAGGTTTGTATTGTACAACAATTCATAATCTAATGCTTCAGTTGTTCTATATACAGTATATTGTTTTCTTCTTGTTGCTCAGGGAAATTAAAATGGTGGATATTGTAATGCAAACAATGCCTGCAGAAAGTGAAGTACATGTAGCCAGGAACTTTCTGACCAAGATTTTGAGAAGTTCAATGAGGTATAGTGCAGTTGTTGACCTCTGTCTCGTGACCCCAGCCCTGCATGACCCTGTAGTAATCACCCGTCGATCCATCCATCCTGGTCAGACCCGAGGATCACATCCTTAGCCATGTGCGTCTAAGCAGTAGCTGTGCTGTTCATGTGCAAGACGTGGATTATACGCTTAATCTGATTATCATGTGTGGTTTTCACTGGCTTCTGTAGAACCTGTGAGCGTCAGTGCAGCATCACTAGTGTTTATTGTGTTGATCTGTTTTCTCCCTTCCATGCATTTCAGGAAAAACCGCTTCAAAGGGTATGTCACTTGCTGCTAAATAAGTGATTATCATGATATTTTTAATTCTCCAAAAGAACTGCACTGTGTTAATAACAATTCATGATATTTATGTGTTAATCTTCTATTCTTGTATAATCTTGTATTATTCTTTTTAGTGTTCATTTTGTTTGAAATAGTCTTTGCATTTTGTAATTTTTAATAATTTATACAAATATAGTCCAAAAAGTTTTTTAGACATAAAGCTGGAATTAAATGTGTTAAAATTCTGTATTCATTATGTGTATTTATCATTTGTAGATATACATTTATTTATCTAGTAATTATTAAACATTATTTATTTCTATTTATTAGTGCTGTAAAATTATTATTTTTTTCTTTACATAATATATGTGTGTGTATAGTGTATATTTATTATGTATATATAAATACATAAAAATACAATATGTATAGTTTGATGAAAATATTTACATATATATATATATAAATTTGATCAATGTATACTAACTAAATATATACATGTATGTGTGTATTTATATATGCAAAATAAATATACATAGCACACACACACATAAAAACTTTTGGATGCAATTTATCACAATCGTTTGACAGCACCACTACTTACCTATTTTAAATGTTTATTTGTCTTTTGTGAACCACTTGTATAATTAATACACAAAGCACTGTTGCAAATTCTAGAAGTCAGACCATAGAAAGAGTTTTATTACCAAATATGTTTACACACACAACGACAGGACCACAGGAGCTTCCAGTGCAGAAGAAAGTAGTCAGACATAGTACAGACATACATAGGAGTTGGTCTGGAAGTTTCACAAAGCTCTAGTAGTAACGTTTTCTGTTTTTATTTCAGGAGGAATGAATCATCATGTAGACCCCATTCGTGGCACTCTGCTAAATCCACAGATAACCCCATCATCGACACCCCCAAATCTGAGCCTAACCCTGTACCTGACCCCACCTGGCAGACAAAATATGATGCAGGGTGAGATTCTAAGGGTTTATTTGTAATTTATATAAACTAAACTCTAATCAACATCATTAATTTGCTTTGTTTTGTACTAGTTCACCCTCAAAAGACTACACCAGCTGTTGGGGACAGACCAATATGCGACAAGTTTCCTGCCAGTTCAGCTCTGTGGGAAATATAGAAAGTGTAGAGCCCTCATCTCACGCTTTCTCAAAAGAGCAGCCTTTATTGAGCAAACCCAGTGGAGGAGCAGATCACCCAGTGCTTGAGAGTGCCATCAGCAAACCTACTTCTGCAAATAACCCGTTTTTATCAGGCGCAGCTGACAATAGTGCACCTTGGGCTGTCGCTGGTACAGAAGGGATGTTTTATAGAGGCATTCCCAGTGATCTAGGAGTTCCCAATGACTGCCATAGATATCTACAGATCCCAATTGGCAGTGGTGGACGAGTGAGTCCCAGCACGGAGGAGCAAGCTAGCTCCAAATTTTCCTCCAATGGGAGGTCCAACCATAGACCTGTGTGGCATATTCCTGACAACAAAATTTCCACTACTCAAGCTCCTTCTCCACCCTTGCGTAGTGATAGTTTCACTGCCACCAGAGTTCATGAGAAGAGCTTGGTGGGATCGTTCCCTGAAGGACCTTCTGTTTATCCGCCACAGAAACCTCACTGCAGAGCTGTAGACGGGCACGAAACGAGACACGGCTACAATCTACCTGCAAAGAAGGACTTACTTCAGCCGTATCTTCTCACTGAGAACTACCCTAATCAGTTAAACCCTACCAAACTCTTTTCCAAGTCGAGCACTGATGTTAGACAAGGCCAGAACCCGTTTACATATGAGGTGCAGCATCAAAGACAGCACAGCGATGATAGTACATTTTCTGTGGACCCCAACTCTACATGTTCACCAAAGACCCAAAGTGTTGGGAGCTACTACCGAAGTCTTCAAGATTTGCCCACCAACACCGGCAGTCGAAACCAAACCAGAACCTCCATGGCCTTTGACCCTAATCATGAGGGCCAAGCTCATTTCCGTTACTACTGCATCACTGCCCAGCAGCCATCCTCGGAATCACCTCTTCAGGGTTGGATGGGAGATGAACGGAGGTCTGAAATGGGAACCACTCGAGGTGCCACAGACAGAACCTTTGTTGGTTCTCAAAAGATTGCAAAGACAAAGTATTCTCAGCCTTACCTTAGTGTACCTGAGAAAAAGAGCTCTAAAGGTTACAGCAAACAGGCCAACAGTCCTCAAGCCACGTCCCCTGTACCAAATCATATGATTTCAAAGTCCAGCTCCGGGGAAAGAGAGACTCTAAAGATGAAAGATGGAGTTAAGCTGCAGCCTTCCAGGCATGTACCAAATCATCAGCTGGAGCAGAAGATCTCTGTGTCCGCTTACCACCAGGACAATCCATGGATCAGCAAGCAAGATCACAAGATCTGTCCACACAAGACACCCATGTTGCACTCTTTGGCCCAGGAGAGCAAGAAGATGGCAGAAAAATCAGTAACAGCCATAGGAGTAGGTCAAGAATCAACTGATGCCATCTTTGTCAAACTGGGAAGACGAAGTGACCGCTATGCCACAACTCTACGCAATGAGATCCAACAGAAAAGGGCCCAGCTTCAGAAAAGCAGAAGTGCTGCTACCTTGACCTGCTCAAGTGAAGTTGAGGAGTACTCTGACATCTGGAAGTCCAATGAGACCTCCACATCATCATCTGATGGTTCCTTCACCAATACTTACAAGGATCACCTAAAGGAAGCCCAAGCCAAAGTTCTGAAGGCCACATCGTTTATGAGGAGGGACCTGGAGCTTCCTGGGAATGAAGTTACACCGGGTCAACTTCCTAAAAAACCTGGGCCTGTTCAAGGGCAAGTCACCCGCATTGGGGGGCGTAAAAGGTTTCCAATGGATAAAAAGATACACTCCTTCTCGGAACCAGACAAAATCAATGAAGTAGGAGTTGAGGACAAGGCAGCCGGATCCTTTGTGGACCGATATAAGTTCTTCGAAGGTTCCTGCAAGCCTGTTCTCCAGAAGCCCATTCCAAAGCAAAGCTTGCTAAGCCCTACTGAAGATCACAGTGAGAGAAAGACTACATCAATTGGAGACAGTGAAAGCATCAGTCAGTCTCCCTTAAAACAGAGTAAATCAAGTCATGCTGACCTTAATACAGAACAGCAGCAACGGCTTGGTACATTTGCGGAATATGAAGCTACATGGAACATGCAGAAGACTCCAGTGGAAAGAAGAACAACAGGCAGATATCATTCAGCTGAAAACATCCTGGACTCAGGCTTGGAGGAATCCAACAGCACAGTGTGTGTTCATGAAAGATCCCGTTCCTCCCCTTCGGCGGACTTCTACGGACAGGTAAGAAGATTCTTTTGTTTGGTCATAATACTGAAAATGTCTTTGGTGGTCATTTCATAGGGTTGATAACTTTCATCAGTTGCACCATGCTTTCTCTGGAGAAGCAGATGATTGAGGGGTTATATTGTTTGTTAATAGTCATTAGCAGAGCAGTTGGGGGAACGGTCAAGGGTCTCACCTCAGTCGTGGTATTGAAGGTGGAGAGAGTGCTGGTTATTCACTCCCCCCACCTACAACTCGAACCTGCGACCTTTGGGTTACAAGTCCAACTCCCTTTCCAATTCAAAAAATAGCATTGCGAAAAACTGCAATGAAAATTCACAGGTCATGTGGCATATGTAAAAAGTCAAATGATCATTCTTCAACTTATTATAGCCTCCAAGAAACACTTAATATGTGTTTGTTCTCGAGTTTAGGGGCTTTCCCTGCCATTACTGCTTAAACAGTTTAAACTGCATGCGTCTGCAGTGCCTTTCGGCTCTGATATGGACACTGAAGCTGTTTGCAGCCATTTGGTTGATGCTTGTGTTTACTCTTAAGTATCTCTCCATGCTGCTTCTGTAAAGATAGATGCATACGCCTCTGTATGAATATATATCTCACCAAAATTCATTGCTATGACTTATCGCGAGAGGCAAAAGTTATGTTTTAGCCGCATAACATTGGTTGATGGAAACACTGTCATTTCGCAGTGCTTTTTTATCAACATTTATCAACTATCGCCAAAGTTTTGGCAAATCTGTAGTGGAAACATGGCTATAGAGAGTTTGCTGCTGGCACAGTGGATCTAGATGATATGACGATGGTATGATGATATGATATGATTTTTTAGAAGAGCTTTGGCATCTAATGGATCCATGTTTCTTTCAGAAAATCCCTCTGCCACCCAAAAAAACTCTTGCTGAATCTCCGTCTGAACCCAAGGACCAACAGGAGACCTGTATCTCTAGGTAAGGAATTTTTGTCTTTGTGAGGAATCTGAAATGATTGTATTTTCAGCGATTTGCTAATGTACCGATTGATAATTAGTTTTCTATTGTAATATCAACATCACAGTGTATCCGAAAGAGAGAATGGTCCACTCAACATCTCCGAGCCTCTAAAGTCATTCACACTGAACGTTCTGGAAAGTGATGTGGCGCCTCTTTCCTCCAACCAGAAACCCAGATTTGATGCCAGGCATTCTCCACCATTCTTCTCACATCATCTCCAGGTTCCAATGTCAGAGCAGCTGTTCCCTAAAAACAAAAGTCCTGATCCACAGAGGTCTGCCCAACCCAAACTGGAAACTTCATGTCCTTTCAGAGCCTCCCAGGAAGTTAGGGTTCAGACCAATTCCCCTGAGCCAACTCAAGGACCATGTCCTTCAGAACATCTGGAGAGAGACAAAAGCCCAACCGCTGCACCAGAGGACAGTCAGAGATCAAACACAGAGGGGATGTTATCACACACTCTACGTCTTTTAGGTCATTCCTCCATTTCTCCCAAACAGAACGTTGACCTGACGGTAACCTCAGCCAGCAGAACACATTCTCCTTCTCCCCAGTTCTCTCCTCAGAAGCTCACAGATGAACCACCTGCAACCTTGCAGAAAAAGGATCCATCCAGGTAATCAGAGTTTTAGATACCTCTAAGACAATAGGGGCTTTAACACCAGAGGAACCCTTTTCATAGCTCCTAGAAGTTCCCGTTTTTTGGTGCATTCGCACCGCAGGAACTAGGAATGGTTTGACGTTTGTAAATGCTGTGCATAAAGACGTCGCTGTCAGCCTC
Source organism: Enteromius fasciolatus (assembly GCA_032361145.1). Lineage (NCBI taxonomy): Eukaryota > Metazoa > Chordata > Actinopteri > Cypriniformes > Cyprinidae > Enteromius > Enteromius fasciolatus. The sequence continues at coordinate 17,596,004 of JAUMHR010000060.1, read as the reverse complement.
AACCAGAAAAATGGTTCAGATTGGTTCTTTAGTTCCAAGAACTACGTTCCTACGTGGTGCAAAAGCCTCTAATAAGCTATGGATGATTAATCTGCATATATTTAGCCGTTTTAAGATGATAATTTTTTTTCCCTCTTGCAGTAATAAGATGGAGGAAACATCAGAGCCAAATACTTCTGGGCGGAAGGTCCCCATACAGATCGTCTGCACAGAAAACAGTTCAGAGAGAGAAAACCAAAACTATCTGCCACATGGTGAATCATCTGGAGGCTCTGAGGTGCCCAAAAATGGCCAACTAAAAAAACCAGATTCTCCAGAGCAATCTAAGTCGCCGTTTATTGCTTACACTCGCCCGGATCCAAGCACAACTGCAGAGCATCAGACTGACAAGATGGTACTGGAAAATAAAGTGCAGGTGAGGAGCAATGGTGTGGGTGAGCACTCAGAGGAGGACCTGAAACGAGAAGAGCTGGCCAGAGATATCATGGGGAAGGACAAGAGTCTTGTGGACATCTTGGATCAGAGTAAGATGAAGACAACCATGGATCTGATGGAGGGAATATTTCCACAGGGGGAGCAGCTCTTAGAGGGAGCACAGCAGAGGAGGAAAGCAGCCTCCAAACAGACATCCCCCAAAAATACACAGCAGAGGTACACTGCCGGAGAATCTCACAAGAACAAATCCTGTCTGACATTATTTAAATCACTTCATGTGGCATTTTTGTTAATGAGCATTGTGGTAATAAATGTACTTAATGCAGAAAAAGCAAAGATTGGCCCTAAAACATGGTTTATTGTCTCATTTATTTTTCAAAATCAGCGTTAAGTAAATGATTTTAAGGCTATTGCCTCTTTTACCGGAGTTATATTTTTTGTCTTAAATATAAGACACCAGTCGTCTTACTCATGACACCAGTTACTACCTTCAGAGTGGAAACCTGTACAGTACTGCCCTCTACTGATACTCACAAATAACAAGGATAATGTATTTGGCTTCAAATCTGTGACTCTATTCTCAGTTTGAGAATCATTAAAGTGCATTTATATAGTGATTTTCCTTTGATTTCTGCAGGGTGGAGGACAGTTTAGCATCATCAGTGTCATTAGTGAGCAGTTCGTCGTATTATAGCACATCTGCACCTAAAGCAGAGCTGCTCATAAAGATGAAGGACATGCAGGAGCACATGGAGGAACAGGATTCAGAGGATGAACTCGATTATGACTTGTCTAGCAAGAAGGTACAAGTTTATGGGCATTTTGTTGCTTGGTTTTTTACTTTTATTGTGTTATACTGGTAGCCCCACTATTTACAACACTATTTACAAATGTCATGCTATTTGCTAAATTTAATAACATTTTACGCTATACATTTTACTACACTGTATAAACATTTACAAACATTTTACACTATTTACATTTTTTATAGTTCGAGGTTATTTACATTTGACTGAATTTCACACTATTTACAAAATTTTACAAAGATTTTGCCTCGTTTACAACGTATTACACACATGTAAAAACATTTGACACTATATTTTGTAAACATTTTATACTATTTACTACATTTTGCGTTATTTACAACATTTAACATAAACATTTTCTCTATTTGCAGTTTACAAATAATTGACACTATTTACAACATTTTACGCTCTTTACATTTCAATGCAGGTTATAATTCTGTACATTAATATTGAATAGAAATATTGAAAAAACCCCAAAAACATTTAAATTGTGTCGTAGTATAATTAATTGGTATCTATTTGATTTTATTTAAACCAATTGCTGATTGCTTAAAATGAAATATGTTCAGTATAAAAACAATCACGTCCATCCTGTTAAGCAGCTCTGCACTAATAACATATTTTGTCAGGACTGCAATATATCTCAGTTATGAGTTTTGAATGTGTGTGTCGTTTCTGTCTGTCTGCAGCAAGAGTTGATTGACAGCCTCAGTGAGAAGCTGCAGGTGCTGCGAGAAGCGCGTGAAAGCATGCAGGAAGATGTTCAGGACAATAACGTTCTGGGAGAAGAAGTGGAGGCCACCGTACAGGCTGTCTGCAAACCCAACGAGCTGGAGAAGTTTCGTATGTTCGTCGGCGATCTGGACAAAGTGGTCAGTCTGCTTCTGTCTCTGTCCGGTCGACTGGCCCGTGTAGAAAACGCCCTGAACAACCCGGAGGAGGGAATATCAGCGGACGAGAAGGTATGAATAAGATGCATGTGATTTTTTTTGTTATATTAGGTAATGCATTGTTTACAAAACTGTTTCTCTGAAAAATAATGCTATAGCCAGTAATACTCTGAAATGTGCGTTCCGGGCTGGAATGTCTTCGTTTTTGCAGTTTCCGTTTCGCATTTTTTTATAATAGAAAAGGAAGAATACATGTGAAATAAAATAGTGTATTTGTATGGCACCTCTTTAGTGACTGTAAAACATAACTTCTAAATTATGCAGCTTATAAGCATTCTGATTCCTTCTCATGGTACTTTTAGCACCGTATTTCACAGCCTTAAGGACTTTTACAGTATGTGTGCACGAGAAACCATTAAACCTTTGCATATATATTGCACCATCAGCCAGTTCACGGGCCACCACCAAACATGCATTAAAGAGACCTTGAAATACGACATAATAAAACAAATTTTGAACACTTTTTGCCCTCATTTTAGTAAATTGTGTCCCCGTTGTACTAATTCATTCCGTCGTTTACATATATCATAATGCTTTTTACACTTTTAGCACACTTTGACTGAGAAACGCAAACTGCTGATTCGCCAGCACGAAGACGCCAAAGAGCTGAAGGAGAACTTGGACCGAAGGGAACGTCTGGTCTATGAGATTCTGGCCAGTCACCTCAGCGAAGAGCGTCTGGCAGACTACCGGCACTTCGTCAAAATGAAGTCAGCGCTCATCATCGAGCAGCGTAAGCTGGAGGATAAGATCAAGCTGGGAGAAGAGCAGCTCAAATGCCTGAAGGACAGCCTGCCGCTGGACCAGAGACTGCTGTACTGACCCACACTGGACAAGTATTTCATATGTGCTGGTGTGCACTGGATAGACTAATTACCATAAACACAAGATCATTTTTATCTCAGTTCTGCACTTGATTCCAGTTTTCTTGAATATAGCGTTTTAGTGAATTCATGCTTTGGATCTGCTCACGTTTTCAGGGATGTGCTTTATAAAACTTTTTTCCTGATGTTTTTTTGGCTTTAAAGGATCTTATGAAGTTTTTCTACCTGTATATTGTACACGTTTAATTTATTTTGCTGCTGAAAGCTAATGGTGCTATTAACTGCAAGGATAGATCTGCTTATTCTTGACTAGATCCACGCTGAATGCTGTTTCACTCATTTTCATGTATTATAAACGTTTTTAACATCATTAAATATGAATTATTATTAGGAAGGGAGGTTCAGAATATCTCTACTCGTCTCTAAAACATAAACCTGTGAACCGGAACAATAATTTGTGATGTAATGTTCATAAACACAGCTGCATTTTGAATTGGAATAAAAATGTAAATATGTATTCATCTTTTGTTTGTGGCTCCGTTAATTCAACTGTCTGATATCACGTTTGCGCCAAGGAAATGCTTCATAAATGTGACCCTGGACCACAAAACCAGGCATTTTGTAGAATGTAGGAAATGAACAGAATGTCTTCATGGAACATGATCTTTACTTAATATCCTAATGATTTTTGGCATATAAGAAAAATGGATAATTCTGACCCATGCAATGCTTATGACTGCTGTTCTCCAGGCTCACAAGCATTTGCTGTAAACAAGGATATCATGATTAGTCCTGGAGCCTAACCCACCCTCATGATTTCATGACTCACTGTGTTTTCCAACACCAGGCGAACCATCTCAGAATCATCATTGTTTGATTTTATGATGTTGACGGTGATCATAAGCCGTGGTCAATCATTCACAGAACCCTATTCACCAGCTTGTTTGCCCAGGATTTCTAAGCAGCAGGAAGTTGAGAATCAGACGGTTTCCAGTCCATCGCCGAGCACTGAAGATGAAGGAAGTGCTGAGAGAAGAGTCTCTTGTACGTCCAGAGAAAGACTGGGTGCTGATATGGTAATATGATCATTTATTTGTAACAGATTTGACGCATAGTAATTTGAAACAATATTTTAAGACGTCCATAAAAAGCTTGAAAAGGAATGACGGTGTTTTAAAGTCATTTATATAAAGTCAGTTTGCGTTTCATCGAGCTGTAAAACCCAAAACAGCAAAGTATCATGGGTCTCATTGTAATATATGACAGAAAACAGTCTGTTATGGGAATATGCAAATATGGTGCTTATGCAAAATAATCATGTATATTACACTACCATTCAGTTTAGAAGAATTGTATTTTTCTTTGTATTTAATTGATCAAAGTGACATTTATAATGTTACGATTTTTCAAATCAAGAAATAATAAAAAAAGTGTAGCTTGCTTTCAAAATGAAAATATTGTTTTATATGTATATAGAAATATAGAATATATTATAGGAATATAGAAATATATGTATTTCTCTTTTTTTATATCAGATTCACTAATAATGGTTTTTACATATCAATGAAAAAGAAAGTCAAAACTAAATATATATTAGAAACAAATGCCATATTCTGCTCCTCCTTTAATGCGAGATAAATCAAAGGTCATCAAAGGCCAAATTTGGCCTGTATTCACCGATTTAAAAAAACGTTTCCACAATTAAGTGGTTGACCTAAATTGTGAAAGCATATCATCTGTTATATGTCAACAGCAGTAGCCTCTAGGTGAATGAGGCTAGGCATTTCTGTTTGGCTTCTGAAACATAGGCAACAGGAAGTTGGGGATCTAAACTGAATCTCTCTGTGTTTTTCTTTCTCTCAGAGGGATGACTCTGTTTGCCAGGTTTCTTAGAGACGGTGGCACTGGTTAGTTAAACCCACAACAAGCAATTAACTCCATACAGACCTGCAGTCACGTTCAGCCGCTTCAGAGGCACGCTCGAGGCTCTTCACGATGGATCTTCTCCAGGAGGAAAGCGCGGTTTAAAACCGGAAGTCATGCCTTATCTCGTCCACACGGCTCACGCGCAGTTCGTAGCGCTCTGGCTCGCGGCGGTCGGCTGGACGCTCGTGATCGTGACCGTTGGGCTGGTGGAGTGGAGGGTTTGGGAAGTGTCCGATCTGTCGGTGGTCACCTCCGGATTGGCTTGGGTCGGTATTTGGAGAGTGTGTTTTTATAGCCACGCTCCGATTTTATCCAACAACCAGATCATGTTCTGTCAGCGGATTCGTTTGTGGGAGTCTTGCACGCCACCGGAAATCGCGGCGGCTCAAGTTCTGATGCTCGTTTCTCTGATTCTCGGATTGGCGGGAAACGCCAGCGTCGTTTACGGCCTCAGGAACGTTTACTTCGGATTAAACAAATTCAAACCCATCAGAGTGGCGTTTTCTTCTGGTGGGGCTTTGCTTATTCTTACCGGAGCGTCTGCGCTGGTTCCCGTGAGCTGGAATCTAAATTCCGTTGTAAACAATCAGACTATATCGTTCCCGCCGGAGTTTCGCATGCCATCCGCTCCGGTGAACCAGTTCATCGGACCCGGTATCATCGTGGGGATGTTTGCATCCATCCTTCTGGTTTTTAGCGGGATGATCTTTCTGTCCTACAGGGTCCCGGTCATCCTGGAACCCAAAGTGGGGCCGTCCAGGCACGGGGAAAGTGCATCGGGAAGCCGTGTGAACCTACAGGGATGTGACAATCCAGCTTTCCAAGCCTGAGATGCATGAGACTGTTTTCAGGACGTGAGTGGGCGATGTACAATCTGATGGTTATTAATGATAAAGTCGCTGTTGATCAAAGTGTCTTCCAGATAATTCATGCATGTTGGTATCTAAGGGTATGTTTTTATATGATAGCTTTGTGAAATTCGAATAGCCTTTTATACAACATCGGCAACCTGATCTCGTGAAAATGCGTGTAGCTTTGCGTGCATATGATACACAACGGGTAGGATTAGGGTTGTGGGAGTAGATACGTGCATATGTATTATGAGTATTATATGCATGCCAAACATGTGCGTATCATATACACGCTATAGTCAATTTTTTTGTGTATCAATACCACGATTTTCTGTTTTTATTTGGTGTACTGTATGCATTTTCATGCGATCGGGCTGAAATCAGTTCTTTCATTTTCTCTGTGTCTGAGAACAGCTTCATTCACCTAAACCTACATTAATGCATTCGAAAGACACTTTCATCCAAAGTGAGTTTTATCAGTAATTACTACCAGTTTTTTTCCGGTCCCTGGAGACCTCTTGTGCAACATTAGTGTAACTATTACTGTACAAACACTCCTCACTCCCAGGATAGCCGCAATTAAAAAGCCTAATTAAAATGATTAAGTGCATTAAGTATTATAAATACACTTAGACCTATTATAATGTGCAAACACCGAAACTGTATAATAACCATTTAATAAAGTTAAGCAGAATTTTTCTCAATAGTTCACACGGAAATTGCTTTTAAACCAAACGATTTTGCGTGACCAACTTGAATACGATCTTGTAGATTACTGTTCATATAACTGATTACAGTATTTCGCTGAGCAGCAGTAAATGTGTTTGCCTTAAGTCACACAGAAATAAAGAAAAGTCACATTTTATTATTACATTAAACTGAACATTATAAGCGCCGTTAACAGATTTTAGTTCCTCTCACTCCACAAAGGATCAGTTGAACGGTATTTATAACACAAGTGGAATTAAAAATATTGTAAAACTATTTTTTTCAGAAATGTATAGACCTATATATTTTTAAATAAAGTTAAACAAACTAGCGGCGTGTGGTAACTCTGTTAAACAAACATTAAACGAATTGCATTTCAAGAGTTCACGCTTTCCTCATTTGTAGTTTTTGCGAGTTTGGCGTGCTGTGAGCCCGGGAGAACCGCGAGTGTGGGCAAGGGTTCGAAGCTCGGCTCGGTCCCAGACTGCTCCCCCTGGAGGCGAGAATTGAAAAATAGGCGGAGAAGGGGAGGAGGAGGGATGCTTAAAGCGAGATGTGGAAGGAGTGAAAGTTGGGGTTTTGATAGTAAAAGGGGAAGAATCTATTGGGCGAGAGTGGTTGGGAATTATTAGCTGAGTAGCTACCAGCTGTGTTTGATTACTTCGTATCGCTCTCGAAATGCGTTATTTGCAAAACGTTCACTATATAGTGCATTATACAAGTTGTAGCACATTTCAAAGCAACTGAACCCAAGTATTTACATAAAGATAGGTGGATTTTTAATATATTTCACCTGTTTACATTCTAATTGCAAGGTTTTTTACCATTTAATTTATTTGCCGTGGTTTTTGTTCTTTTATTTTTAATAGGTGTGTGTGTAATTTATTTGAATTATTAAATGGATCTGTCATTATTCACAGCACTGCTGCTGTATACTGTTATATGAAACGTCATATAAAGCACTGATTTTGTATGATACTTGAATCTTGCATCGTTATTATAAAAATAACAATAAATATTATGGAATGAAAAATAATCATCCAAAGCGACTGTGCATTTACATGCATACACTGGAAGCTTTTAAATGACGTAATTGATGTTACTGAACATGTGAGGTAGTAAAAAGTAAGGTTTACAGACAAAACAAACGAGAGTAGAGTGAGATCTGATTAAAAAACAAAGTCAGGAGCAGAACTGACTGGGAAACTGTAAGAAGGCTATAAAGACTGACAGGGAATTATGAGTCGGACTGTAATCCTGATGATTAAGTCAATGAAGGAATTAAAGGGAGGGATTATTTCCTTTATCTTTTTCTGCTTGATCCTGTAAGGTAATCGCATGTAATAAGTGATTTATTGAAACATTGTCGGTTTATATGATTATTGTGTAACAACCGTCACATGTATAGAAGCGGAGAGACCAGATTCTTTTATTTATTATTTTATTTAATGAAGGTTTTATGCACTGAAAGTCTGTACTTGATAAGTACACACTATTGATAGTATGCTACTACAGTGTGTACTACTATGGCATTAAATTAAGTTCAATAGAAACTTTTAGTAACATTACACTGTAAAACTAAATTTCGGCAAATTTTTGGTAAAAAATCTGCAGCTGTGGTTGCTGGAATTCGACCGTAAAAAATACGGTAACAACATTTAAGCGTACAGTAAAATACCGTAATTTCATGAACCGATACAATGTTAATATAGCAACCTATTAAAGCACTGAAAACTGTTTTGTAGCTTTGAAATACACTGATAAACACCAAATACAGGTGATGATGAGGAAGTCACATGATAAATCCGATTAAGTCTTTCACACAAACACTAAACACCATCACGGTGAGACTCATTAAACTCAAATATGTAATGAACATTCATTTAACAACGTTACATGTACTGTAACATGCAACCCTAATAAACAGAAAAGAAACAAGAAAGTTATTTCAAAGAAAAAACATCAATTCAAATTGAAATTTGCAATGCAGGGAATTCTGGGAATGTCAGTTTACGTTTTTTCCCTGTGAATTTTACAGGAATTTAAATAAACTATGTAACAGGTTTTTACCGTAGAACTTTCACAGGTTTTTTACTGTTAAAATCACAGTAATTTTTTATAGTAAAATGTCTTTACTGTCACTTTGGATCCATTTAATGCATCAGTATTTCTAGTTTCCTCAAAAATATTGGGCAGCACAACTGTTTTCAACACTGATGATAATCATTCTTGAGCAGCATAAATTCAGCTTTGATAACAACAATCAATTCGGTTTCACCGTATAATGCAATCAAAAGCACTTAGTTTATATTGTAATAATATTTCACAATTTTTACTGTATTTTTTTGATCTCTTAATGAGCACATTTAGTCGTGTTTGATTAGGGTTAAGCATCCTCAGGAAGCTGAACTTGCGTCACTGTGTCTCTGGCTCCGGTCCAGGGCTGTAGGTGTGCGTCTCTCATCTCGACCCTCCGGAGACCCGGCTCATGTGAAGCGGAGCGGAGGATGGCAGTGGCAGGGCACGTGAAACGCTCTGCAGACGATCACTGCACTAATTGTTCAGCTGGAAGTGCAGTCTGTGCCAAAGCAGTTCTCTCTGAGCTCCACATTGTGCCAAGATCGACAGCAACGGAACAAAAGGCCTCTCTTACGCGCTGAAGAAGCACCAAATACAGGCTCAGTAAACAGTTTCAGCATGGAAAATTCACATGATTGCAATTTTAAGTTTACATCTCGCAATGTTAACTTTTTTGCTCATTCAAGATTATTTGTCAAAACGTGGCCTACGCTTGTTTCTCAAAATTGAGTTTATATCTTGCAGTTCTGAGGAAAAGAAAGTCAGAATTGGGATATTGTGATATTTTTGTGAGATAAAAATTCAGAATTACATAGGTTTAACCCTATAGGTTAAAATGAAATATTAACTCTAATGCTATATCTCACAATTTTTACTCTTTAGTTTATTTTTCATAATTGCCAATTTTTAGAAAAAATTATGAATTATTGTGAACTGTGGAAAAACTGTGGAGAATTGCAAGACAAATTGTGTTTAAAGCTCAGAATTATTTTGAGATATATTTGAAATGAGATATGTATGTCAGAATTATAAGATAAACATTTTTATTCCATGGCAGGAACAGGCTTCCATTCATAAATTAAATAAAAATGGATTTAATATATATTTAGTATCAATCAAATTTGTTTCAGTTTCATACATTTTCTCTTGAATATTAAAAATGTATTTTTCCACAGATAACATACATATTTTGTACAAAATATTATACAATATTTTATGTTCATACTTTTTAACTGAATTGATTTTCATAATAAACTGTTTGTTTTTTTGAGCGGGACTAAAATTGTTTAGCGGGACTAAAGTTGAGGGATGCGTTTCATTATGGCTGATTATCATAAAGGAAGTGGGCAGGAAGTCGTCTGCACCATGTGCTCCTGATAGTGAACAAACCTTTGTATGTAAAGATGGGAAGATTAGCATACAAAGTCATAATGAGTCCATTGTGGAAAACAGACAATGAGAACTTTGATTTGACGGCATGAAGCCGGGCCGAGGGACATGGACCCTCAGCGGTTAAAACACTTCAGACCAGAAGCTGAAGGATTTAGAAAGAAGATCAAAGACACATTCCTCATGAAGAACGTTGTGCTGTCGGACTCTGGTTCATCAGGACACTTCAGATCACACACTCTGGATTTCTCCTGGATTGTCTTATGTAATGCAATTTTGTTTCAGTGTGGATAACTGAAGGTCATCCATCACTTTCACTGAAGAGCATGTATTTCATAACAATGTTTCTTTTGCGTTAGATTGCAAACTAAACTTAAAACTAACTGTGAGATGATATTACTGCATATTTCATCCTCACATTGTCTATTTTACACCTGTTTTTCTCTGGAAATCAGGACTTTAAACCAATTTGTATTTCATTTTTCATGTAGTAGCCTACAAGTATGTGGCGATGTCTACATGCGCCAAATACAGAACGCCTTATTATCCCCTATTCATTATAAAACATGGATAAAATTGGATTAAAGAAATTCAATGCAAAAAACAAAAAGCATTTTCTTAGACCTAAGTATTCTTTTTTTATTCATTAGCCTCACAAGTGATATTTCTTATTACTTATGAATGTGCGTATAAATAGTACGCCTAATAAAACTGAAAACTGTGGTATAAAATTGGACTTTGGATAATATTCTCTAAAGGTCCTCTTAAAGTTGGCAAACATGTTTCCTTAACGTTATCTGCAATTGATAAACACCCAGAAAGTGTTAGGATAAAAACATTATCATTGTGTTGTTGGTGGAACGTTTAAATAACGTTCTTAGAACGTTAATACAACAAGACATTCTAAAAACGTTTTAAATAACATTCTTATAACCAAACAAGAACGATAATACAACGTCTAAAAACTGGATGTTTTGAATGCTCTAACAATAACGTTTTTATAACTTAATGGGAATGTTACGGGAATGTTTTTATAATGTAAAATTGGATCAGGGTTGTGGGGTATGTAAACTGTGTCTCATATGCACGGCAACAAATTTCGTATCACATGCGCCAGACACGTGCGTGTCATATATACGCCAAACGCCACTTGTTTTATCAGTACCATGAGTATTCGTTTTTATTTGCCGTACTATTTATACGCATGTATGCATGTAACACCACACATTTTTGTGATACCTCACATTTGTTGACATTTCATAATCACAAAAATCAAAAATGCAGAAAATTCGCCCGCATCTCTTGAGACAAACATTCAGCTGATTTATTGACTGATCATCAACTTTGGCACTTTGCTTTGGATTTTCAGAGAACACAAAGTATATCATCTTCTTCTCATCCAATCACTCTCTTTTAAATATAAAAATCACACTTGCATTGCATCTGGTTTTCATTTGGATAATTAGCATAGAATTGTCTCTCATAGATGAGTTTGTAATCGTAAAAAAGTTGCACTTTCTCGGAAAGTTTGCATCATTAGTGTGCTGTCATTAGAATCACATTCACATGCAGATTTGGGTTTGAGCTTAGAAAATGTGACCCTGGAGCACAGAACCAGTCATAAGCAGCACAGGTTTATTTGTAGAAGCAGGCAATTTTATGGGTCAAAATAATCGGATATTAATAGTAATTAGGATATTAAGTGAAGATTATGTTCCATGAAGTAATTTCATAAATTTCCTACCATAAATATATCAAAACTTAATTTTTGATTAGTAGTATGCATTGCTAAGAACGTCATTAAGACAACTTCAAAGGCAATTTTCTCAATTAGTTTTTTTTCTTCCTCCTCTCAGATTCCAGATTTTCAAATAGTTGCAAATCGGCCAAATATTGTCTAATTATATTGGACATAAATCGTAAAATTGGCCATTATGAGTGGTTTTGTGGCCCAGGGTCCCACATGATTCAAAAAATGATTTGCTATCAAAAAAATTAAGTCTAATTTTCCAAAAACTAAACATAGCAGCGATATATTTACAATCTTTGAATATCTGATCATTTCAGTGCAAAACGCAAAAGATTAGTTGAAGCAAACTGTGTGTTCTTGAATCATCTCACACATACTCAGTCCTCCGGCGTGGAGAGCGCGCTGGACGCATCGCTTGAGCTCTGTAGAGCGCTATAGATCGGTGCAGCGAGCACGTTTCGTCTTGCGTAAATAGGCAAGAAGTGACCAGCAAGAAACCAGCCGCCAGATGCAAAAACCCAGCCGTCCAGCCGAGGAAAAGCGCATCTCCAAACTCCCACCGAGGAACCACGCTTGGCACGCTTTCGTCGAAGAACCGGAGAACCGTCAGATGCGCCACATACGAGACAGGCACGAGACCGAGGACGCCCGCGACGATGCCCAAGATCCCGCCGAGCATCTTCAAAGTCCGTTTGGCTGCGAAGCTCTCTGTGCGTCTGCAGCTGTTCACCAGGTTGATGCCCGGGATGGCGAATAACAGCCCGAGTAAACCCGCCGCCACGCTGGTGCACATCAGGATCCGGGCCAGTCGGATGTCCGACGGGAGACCCAGAAGAGTGCTGTACGGCACGCACTCGGTCATCCCGAAATCCTGGACCACGCAGGTTTCCCACAATCCCAGCTGGAAGTTCTCGGTAGGCAGGAGCTCGGTGGAAAGCGTGAGCCATTGCGGCATCATGAGGGTGAGCAGCGAACACAAGCAGGCGCCCAGCGAGAAAAACACACCCAGCAGCTCCAGAGTCCATAACCCAGGGTCCATGACCACTGCTCTCCTCCTCCTCCCTGTCTACTAGTTAGTAGACTGAGAAGTGCTGAGAGCTGACAGCAGTCTGCGGCGATATGGAGCCGCGCGTCATCTCGGGATGGGTGGGCAGAAGAGACGCAAACAACAGCAGCATTCACCCAGTGCTGGGGAAAGTTACTTAAAAAAACACAATAAGGCATTGGGTAATGGAAGCCACGGAAACCCGTTTCCACCACTGAATATAAAAAAATAAGTGGTGAATGTGCGTATAAATAATATACCATAAAAATGAAAACTCCTGGTATAGATACAAATAAATGACTATGGCGTGTTTATGCTACGTCATGGGTAGAATTAGGATTGTGTACGCATACACTGCATATATGCACGCGGCCAACGAATTGCCAAAACTGCGTATTATATGCACGTCAAACATTTGCGTATCATATATACGCCTAAGTCAATTTTATCGCATCGGTGCCACAAATTAATTTTTTTACTTGTAGAATTTATAGGAATTTAATGAAATCGGGCTGATAAATAAAGCGACTTTATTTTAGCTCTCAATTCTGTTTTTTTTCCCTCAGGAACTCACTGAGAACTGAAGTACAAATCGCAAGAGAAAAAATAGAATAGAACGAAAAAAAAGGCAGATGTGTGAGATAAAAAGTCTTAATTACTTTGTTTTTAATTCTGCGGTGGCCATTACTTCCAATTCCTTTTTTTTGAATTAACTTAGTGCTAAATAGAGAAAATGTTTTAAAGATCCAAAAAGGCAAATTAGTTTGATGGACAGGGAAAATAATATTTTTATGTAACGCCATGGTTAACCACTAGGCTGTGTATACCTGCCGGTGTGGTTGTTTAAAAAATATAACCTACATTTAGCTTTACTCTAGTTGCTGCGTGTTTAACAGATCATAGTTTATTTATTTAATGCTTTGCTATCAAACACTCAATGTTTATAAGTTTAGCTTTTTTCTTTAAAGTAATGTTGAATTTAAAAAGTGTAATTATACTCACATCCCAGTATTATTTTATGAAGTTATAAAGTGTGCATGAGAACGGACTTCAATGCTGGAACTATTGGTTGCTCCATCAAAGAGTATACTCTTTGGCTCCATGACACACTTTACAAAATAAAAAAATATAAAATAAAAGACACGCTTTAACTTCCGCACTCTTCATTTCCTATGAAAGGAGTGTCTGGTCTAACCTCTTCCCCCTGGTTAAACACAAGAGAAAGTGAAGTTAAAACAGACAGAGAAGAGGAGAAAACTAGCGGGAAAGATCGAGTATGCAACTCGATATTTCATATTTCTTTTTCCTGTTGAATATGTACCCAGCTAACAAAACCAAACAACAGAATACGTGACAGTAACCTCTCCGTTCTCTCCTTCAGGGAACGAACCGAACCGAGACGTTATTAAATCATTAAGTCATTTTCTGCCTCTGTTTTTAACATTGTGCTAAGTCTACAGGATTCACTCTTAAAGGTAAGACCCAGCTAACAAAAAAAGGTCCCCAGGACGTCCCCTAAATGGCCTCAGCGAACGTCCCCCGAACGTCAGCGTGTAGG
>JAUMHR010000060.1:17522642-17534958 GCA_032361145.1 Enteromius fasciolatus | reverse complement strand
GTAATTCTGAGTTTATGTCAGTTCAGTTAATATCTCATAATTCTGATCTCATTTTAGATTCTGATTTTTGTTTCTCAGAATAACAAGAAAAAGTCAGAACTGTAATAGAGCCTTTCAGAGTTATGCAAGTCCACTTTGTCATGTTTATTTTGTAAAGCATGACCAATGTAATTTGAATGTGATCTTCAACCCATTATTTGTTCACTTACAGCTGAAGAAGGTTCGTTCTCTGCTGTTGGCTGGCGCGAGCGACTACGATGGTTTTTCACAGCAGTTGCGTCAGCTGGAGGGACCGTTCAAACTCTCGGCTAAAGATCTGCGCTCGCAGGTGGTGCGCGAGGCCTGCATCACACTCGGGTAAGGTTTTAGAGTAAAAGAGATTTCAGTAAAAACCGCTTCTTCTCCTTTGTTTGTTTTCTGCAATATAAATCAGTGTTAACCTTACCAAAAAGAAGTATACTTCAAGTTTATTTAAAGGAACACTCCACTTTTTTTGACAATAGGCTCATTTTCCAATTCCCCTAGAGTTAATAGTAGCGCTTTGAGCTGTAGCTTAGCATAGATAATTGAATCTGATTAGACCGTTAGCATCTCGGTCAAAAATGACCAAAACATTTAGTTATTTTTCCTATTTAAAACTTCACTCTTCTGTAGTAACATGCGCAATGATATTATATTAAGTTTTAAATAGGAAAAATCTTGAAACTAGAGCAAGATGCTAATGGTCTAATCAGATTCAATGACACATGCTAAGCTAAAGCTAAAAGTGCTCCGTCAGACCCTGAGATCATCCGAATGTTTTAGAATTCTAGGATTGTATCTTGTAATTCTGATTTTATATCTCAAAATTCAGTTTAGATATCGTGATTCTGAGTTTATATCTTACAGTTCAGTTTATATCTCATACTTCTGAATACATCTGGTAATTCTGAGTTTATATCTCATTAAAAATTCAGTTTATATTTAGTTTATATCTCATAATTCTTAGTATATCTGTTCATTCTGATCTTTTATCTCAAAATTCAGTTTATATCTCGTAATTCGGAGATTATATCTTGTTTATATCTCAAATCTGTGTACATGTATCTCAATTTTAAATTTTTGTTTATTCTTTGCTTGTGTTTTGGAAATTCTGTACGCAAAATGTTTAGCTCAAATAAATTTTAACTTTTTCTAAGTGTAAGTTAAGTATACTTAAGTGTCATTTTAAGTATATTTCTAATAAACACACAAAGCACATTTCTGAGAAGTGCATGAAATGTACACTGAAATTATACTTTCCTATTTTTCTATTTTTTAAAAAAGTATACTAATAGCACACTTAAATAAACCTCTTTTTCGTAAGGGTATCCACGTATACGCATTCAAATATACCTACTTCTCTTAAGTTGAATGCAGTCTCTGGTAGAAAGCATCATCGTTCAGCTCTAGTTGAAGACGGACTGACTGCTGAGTGCTGCTGACAGACTTGGTTTAATGAAAAGAATCAATTAGTTTTAAGTGGTCTGGTTTCAAACATTGGACGGATTCCAGCATCATAAGATGTTCTGCGCTTCATGATGGAGCAGAAAGTGTGAAGCACTTAGTGTGCATGAAAACACACTCTCTCATTAGACCGACAGGCTCTGTTCCAAACCATAGGCAGCTCCCTATATAGGCAACGTCACAGTTAAGTCACAGAAATGACTGATTAGGACATTTTTTAGCTCCTTATGTAAAAACATAATTCCTTTCAAGTTAGCATTTCATTTAACTAATGATGCTGTAATAAACACAAATATTGAGTAAAATAGTGCATTTAAATTATATTTACATTTTTGCATTACATTTTTTTGTATTTACAATAGTGGCTTTTAATTGATACAGTTTTTTCCTCTCAGTTGAAACATACACTTCCTGTAAGATGCTTTGAAATTATACTTATGGTCAAAAGCGCTAACAAATAAACCCAATTCTATTTTAATTATTTGAAATTTATTTTTTAATAAGTCAATATTTGTTGTTTAGCATGAGTTTTTAAGTGTTAAATGTTTATACATTATATTTTAATATAAAATATAAACTTAAGTATCAGTTAAATATATTTTTATAAATATAAATATTTTAAAATATTTTATTCGTACTTTCCAATATTCCATGAATTAATTTGTTAATAAAAACACATTCCTAAATATTATATATAAATATATAAATGTTATATATAAATATAATAAAATATTTCTACTGAATAAATATTTTTAAATATTATAAATATTACTTTTAAATATGAATATGTAAATATGAATATATAACATTGTAATTATGTTGCATGACTCTATGCGTTGTGTGTGCGTATGAAGTTTATTTATAATCTAGATAGATGCAATGCTTAGACTGAAATGAAGAATCTTAGAAGCCAGCATGGTTATGACAGCCTCAAAATGCTCCCTTCCTAGGCAGCTCACTAGGTTTTGAAGTAAAGTTTAAGTGTTGTGTGTTAGTCTGATCTGTGATGTGTTTCTTGTAGACACCTGTCGTCTGTGCTGGGTAATAAATTTGATCACGGAGCCGAGAACATCATGCCAACGTTACTGAACCTCGTCCCCAACAGCGCTAAAATTATGGCCACCTCCGGAGTGGCGGCGATTCGTCTCATTATACGGGTGCGTGTAAACACACACACACACACAGCGCAGATGCTCTGTGTGACTCACAGTCAGGCGTGATGTTGGATTTAGGGTCAGCAAACACAATCAATAAGATTGATCTGGATGTTAGTTGTGCACGCTTCATGTGTTTGGTGCGGGTTCTCTGGGTTTGAACATCATAGTTAGAGTCCTTCCTGTTATTTTCTGTTCCTGATGCTGTCCGAATCAGTTTTATATCAGCTGCATTTGTTTGCAGCGTGAGCTGCTCAAGTCTACGTTAGATAACATTTATACTAGTGGTGTCCTCGAATAGTAGGGTCCAAGTCTTTTCAAAACGTTTCAGCTGGTTTATATATATTGTGTATACTATTTATGTCGTATAAGATTTGGTTGAGTCAAGCTGAAGTAAAGCATTTCTTCCACACATAGTGCGAGCAGGACAATCAATGAAGATTAGTAATAACTATGACTGAGACTGTCATATACATAACATTATAATGAGAACACTATTATAATAAGGCGCTGTGAATTTTTTAGCGTTTAGCTGTCGTGTTTCTGCATGTTGTTGTGTGAAAAACGCGTCTCATTCAGAGACCTTCACTTCATGCAGCTAGCCTACAAGTCGCAATATTAATGTTATATTGTAGAAATAACGAAGCATATTCTATATGAGAAAAATGAAAGCCCACTGACTACTACCGATCATCTTCAGCGCGCGCAGAAATCCAGAACATTAATAACTATTGTCATATCCATGTTATGAGAGCACTACTGTAAAAATGTTTGTGCATTTTTAGGGTTTCTATGATCTTTTAATGGAAACATTATTTTACTAAAATGTTATTATTGCTTGATTCTTCTTCAGCACACACACTATCCACGTCTGATTCCCATCATGACCAGCAACTGCACGTCTAAATCAGTGGCTGTCAGACGGTGAGAACACACACACGTTGGTTTTTGTGATTTAGAATTTCAAAACACGTCTTTTGAATTACAGGGACACTGAAAATCACCTTCATATTGTAATACCTATGTCATACCCATGTCATTATGCAAATCTGTGTCCTCATAAACCACATAAACATGCACACACTCACACTCACAAACATAGACGCACACACACACACACACCCCTCTGATTTGAGTTGCTCTGATCTAAAGAGGAAATATTTGCTGTGATTTACAGACGCTGTTATGAGTTTTTAGATCTTCTGCTTCAGGAGTGGCAGACCAATTCTCTGGAGAGGTGAGATTTAAAGACACAGTTCACCATTTACTCACCTGCATCTCATTACAAACCTCTGTGAAGCACCATATGAAATGTTTTGAATAATGAACTGTAGTTTGTTGCTCTTTTTTTATATTTTACATGGGCTTTTTAGATATCACCAAATCGTTTGGTCAAACTGTCATTGTCCATTTCTGTTAAATGAATCATTTGATCAATTTCGCAAATTTTTCGTGAGTAACTCAGCATAGTTGTGGTTTAACTATATTAAAGGAATAGTCGCCCAAAATGAAAATGTGCTTACCCTCAGGACTTAGGATGAGTGTATTTCTTCATCGGATATGGAGAAACATAGCATTACATCAGCGTCTCAGCAATGGATGTGAATGGGTGCCGTCAGAATGAGAGCTGATAAAAACATCACAATAATCTACAGCGCTCCAGTCAAGCAGTTACCATCTGGAGAAGCCAAAAGATGAATCAAATCCAGCATTAAGATGTTTTTAACTCAAATATGAGTCCATAATTCATAATAACTCTTCCTCCAGTGATAAAGTCCATCTTTGTGATGTTTTTATCAGCTCTCATTGTGACGGCACCCATTAACATCCATTGCTGAGACACTGACGCAATGCTGCATTTCTCCAAATCTGATGAAGAAACAAACTCATCTACATCTTGGATGACCTGAGGGTGTTTTTTGGGGGGATGAACTGCTTTTTAAAATAGCTCGACAGTTTCAGAGCAGCTTCACTCTTGACTCCGAGCAGATGGAAAGCTCCATTTATGAAACCCGATGACACAGTGACAGTCCTCAGGAGAGGATCTGGTGTCCGTGTCTCATCTCAGGAAGGCTCTCACAGATGAGATCGGGTCTTGATGAGTGCATACACGCTCAGAATCAGGCTGATGTCCTCGATGAACCCGCGCATGTTGGCCATGGCAATGTCACCTCGGCTTCGCCAGCACTTCCCGGTTAATGGATGGAGAATCGGGTTTCAGCTGGCTGATTGATTCCAGCTCATGTTCTGCTGTGGTGGAGTTTGGCAGAGCCACTGAGCGGACTCACAGATTTTATCCTCTCGTCTCCTCAGGCACATCGCTGTCCTGATGGAAACCATTAAGAAAGGAGTTCATGACGCCGACTCTGAGGCCAGATCAGTTGCTAGGAAGTGAGTGATTCTGTGTTTAGTAACATAATAATTACAGTACTGGATAATTGCACTAACTGTGTAGTCTAGAAAAATAACCTTTAATATCAACCTAATTGCACCGATGCTAATAAAACAAGCACATACTGGGTGATATCAGTATGGTCATTTATTTGTTGTACATCCATTTTGATGATGATGTAATCTGAATGAATGTGTTGTAGATGTTACTGGGGTTTCCACGCCCACTTCAGTAAGGAGGCGGAGCATCTGTTCCAGGCGCTGGAGCTGACCTATCAGAAAGCACTACAGTCTCACCTGAAGAGCTCAGACAGCATCATGTCTCTGCCTCAGTCTGACCGCTCGTCCTCCAGCTCGCAGGAGAGCCTGAAGTGAGAAACACTTTCAATTAACACTCGTTAGCTTGTGAATGAGCCCTCACGCTCCAGTCTTTGTGTTTTCACACTCTTTTTGTCTCGTAGTCGGCCGCTGTCTGCCAAAGCACCTGTCGGGAGCAGCTTGAGCAAAAGTGAGGACATTAAAGAAAATTATTTAGCAAAATACACTTTTACTCCTTTGTATTTTTGTCTTGTTTACTTGTTTAAATATCTACAAATTAGGCAATTACTTGACAAGTAAAATGACTTAAGATATTATGTCTTGTTTTTTTAAAGAATTCTCAATTATAAAAAATATCATGCCAATAGGGTAAGAAAAGTAATCTTAAATCAAAGGCTAAACAAAATTATTTTTCTTACCCCATTAAGCAAGAACTAATACAATTTGGATATTTTTTTCAGAAAAGAAGAAATAAAATCTTAATTTTAAATCTCATTTATTTATTAAATAAATGCATTTTAACTTAACTTAATATTTTTACTAGGAAACAAGACAAAAATATGAAAGAAGAAAATATTTTTTTGCAGGGTAGCAGGACAAATGTACAGTAAATGGAAGTTTGTTTTCACCATAAACCTCATAAAAATCTTGCAATTTTGACTTTTTTTAACCTGAATCGTGAGTTTATATAGCTCATACAGCTGTATGCTATAAATTCACAATTCTGAGGAAATAAAATCAGAATTGCAAGATAAAACGAAAAATTGAGTATTGCGAAATGTAAACTCGCAATTACTTATTGCAATTTTTATTCAGGTGCGAAAACGTGTTTTATAGATGTACGTTTATGCTGATACTAGTTTTATTAAATACTTTGCATGAGCTCAGTTTTTTCTTTGGATTTCTCTCAGCTAAAGTTGTGAGTTCCCGCGCATCCTCTTCGTCCGGCTCTCTCCAGCGATCGCGCAGTGATGTGGACGTTAATGCCGCGGTCAGTGCCAAATCAAGAATGCCTGCTGTGGCCTCTACCGCCCCCTTCAGCTCAGCCGCAGCACTGCCGCCAGGATCTTATGCCTCTCTCGGTAAATACAGAACATATACATTAGTTTACAAATGATCAAATTTTGATTCTGTTTGCTAGTTGTACTACTGTTTACTGTTCTATTTGATTTTGACTATATTTACATGGTTTGCATATATATATGTATATATGCATATTGTTTGCATATGTATCAGGATAATGCAAGCAAGGTTTTGGATCAGTCATTAGAATTTATTTCAAGCATGAATGACTCCACACACGTTCATATGAGAAGGGTTTTGATGAGTAACTCGTGCTGATGCTGTTGTCTTCTGTTGTATCTCTGCTCTGATTTGCTCAAAGATGCTGCTGGTAATGTGGAGGGTAAGATGTGTGTGTCTCGTTCTTCTGCTCTGTCTCTATCACTCTGTTCTGTGTTGAAACGTCTTTACGCTGTTTAGAGACACACAAAGGAAATGGGTTCAGTTCATTTTTGGCTGGTGTTTGTAATTTTATTGTTAATAAATGACATAAAATCAAGATGCAACAAGATGCAACGTTGTCCAGCATTTATATGAATATACTGTTTGTTTAGATAAGTGTTTGAACATCTTCATATAGGTCAGCATGAGTCTTTACAGCATCTGTGTCGGTTTGGGTTTGTTAAAGTATAAGTCGTGTGTTTGGGTTTTGTATTTAGGTTTTTGTGCATGTATGCCTCAATTTTCACATACATTGTGCCATAAATAATGTCTGTTTATTGTTAATTGTTCTGTTCTGATTAAAATATAAATGTATTTAAAAACATTCAATTAATTCATTTTCATAATATTATATATATATATATATATATAATTTACAATTAATTATATTTATTATATTACTTATATCATTATTTAATTAAGTTTTTTTTTTACTAAGGCAACATTTCAAAATGTAAATGTTTTCATCTAATGTTTATATTTACATTTTTATTTAAATTTCAGTCATTTTGCATGATTTGTCTTTTTGCTTTCAATTTTACTAATTTTATGTGCCGTGTCATTTTCATTATTATTGGGTTAGATATTCATCAATTTAGATTTCAATTTGTTTTACTTCAGTTAGTAATATTCATATTATTCATATTCTAATTGTAGTTTTTAAGCGGATATTTGTATTTAATTTGTAAATCAAAAATATGTGCGAAATTACAACGGAGTTTTAGTGCCACCCCCACCGAAAAAAAATCTAAAACTACGTAATTAATGTCATAATATTACGAGATTAAAGTCAAAACTACGAGAATAAAGTCATAATATTATGAGAATAAAGTCGTAATATTACGAGAATAAAGTCGACTTTATTCTCGTAGTTTTGACTTTAATTTTGTAAAATTATGACTTTATTCTCGTAGTTTCGACTTTAATCTCATAACATTATGACTTTATTCTCGTAGTTTCGACTTTAACCTCGTAATATCATGACTTTATTCTCATAGTTTTAGATGTTTTTTTTTTTTTTGGGGTGGCACTAAAACTCTGTCGTACGAAATATAGTTGGTTAATAAATATTAAAATAAATGGGTTTTTTTGTGTGTGTTCATCTCTAATTTTACATTTCAATATTTATTCTCTGTTCTTCTGCAGGTCGTGTGCGAACAAGACGACAGAGTTCAGAGACTGCAGTTGGGGGTGGAGCTTCTGTGACGGACAGCAGGGGGCGGAGCCGGGCCAAGGCTGTGTCTCAATCACAACGTGAGTTTTGGTTACATCATCCTGTTCCGCTGTCCTTATTTAGGAATAAAGCTTGTCAATCAAATTACTTTACACAGAAACTATACAAATGTTACAGAGACAATTAAAGGGATAGTTCACCAAAAAAAACTTTCATGTCTGATTTTATTGCAAATATTTGTGTTTGGGTGAGTAAATAATGGCAGTGAACTGTCCCTTTAAACAAATGATAAACCTTCATCAAGAGATGTACGGTGTGCTGTAATATCATTGGCTGCAGTGTAATATACATTATACTCCAGTATAATGTGGCTCTGGTGTGTTTTCGGTTGACATCCCTCTTAATGAATGAGATATGAACTCCAGCTCTCTTCCTATGCTGCATCATAAAAGTCAGCCGTAGTTCATGCTGATGCATGGACTCATGGGTAATGTAGTTTCTCTTCACTGTCCCGCGTCAAGGATCCAAATCGGCTAATCCAGTGGGGGGTAAAACTCACGGTACGGAGTAAAACATGGATTAATGTCTGCATGCGTCCCGTCATGAAAGCTTCATCCACTGTACTGCTGCCATTGATTCTAGATGTGCTATTATTATGATTTTGCCGTCATATCTCTGTTTTTGTTAAGTCCCTTTAAGGCGAGACAGTTCACTCTGCGTCTGTCTTGCTAGTGGGCTTGGTTAGTCATTTCCAGACAGTCTAGTAATTGTTAACTTCTACTAAATCTATTAAAATACATATTTGTTAATTAATATAAAGCTAAACTAAAATAAAATCAAAAATTTGAATGTAAAACATTTTTATAAAAATTAATCACAATAACAAAACTGACAAAGGCTCATAAAACAATTGTTAAAAATATTGTGAAAATAAATAAAACTAGGAAAAAAATATAAAAACACATTTACTAAAAATTAAGCTAAAACCAAAAAATAATTACAAAAAAAGTAATTAAAACACAATTTAAAATAAAACACATAACACAATTATCAAAAAATAAAGCTAATACTTATTATATTATGTAAACTTAAAAAAAACACATTACAAATAAATTACAAATATTTTTAAAAATGAAAGTTAATAAAATCATAATCACATAACAATTAATAAAGTTAAGCTAAAAGTGAAAAATAACATATTCTTAAAACTTTAAAACTATTTAGCAATATTTAAAAAAAAATCAATAAATATGAATATTAAATATGAATAAATATGACTGAATAAGATTAAACTGAATTTCAGATGATTAAAAAATTATAATAAGTGAAAACTGTTTAGAGATATTTCTTAAAAACTAATAAAAAAGACAAAATTACTAAAAATTAAAAAGGCAATTCAAAATGATAATAAGAAACTCAAACAGATATAGTTCAAGTTTAAGTTCAATTTATTTATAGAGCACATTTAAAACAGCCACACGACTGACCAAAGTGCTGTACAGTTGGCAAGAAAGTCAAGTCAAAAAATAAAATATGTATAAAAGAAGAGAAAAGAAAAAGGGAAAAACAAATTTAAAATGCACAATCAAACATGTACATAATCAAACATGTAGATAAAGGGAAAAACAAGTTTAAAATGCACCATCAAACGTGTTCATAGTCAAACGATATAAAAGAGTATGTATAGATAATAATAAAATAACACTGTTTCCAGCTTTGTGCATTTAACTCTGTCTGTTTGAAGTGTAAATGATCTCTTAAGCGTATCATTCATAAAGAAAAACTGTACAGTAGCTTATGTTTTCTTCATGTATCAGCGTACGAGTTTACGGTCTCTGCCTTACACAGCCTCTGTTTATATGTGCGATGCATGGCTGCTCCCATCCACTTGTATTGATGTACTCTAGACATACAGTAAACAGCATTTACAGTAAAACTGACATTAAATCAAGTCCCAGAGCTCTGTTTGAGTTAAGCGTGTCTGTGTTACAGCGGGCAGCCGCTCTAGTTCTCCCGGGAAGCTCTTAGCTCGCTCTTCCATGAGAATCCCTCGACCTGTCGGATCAGCCAGAGCGCCGGCGGACAAACACAGTAAGATCCCGCGCAGTCAGGGCTGCAGCCGAGAGACAAGCCCCAGCCGCGCACGAGACGGTAAGACATATACACCTTTGTGTCCTGTTGTGTCAGTAATCTCTTCACTGATTGGGTTAACGTGAGAACACGGCATGCAGATTTTCCACTCAAGTTTGAACTTGCGCGAAAGACATAATTAAGGGCAAATATTGCACATTCGCATCGCCTGGCACGAATTCACCTCTATTCACACCCTTTCATTGGCTTAGTATGTAATCTACTCGCACAAATAATTACATTCGCATTTGGTGTGAATACGCCATTAGACCTGCTGTTTTGATTCTCTCAGCAGTGTGACATCATAGTGTTTAGGCCCCGCCCACAGCCTCTGACTGACACTGCCTTATTAGCAGAAGCCCTGCCCTGAGTGAAGGAGATGTTGTTTTAGAAGAGTTTCTGAGGCACCGCCCTATTTTGGAAAAGTGGGTGGGGAGCAGTTGCTCATTTGCATTTAAAGAGACAGGCACCGTGTTTCTGCTTCCACTCAAAATAGGCATTTTAAAAATTATATAATAAGTGATCTGTTGGTGATTTTGAGCTAAAACTTCACACACCCGTTCTGGAGACACCAGAGACTTATAAGGACATAATAGGGAACATTGAAGTCTGCATGCTTAATGATCTCCAACAACTCCTGCTCATCAGACATGTATGTTTTATTGTTCTGTAGTTATGAGACGAATGAGCAGCCAAATGCTCTGTATGTGGGTTAAAACTGTGCACAGAAACTAGTGTGCACTGATGACCTATTATACATGTAACCAGTGCAGATCAATGTGAGCATGTCTCTGATATTCCTGTGATCCAGTCGATGCGTCTGCAGTGAACAGACTTCTCTCTGTTTGTGTTCATGTCATTGTCTTTGTGAAGGAAATCAATGAGCATCATTTGCTTCTGGACCAATCTCTTCTTTAGCTTCTTTCAGCTGTATACATGTAATTGTTTATAAGTGAGTTGAAAACTGTTGTTCTTTTCTTTTCTGTTTATGTTTGGTTGAGCATATTATATTCTATTCTATTATATACATTTTGTCAGGGATTTAAATTCAGGGGAAGGTGGATTTAAAACATTATTATTATATTTTTTTATGTTTTATTGTTATTTTATATTGTTGTAATATTATTTTATATATGATATGTATATTCCCCTTTTGAAAGGGGAAGTTAAATTCACCACAGCACCATCTGAAAACTATTATTCTTGTTTTGTTATTAGGTTGTTGTTCTTTATAGTTTGTTACATGTCGCTGTTTTTTTTCCTATTAGTTTTGTTTGTTCATTTAAAAATAAAATTTATAATTATTATTTGTGTATTTCTATTTTTTTTGTAATTTTATTATGTTTTAAAAGTTGAATTTAGATAACAACAACAATAATGATAATTTGTAATCATATTATAATTTGTATTTTTATGTTTTATTATTTTTATTATTATTATTATTTGTATATTTAATATCTCATATTTTTATGGTTGTATTAAAGGGAATTTTAAAATAATCTTTTAAGCTGCGCTTTATTTCACTATATTTCTGCTGTCATGTCTTCCTCATGATCCTATTCTTCTTCCACGTCTCTCCTCTGCTGATTCCTGCTGCGGGTGTGTGTGTGTGTGTGTGTCAGTGCGGGCCAGTCGTATCCCGCGGCCCAGCATGAGTCAGGGCTGTAGTCGTGACACGAGTCGGGAGAGCAGCAGAGACACCAGCCCGGCTCGAGGGTTCAGTCCGCTGGGTAAGAGAGCAGACTCCTGCGCTTGTCTTTACTCACACTTCAGCTACCAGTGCGTTTGCTTTAAAGAGCTTGCTGTTTCCCATCAAACATTAGGACTGAATGACATGACCAATATATTACCATCACTCATATGACAAATGATCATTTTTAGGTTTTATTATATTTCTTTTAACATTTATTTAAAGTAACGAATGTTTTATTAAGGCTTTAGTTTTAGGATTAGTTAACTAATAAACCTGGTTATTATTTATGCACTTGTTCTGAAATAGTTTTACAATATTTGATCATTTTCATTTTAATGCACCAGTATAACATTAACAACACATAAAACAACAACATTATATCATCTACATATATATTACCTGCATCCTAATACATAAGAAAACTATCACATGGAGACTAGAACAAATATTACAATTATTGCTATATTT
>JAUMHR010000060.1:17491608-17519589 GCA_032361145.1 Enteromius fasciolatus | reverse complement strand
TAAAACAATCTTAATAATTTCTATGGAAAAAATTATGGGTTTTTTTTGGTCATGGGATTCAGCTTTATTGACTCACATTCACATGACCATTAATCCTTTCCATGCCTCTTCTGTGTTTAATCAGCGTTAGTTCCTTTAGATTTTAGAGTAATATTTCATATATGTTCACTAGCAGTCAAAAATGTTAACGTTTTAATGTTTTTATTACATTTTTTAATTATCTTCTGCTCATGAAGCCTGCATTTATTTGATCCAAATTACATTGAAATCAGTAAAATATTGAAATATTTGTACTATTCAAAATTCTATTTGAATACATTTAAAAATATTATTTATTCCTATGATTTAATTTATAATTTTTAGACAATCCTTCAGAAACTATTCTAATATTCTGATTTGCTGTTAAAAAAAATATATATATTTTTTTTTCAGGTTTCTTTGATGAATAGAAAGTTCAGAATAAAAGCATTTCTCTTTTCTGAAGGATCATGTGACACTAAAGACTGAAGGAATGATGCTAAAAATTCTGCTTTGATCACAGAAATAAAATACAGTTTAAAATATATTCCAATAGAAAGCAGTTATTTTAAATAGGAAAAATATTTCACAATATTACTGCTTTTACTGTGATTTGGATCAAATAGATGCAGGCTTGGTGAGCAAAAGAGACTTTTTAAAAAATATATCTAAAAAACCTTTGAGGGTGTAATTGTTCTCAGACATGCATGACCATCAATCCCTTGCACATCCCAGTGTTAGTTGCTTCATGTTTTAGCTTTATGCTCCTCAGCAGTGTTTCTCAGACGTGTGTGTGTGTGTGTGGTTCAGCGGAGGCCGATACGGCGGCGTTACGAATCTCCCGGCATGTACTCAGATGATGACGCTAACAGCGACGCATCCAGCGCCTGCTCGGAGCGCTCCTTCAGCTCTCGTAACGGCTCCGGACCGCATTACCTGCGTCAGACGGAAGATGTGGCTGAAATCCTGAACCACTGCGCCAGCTCCAACTGGTCCGAGAGGAAAGAAGGGCTGCTGGGACTCCAGAACCTGCTGAAGAGCCCCAGAACGCTCAGGTACTGAATAATCATTACTAGTGCTCGCAAACCATTAATTACATCTATAATATTTGTTCTTTTATATTCTTTATTTTATACATAATATATGTGTGCTGTGTAAATTTATTATGCACATATAATACACATACATGCATGTATATATTAATAAAAATATATAAATGTATAATAAATAAATATATACTGTATGTGTGTGTATTTATATATACATAATAAATAAACACAGTACACACATAGGATGTAAAAAAAGCTTTATTTTTGATGTGATTAATCATGATTAATCATTTGACAATACTAATCATTTTAAATATTTCTTTTAATATTTTATATTATTGTATTTAAAAAAACAATTATTAAAAGAACGTTAAGAAAGTAAATTAATAATATCAACCCAGATATTTAAATCTGTACACCTTCTTAATTATTTACTTTGAAAATGTACATTTTAGTAATCTATGTTCTTTTAATTTTTTATTACATGCAATGTATGAAGAGTCTTTAGGTATATTAGGCATCACACTGGTTACTCTGATTAAAAAATATATATATATATATATATATATATATCTATTTACATATTTTAATTACATGTACATATTTTTATAAGTAATTTAAAATTGTAATTACTAATACCAGTCCATATATCTATATGAGTGCACCTTCTTAATGATGTGTTTCAGTCGCGTGGAGCTGAAGAGACTGTGTGAGATCTTCACCCGGATGTTTGCAGATCCTCACAGCAAGGTGACCTTCCATCATATTCATTCATTCAGCTTCATGAAATTATGTTTGTGTTTGTTTTGACACTGATGACTTTTGTTCTGTTTCATGTTCTGGTGCTGCTTTGGGCCGTTGCATCAGAGAGTAAGTGTTTCCAACCTACAAACACTGTAAAAAAATAGATTTTACAAAACTTTTAGAAAAGTACTAGAAAAACTTTTTTTCTAGTTTTTTATTTAATTTTTTAATTTGTAGTTTTTATTTAGGTTTTAATTATGTTTTTATTATTTTTTAAACATACAATTATACAATTTTAATTTGGTAATTTTATAATCAAACAATTTATCTTGATTTATTGTTTGACACCACTAATTAATAATTAATAATCAATCTAAATGACAAATATTGCCTTGTCAGCTAGCTAAAATAAAATAATATTATGAAATATTATTATGTAAAATTATTGTTAATATTTAAAATAATAATACAATTATTTTTAGTTATAATATTATTATTATATTATATTAAAAAGTTATATTATTTTTATTTTTATGATTTTCTTAAAAGGGAGTGTACTATAATTTAAATATAAATGATAGTAACAGTAATAATTCTGTGTGTTTAAATCTCTAGAAAATTTAAATGTAATTAAATATAAAAAACCAAATATTTTTTTACATTTGTTGTTTATTTTACATTTTTACGTATATTCTAAATGTATTAATTAATTCTGGTTCATGCAGAATATGCTCTTGCACTTGAAACCAAAGACTGGCATGCAGCAATGATTAGAACCCTGAGCTTGTGTGTTTGTCAGGTGTTCAGCATGTTCCTGGAGACGCTGGTGGACTTCATCACGCTGCACAGAGATGATCTTCAGGACTGGCTCTTTATTCTCCTCACACAGCTGCTGAAGAAACTAGGGGCCGAACTTCTGGGGTCCGTTCAGGCCAAAGTTCAGCGGGCCCTCGACGTCACCAGGTGTGAACCGGCTCAGTTTACACTAGGAGTGTGTGATATCGACAAAAAACAGATTGGGATATTTTCTGTGATTCTTTTTATTCTGCTGTGGTCAGGTCACACTGATTACAAATTAATATTTTCCAATACCTTTAAACTGATTTTTACATTTTATGGGCATTTTTAAGTTTATAAAGGTAGTGTCCATTTGTTTACACACTCTTTACTGCAGGCCATGAATGCATTTAACATGCAATTACAAATGCATACATAATGTATTGATTAAATATAAAACACTGATATTTGAAATTATTTAAATAATAAAAGATAAAGAATTGACAACTGGACTGCCGCTGCTGCCATTTTTGATTATCCGAGAGTGACACAAGATAGCTGGCTCCGCCCACTTCAAAAACGCTCTTCAGAAACCTTTGGGTGACGCCATGGACACTATGTCCATGTTTTTTATGGTCAAATCACACATTAATCCAAAAATTACGATATTATCACAAAAATATACTGTATATATATATCACACACAGTATAAAGTTTTCTGTATTTTTGTCGCAGAGACTCTTTTCCGTACGATCAGCAGTTCAACATCCTGATGCGGTTTATCGTGGATCAGACTCAGACCCCGAACCTCAAGGTCAGTCCGGACTTTATTCTCCATCTGATACCATTTGAATAATCTGAATATAATAGCTGAATTATTAAGAATTATATCTTTTTTTTTCAGTAATACTATTTAATACTATTATTTTGCTTGTTTCAAGTAAAAACCCACTTCATTTTGATTTTTTCTGAAAACAAGAAAAACAAGCTGGAAACAAGTAAAAAAATCTAGACTTGAAAAGCATTTTTTGCAGTGTAGTTTCGTGTGAGGGGCAGGTTTAGTGGATTCCACCACTGAATAAAAAATAAAAAGGTTATTGTGAAGGTTATCTCAAAATTTTGAGATTTAAACTAGCAAAGTTGCAATAAGCTTTTTTTTATTCATTGGCAGAAACGGGTTTCATAGTAGAGTGAGGGTAAGGGGATAGAAAATACAGTTTGTACACCAGAAAAAACATTAAGTGTATGGAATGAACCCAGGAAACATGAAAAAGTAATGTGTGGTTTGTGTGTGAGCAGGTGAAGGTGGCCATCCTAAAGTACATTGAGTCTTTGGCCAGACAGATGGATCCGTCAGACTTCGTGAACTCCAGCGAGACGCGGTTAGCCGTGTCTCGGATCATCACGTGGACCACAGAGCCCAAGAGCTCGGACGTCAGGAAGGTCAGTGTGTCTTCCTCTTCCCTTCTGTGAGCTGAAGTCAGGTTTGTCAAAGTGAGCTGTGGTGTGTCTCAGACGCTTCATATCTGCCTGAACAAGGAGGCGCCGAGCCGGAGCTCCACCGTTGCCTCACTGCCGGGGGAGAGTAACCTGGAGGAGAGGTGTAAGCAGGTAGTGACCCTTGACCTTTGACCTCCTGACCGCCTGTGGAGGTCACGTCGGGCTTGTCTAACACTGCTGCTGTCTGGAGGGGTGTGATCTGATGATGTTTCAGCATGGCAGCTGATAGCTATCTTTCCTCTTTTCTGAGACACTAACACCTCTATCTGAAGCTCTTGAATGACCTTTGACCTTCGGCAGTGCAGACGATGTATTTAGTTTGGCATGAATAAAAAAACACATACATAGGCATGTGAGGTACAGATGTTTAATGCAACTTATAAATAAAAACCTAATAGTACTAAAAAAATAGTACTTAAACCCCAAAACTAAAAAGGTTTACTACAATTTAACTAGAGATAAGTAAATATAAATAAAATCTTAATAGTATTATTAAAAATAAATTAAACCCAAACAGTGTTATTTTAAAACGCAAAAAATATTTTTTTTTCTCAAAGCGCGTACAGAACAAGCAACTCAAGGCTGGGTCTGCCTCCTCCCGGGTCAGAGCTTGCGGTTCCCACCTAATCGCGAAGAGACAGTAGGAACCCTGGGCACAAGCTGGCTGGGTTCTCAGTCGGACCAAGCTCAAGGCACTCTATGTAGACAGAGATGATTTGTGGGTCTCCTATGCTCTTTAGTAGAGACCAGCGCAATGATATTTTTGTTCTATATCTGCTTCCTGAAGGGGCTCGAAGGGAGCATGCTTCAGGACATGTAGGGCGACAGCAAAATCCCAAGAGGGTGAGAGATGTGGTCTCAGGGATTTTTCTTTTTTCATCAACCCGACGTGCACCTCTAGGAAACCGAACGATGAGTAGGTGCTTACCGAGAGGCATGGCCTCCACTGCATTGTGAAATACGGTTGTGACAGCGACACACACTTTGAGAAAAGAAGGGACAGCCTGCGCTTCAACTTTTCTTGCAGGAAAGAAAGCACAACTGCAATCGTTGCGTCTCAGAGGGTCCTCTCTTTCGCGAGAGGAGCATTAGTCAACAACAGACTCACCTCGGAGCATAAGCCAGCCTCATAGAGGGGGCTTTCCGCTTAGGAGATGATCTCTATGACAGCATTGAAACGCCGGAGAAGTCTGTCGCATCCCGTGGGATACGGGTACCAAGGTGCCCAATCCCCTGAGAAGAAGTTTCCTTCAGGGGATTTCCAGGAAGGGACTGCTGCGAGGATCGGTTCCTCGTCCTCCCTGAACTTACACATCTGTGCAAGGAGGCTCAGTGGGGAGCGCTAGGGGTATCAAGGGAACGTTGACCGCCATGCCAGCTGATCGTCTGGCTGCGTTGAGCAGCGCCTACCTGTCTCTGTGGATCCCGCGGTGCCGACACAGTGTCCCGGGTCAGCATCTGAGGAGACAAAAAGTTTGTGTTAGATGGGGACCTATGGGCACTGGGCCTGGAGGTGATGATATCTTTGTTAAGACTGGCTCTCTCTGTGTAAACAGAAGCTCCTGGCCCTCCTCAAGGAGTGGGGACGGAGATGTCATCGACGTTACCCGAAGAGCAGTCCTCATCACCTCCGGGCTGTCTTTGTCAGGAATGCTTCCCGCCCCTCCGGGTGTTAAAGGCTGGTCCCTGATCAGCAGGTGGTGCCCCTCGCCCGCAGCAAGCTTGACGGTGGGGGTCGGAGCAGAATTCATGGATGCCGCAGGGGGATGCACTCGGCGACGAGCAGACGAAGGAGCACTCGGGGACGGGCTGGCCGGCCGAGGCAGGGCGTGAGACATTGCCTCGGTCTGCTGCTAACTATGGAGAACTCCTGGGCTAAGTCCTCGACAGTGTCGCTAAATAGGCCGGCCTGGAAGATGGGGGCGTCGAGAAACCGGCACCTGCGTCAGCCATTGAAGTCGCTCCTGGACCACTGTGGTGGACATCACCTGGCCAAGGGCACGCGCCACGACCTTCATCATCCTAAGAGCGAGGTCAGTCGCGGCGCGGAGTTCCTGCATCGCCCCCTGGTCCGCCCCAAAGTCTACACGCCTCAGACGGGAGATGCAGACGCTCACCACAGGCGGAGGCATTGTGCGGGCATAAGTGCACCACCACAGCGCACTCCACCTGAGGGATCGCCGCATATCCCCTGGCTGCACCGCCATAAGAGTGGTGAGGGTACCCTTCCGAGGCAGCTTCAGCCTTACCGTCTGACTCTGCCAAAGACATCTCATCCTCTCGGGGTGCTCTTAAGGACACACTCAGCCCTGTTACAGGGGAAGCGGTCTCCTCCAGGAGGACCACGGGACTACATGGTGCATAAGAAGTCCGCACGGCTGTCACCTCGGATGGAACATTCTGAATGCTCACCTGGAAATCTCCCAGGCGCCTCGCCGCGGCCCGGGAATGACTTCAATGTAGCCATGGTCATATGCTCGCAATGAACGCATTGACCATTCACAAAAGCTGCCTCAGCGTGTGCTCGACCCAGACACACGAGACAGTGATCATGCCCATCCGAAGAGGTGAGGAAACTCCCGCACCAAGAAGCGCATGATCGGCTCGACATTCCGGAGAACGCGTCACCAACCTTGGGAAAAATTCGCTCTTTCTCCCGGTTGCCCAGGGAAGACCTATCGCGGCAGCTCCGTGCACTCAAAAAGGTCTTTGCTCGCTGGATTTGCAAGATGACTGGCACATCCAGCCTTTAAAAAGGCTACCAGCCCGCAGGATTCGCTGACAGCCGCCCAGATGAAACGCTGTCAGACGAGAGAGCAGGAAAGCAGACTCTTGAAATCAGGACTCTTCCTCGATCGGTCTCCAGAACTCGCAGAGGGGGTCTCCTGTAGCAGCTCAGAACGGCTTCGGCTCTGAAGCGAAAATCTGCAGGTGCACTGTGCTTCTCTCTGGCGAGTTCCCATATGTAACGTCGAAGTGATTCGACTGAAAGGGTAACTAAAATTGGTGATATAAAATTAAAAAAAAATATTTATATTATGTAAAAAAGCTACAACAGTATATGAACAGTTTATTTCAAAAACATTTAACTCTTTTTTTAAAATAATGTTTAATGTTTATTATGTTGTCATGTTTTTATATTGTTGGTTAGCTGTATTTTTTTGTTATTTTTACTTAACCAAAAATAACTCAACTGCAGTTTGATTGAGATTCATTGTAACGCACAATAAAAGAACATAATTGTCTGTTTTTGCAAATCAAGTCTTCATATAAATAATAGTAGAAAAACGCTGGTTCAAATATTTCCAGTGGAAAGTAAAAAATAAATAAATCAATCTATAAATGATCTAAATATCTCTGTCCCTCACAGTCTTTATGTATTCAGATTCTGATGTCTGCTTCTCACTAATAAGGTACATTGGGATGTGTATCAAACTGATTTTATTTGCACCTAATCAAAGACAGGGTAGTGCTGAGTAAAGTAAAGGTGTCTCACTGGTGTGTTTTGTGCTGGTTGTGTGTTTCCAGGCTGCCCAGATGGTTCTGATCGCTCTGTTTGAGCTGAACACTCCAGAGTTCACCATGCTGTTAGGAGCTCTTCCCAAAACCTTCCAGGACGGAGCTACTAAACTCCTGCACAACCATCTGAAGAACAGCAGTAACACAGCTGCAGTGGTAAACACACACACACACCGTTCTCGTTCTCCATCTCTACCATTATAATTTCTAATTAGCCATTTAAAAGTCTTCCTATGAGAGGCGAGGATGCAGCCTCTGTGTTGCCAGTTCCAGTTATTATAAGCATCTTTAAACTTGTTTTTTCTTTGCAAATAACTTGACCTTTTAGGAAGTTAGTAAAGTTGAAGGGCTAGCGATATCTTTATCTTCATTATTATAACTTTATTTTATTTTTAGGGGCTTGCTTTTATTTGTTAGCACAGCAATACCTGGCAACGCTGCATCACCCGCACTTAAAAATGACAGTAATGAAAAAATGTTTAGAGAGCACAGGAACGGGACACGCCATTCAGTAAGACAACACAATGATCATCACAATATTATCTGTAAGAAATGGTATCAATCCTATCAAAAAACATAGCATAATAACTACTATAGAGAATGTTACAAAATTACAATGTTAAATATGCTGTCCATATAGAATTTGCTATTTCATTCAGTTTTAGTAGTTAACCTTTTACAAATTCATAAAAGCACTAGGCAAAGAAGGCTAAAAAAAAGCATTAAAATACAACAACACCTACATCATCACATCTTGTGATAAGGCTGCCTGCCGCACACCTAAAATTCAAATGCAAAGTTTATGCATTTGAATGTGGATTCTTTTTTTGTAACAGCCCTACTCTAAATGCACCCGTGTCTGTCGCTGAAGGTCATGGTGTGCTGGTCGCTCACTCTTCTGTATGGTTTGTTCAGTCTCAGGCGGTTCCCAGCGGCAGCAGCGGTGTGGGACGGACCCCTCCACGCCCCCCGGTGACCCGCAGCAGCCCGCTGACCTCACCCACCAATGGCTCACACGGGGGACTGTCACCCAGGTACAGCACCTCAAAACACATCATCCATCTGTGAAACTGGACTACATGGAATCTTAATAATAAATAACATACTACATAATGTATTATTATAAATATTATCATTATTATATTATTTATTATTATTATTAATTATATTTCAAATAATAATATTTTTATTAAGAATATAATATTTTCATAATGATTTTATATTAATATTTATAGTAGTTTTTTTGTGTATTGTGTTAATTTTAATTTTAGTTGAAGTTAATTTTACTATTTTTATTCACTCTTTAAAATGTCTATATAGTGTTTATTAATTTAATTTATTATTTTTAGTTTAAGTAATTTCACATACAACTATTGCTTAAAGTGAAAGAGTAATTTTTTTATTTCAGGTAACATTTTATAAAAAAATTATGCTTTAGTTAACAGTAATAACCCTGCTTTGCATCACATAAAATATGTTTCAGATATTTAAACAAATCTTAAAGTGTAACTACTGCTTGAAGTTAAAAAGAATGAAATAAAATAATTTAACCTGTTTACATTTTTTATTTTTTTTATTTTAGGTAACTTTTAGTTTATTTAAAGCAAAACAATTATCAATAACATTAATTAACATAAATTAACAGTAATTACCTTGCTACACATAACCTAAAATATGTATTAAATATGTTTTAAAAAATGTTTAATTAAATAATTTAAACATTGATTAAAGTTTTGTTTTATTTTATATAAAAATATATATTCTCTGCTACATGTAACACATTCAGTTTCGTTTAATTAATTTATTTTAGTTTAACATTTAGTTTAATTCAATGTAAATACCTTTATGTAAATACAACACAAACTAAAACCCAAAATGCAGATTTCATCTGGTCCTTGTCGTAAGTCGAATCATTGGCTTTCTAATTGTCTTTTGTTCCAAAAGACAAACATTTGCTTTAGTGATTCATCAGTAACTCATCTTTGAACATTGTTTTACACGCTTTAGTTTAATAACCAAAATCAATGAACAGTCATGTTTCACTCATTTTCAAATTCTCTAAAGGCAAATAGATGTTGATATTATTTATATTTGTTTTTTAGAATGTTTTTCTTTTCTGCGTGAACTAACATAAAGGCTTCTGCACATCATGAAATGACATTAAATCCATGTTATATTACTTATATTGCTCTGTTTTGTTTTTTTATGTCATCTTGTGTTGCAGATTGTAAATGTCTGTTTTTGTTTTGACCAGCCGCAATAAGCTATATTTTGTCAGTCAGAAATATGTCACTGTATGCTTATTTTATTTTAACGATTATAACACACGTTTACATTTTAATATACAGAGTTGTGGACCAATCAGGTTTCATTGTGGGCTGAGTTTCCCCGCACTATGCATAAAAACAGAAGCATCTGTATGTGCTCACAGCTGGTTTGGAACAAACTCCCTTAAACTTGAAAGATGTGATGAATTGTTTGATGGCGTCATGTTTGGTCAGGGTATGGTAGTTAGAGAACTAGCATCTTTCACGGTTTCCTCTTTTCTTCCTCTCTTCCTCCTCCCTGCTCTCTCTTCATCCTCCTCTTCCTCTCGGCTCAGTCGTTTGTGGGGCCGCAGCTCAAAGCCTACTTCTAACCTCCCTCCTCCCTACCCTGGCCCTGCCACCCCCCCTCTCCGGGCCTATTGGAGGGCGTATTCGCCCAGGTAACACACCTCGGCCCATGCGTCAGGATGCTACCACAAAAGAGCAGGAATCTCCTGCAAAACTACTGTTTTTTCATTGGTAGTCGAATCAGTCAAAGTCAATGCATGACATTGGAAGGAATGTTTTGGGTTTGAATGGACCCGGAATGTTTCTTTTAAGGCAAAACACTACAGGCAAACCCAGTGATCATTTTCACGCACTGGTCAATTTTGCTTCAAAAACATGCCTTATTTCAGTCGTGTTGCTGTCTATGGAGGGTCAAAGATGGATTTCATAAAAAATTGCTTGATTTGTGTTCCGAAGATGAATGAAGGTCTTACAGGTTTGGAACTATATGAAGATAAGTAATTAATGACAGAATTTTAATTTGGTTAACTAACCCTTGAAGTGTTTATTTTATTAAACTAGCATTTGCGTTTGTAGATTTTAGTTACAATGCATATCTTTTAAAAATGACTTCTGCACATCAGCAGCACGTACATACACTACAATTTATTTTTATTTAGTTTATTATTGCATCTTTATATATTTGCATATCTAGAGTTTAATTACAATACATACTTTAAAAGTTTTTTCACTGCTTCAGCAGCACTTAAATAAACCAAAATTTACACTTTTATTTATAACTATATTCTGAAGGTTTTTACTGAGGGGTTTCTTCATATCTCATTAACCAGAGTTTTTTATTGCATTTTTATATATTAGCATCTGTAGATTTCAGTTACAATACATATCTATAAACGTTTTTCTCCACTTCAGCACCACTTAAATATACCAAAATGTACAGTTTTATTAATATCTACATTCTGAAGGTTTTTACTGAAGGGTTTGTTGGTATCTCATTCATTTTGTTTATTATTTCATTTTTATATATTTGCGTCTGTAGATTTCAATTACAATACATACCTTTAAAGGTTTTTTCTATAACTTCAGCCGCACTCACATGCACCAAATCTTACAGTTTTATTCCTGTTTATATTCTGATGGTTTTTACTGATGAGTTTGTTCATATATCACTTATTTCTAGAAAATATTTTCTTAAAAACATTATAAAAGTTCATATCTTTAAAGGCCATGAGTTTGTTTCTCCGCTTTAGCAGTAGCAAAACACAAAATGTGCTGTGAATAATCATCTGGAGAAAGTATATTTTACACTGTTCACCTCTAGTGTCTTGCCTTGAAAGTTTTTCTTTTTTAAATAATAAAAGTTTTACCAAATGTGCAAACCGTATATTTGGTCAAACTGCGCTCTCTTTATATTTGTTTCAATGTGAGAATCCATGTCTTACATTTTCATTACTTTTGTGACGTCTTTCTGTCTCTCTTTCACTTGATTTCATGTGATCCAACCACTTCTTGCTTTGTGGCCAATGCAAATGTTTGCCGAGTGTTAATCTGTCTGTATGAAATGTTTACGATGTGTCATTTTAACTTTGCAGTTGATGCATTCATCACATCAGTGTTGTCTGTCTACCTTGTGTTGTATGTTAAAGTCAGTGCATATGGAGTCATGCCTCACTCTGTGTGTGTGTTTTGTACAGTATGCTGGAGTACGACACTGAGAACATGAACTCAGAGGAGATCTTCAGCTCGCTGAGAGGTGTAACTGAAGCCATCCAGAGCTTCAGTTTCCGCAGTCAGGAAGACATACTCGAGCCCATTAAACGTGACGGCAAGAGGGAAGATACGGTAAGTATCACCACATTCAAGACTGTCTTCAAGATGCTTCAGTATGACAGTGGTTGACCAAAACTAGCATGCACTGCATGATTTTTTTAAGCAGCAAAGCTTTTCATTATTTCATCTGAAATAGAAGATTGAGGCCTCAAAATTATAAATATTTATAAACTTATAATTTAATTATTAATGTTAGGAAGGATTTCTATTTCAAATAAATGTTGTCCTTTTGAACTTTCTATTGATCAAGAAATTTAAAAAAAATTATAATAATGATAATAATAATAATAGTCAGAAATTCTTTTTAAAGAAGCGAACAGCATATTACTATGATTTCTGAAGGATCATGTAACACTGAAGACTGGAGTAATGATTCAGAAAATTCAGTTTTGATCACAGAAATAAATTACAGTTTAACACGTATTCACATAGAAAACAGTTGTTTTCACATTTTTACTGTACTTTTGATTAAATAAATTCTTGCTGACTTTCTGTCCTCAAACCGATTAGTCTCATTATATATATATAACCAATGAATGATGAATATAAATGTTGCAATAGAGTTTTTACATTTTTCTGATTAAAAAAAAAGCTAAACAAGCAGGTTTCTCTTTCAGACCGGTCTTGCATCGTCCGGTGTAGATCCTCGTCTGACCGCTGGTGTGATGGAAGGAGGCCGGACAGCGCTGGACAACAAGACGTCATTATTAAACACACCATCCCCTCGAACGTTCAGTGGCCCATGGGCTCGCGAATACAACCCGTACAACTACAGCGACTCCATCTCCGCCTACGAGAAAGGAGCACTCGCCGTTTTTGACGACGAAGAGCACATCCGACATGGTAAATGAACACATCACACAAACACATCAATGTAAGAAACCCTTCACAATGTTCGCAGAAACAGGCCAACGTCTTTGGCTTTCTCTTTCAGGTCATCCACAGGACTGTGGAGAAAACAAAATCCTGCATCCAAAAGGTTTTACTGCAGGTATGAAGAGGTTTGAAACGGTTTGAAAAGAGCAAAAGTCAGCTGATCATCATCACTGATAAACTATTATACAGTTTGTTAATATTTTTAATTTTAATTTTAGATACATTTTTAGCAATTCTTTTATGTTTTAAATGTTACTATTTAGGTTTTATTTATTATTTTTTGTTTGAATTTTAATTGTAGTTCAATATTTTTATTAATTTGGTTGTGTTGTTTTTTTGTTATTTTTTGCTTTGAATATTACTATTTAATACTATTTATTAATTTAACTTTTATTTAATTTAAAGTTTAGTATTTTATCATGTTATTTTTATTAGTTCTTGTGTTTAAAATAAAACTATTTAGTTTTTATTACATTTTACTTTGTTTAATTATATGATATACATTTTTTGTGCCGTTTTATGTTTTTTGTTTAAATATAAAAATTTAGGTTTAATTAATTAAGTAAATTTTATTTTCTTTTTGTATTTTTTATGTTATTTTATTAATTTTTGTTTTAAATATTACTATTTAATTTAATAATTTTTTTTTTGTATTCATCATTTTTGTTTTAGTTCTATTCTTTGTCTTTTTCTGTGTTTTATATATAACATGTGTTACTTGTTTCGAGTCAGTTTTTTTAGTACTCCAAGTTAAACTAAACAAAAATGAAATGTTGAAAGCTGAAATAAAATTTATATATTTAGCGAAATGCAAATGTATAAATGTTTTTCATAATCGTCATCCTTTCCTATCAAAATGCTTGGTTTGGATGTGAATACACAGAAAATCAAACATGATCCAAATTTTTTATGACGAACAAAGTTTGTGTGTTTAATGTCGCTGACTTTGATTGGTCAGGACCGGGGCAGAACCTGGAGATTGTTGGTGACCTGCTAAAGGAGCTGTCCAATCACAGTGAGCGTGTGGAGGAGAGGCGGACCGCTCTGCTGGAGCTGTTAAAGGTAACGCGTGATGACAGTCTGGCCGTCTGGGAAGAGCATTTCAAAACCATGCTGCTTCTGCTGCTGGAGACGCTTGGAGACAAAGACGTGAGGGACAGACTCATATACTCTACTTGATAGTAAAAAATCTTACTGTGCATGCTCCAGCAATTAAAAGCAGCACAGATGCAGCTAAAGAAGGGTTGTTTTCATTCGCAGCACACCATCCGAGCACTGGCTCTCCGCGTGCTGAAGGAGATCATGCGCAGTCAACCGGCGCGCTTCAAGAACTACGCAGAACTCACCATCATGAAAACCCTGGAGGCCCATAAAGACTGTCACAAAGAGGTGAGCCAGACGTCTCTTCTTCACCAGATGAGACAAAACAACATTCAAATAAACGGAAAGTACTAAAAGTCAATATATTTCTTGCTTTCAATGTCCCCCTTAGTGAGTGTTGAAAATGAAACATAAGGAAGCATATTATAGTTAAAGTAGTGTTGCTGCGGGCGCCATGTTCTGGAGACGCTGCGTGTCGTTGTGAAAGTGAAACTACTTTGTTTGTGTTTCCAAAAGAGGACACGACTAGAAATCAGTGTTAAGTTGTATTCACAGTGTAGAGTAGTGCTTGTTGTTTGTCGTTCCTCTGATTACAAATGCAGACAGGGTGCAACACATAAAAAGATAAAATTATAAGTCATGATAATCGGTAATTATGTCTCCACTGGATCAACAAATGCCTGGTTTGTAATGTGTTTTATTGTTTTGGTGTCATAGCGTCGGGACACAGCATCACGTTATGATAAGGGGTGTAACATTTCCACCACACACTTGAGGTATTCGGCCAATCACAGTGCACTTTATAGCTGACCAATCAGAGCACACCTTGCTTTTTTAGAATGATGAGCTTTAAATGATGGGCTTAAAGAAGAGACAATAATGTACAGTATATGGAAAATAATGTGTTTTTTAAAGCTTAAACCACAAAAACACATTGCATTACACCAAATACGCACAAACATAATATTACCCTTTTAACGTCGGTGGAGGAAGCAGGCGTCTCTTCTGTGCGGTTTGTCTGATGCTCGTGTTACTTCAGGTGGTGCGGGCAGCAGAAGAGACAGCCTCCACCCTGGCTGGATCCATCCACTCAGAGCAGTGCATCAAAGTGCTGTGTCCCATCGTCCAGACGGCAGATTATCCCATCAACCTCGCCGCCATTAAAATGCAGACCAAAGTAATCGAGCGCATTCCCCAGGATTCCCTGATTCAGCTCCTGCCCGACATCATCCCGGGACTCTTACAGGTAAACACACACACACACACACACACACACACATATGTTGGGTTTCCATGTTTTATGAGGACATTCCATAGGAGTAATGGTGTTTCTACTGTACTGTACAGACTGTATGTGGTATTGTCCTACACTGACCCTACACCTAAACCTACCCCTTACAGGAAACTACATTTTTAGATTTTCAAAAAACTTCATTCTGTGTGATTTATAAGATTTCCTCATGGGGACAAATGTCCCCACAAGGTCAAAATTTACTGGTATTCCTATCTTTGTGGGGACAATTGGTCCCCATAAGGTGATAAATACCAGGTGCACACACACACACTTGTCTGCACTCACACTGCACTCAAAAACGGTTTTGTGTGTGTTTCAGGGTTATGATAACACAGAGAGCAGCGTACGCAAGGCCAGTGTGTTTTGTTTGGTGGCCATTTATTCTGTCATCGGTGAAGATCTGAAGCCTCATCTACAGCTGCTGACCGGCAGCAAGGTCAGATATTATCTGTATAGTAACTTGTTGCAGTGCAATCTGGGATTCCTTTTACTTGCCCTAAAAAATACACCAGTGGTCAAAAGTTTTGGATTTTTTTATGTTTTAGAAAGAAGTCTCTTCCGCTCACCAAAGCTGCATTTGTTTGATCAAAACTACTGTAAAAATGATTACAATTTTAAACAACTGTTTTCTATGTGAATATATGTAATTGATTTCTGTGATCATATTTGTGCTGCTGCACTAGAAAGCAGCATAATGTTCTAGTGTTACTTTAGAGTTATTGTTATACTATAATGGATTTTATTTTTATGTTATTATTTACATTTCATTTATTATAGTTGTTTTGCACACACATACACCATATATTCAGAAAATATTTACATGCATATATTTATTTTCATATAATTTATATCATATATAAATATATTTAGTATTTAAATGTTACATATTTTCCTGAAATATATACAGTACATGCACGTGCATGCGTTTATATTTGCATAATAAATATACACAAGTGCACCTGTGATCCCTTAAAATCCTGTCTATGTAGGCAGCTGACGTGTCTGATTTTCTCTGTACAGATGAAGCTGCTGAACCTGTACATCAAGCGAGCTCAAACCACCAACAGCAACAGCAGCAGTTCTTCAGACGTCTCATCTCACAGCTGAAGCACTCCTCTGTGATTTTGCACGTTA
The DNA here is from genome assembly GCA_032361145.1 of Enteromius fasciolatus. Lineage (NCBI taxonomy): Eukaryota > Metazoa > Chordata > Actinopteri > Cypriniformes > Cyprinidae > Enteromius > Enteromius fasciolatus. The sequence continues at coordinate 17,503,192 of JAUMHR010000060.1, read as the reverse complement.
GCGAGTAGATCTCTAGCTTCACGTGTGCATTCGCTTCATTAAAGGCCATGTGGTTCATTGAACAGGTGCAAACACTTACACCATTCAACCAGAACCCGCTGAGGTTTGTGTGTGTGTGTGCGCGCAGCAGTCCTGCCTCCGTGTGTAAGACAAACTGTTTTTATTGCTCTTTTACCATTGCCATGGCGTTTATCGTCCTCATATTCAAAGCACACGTAACGTTCTGTCCGATCGTCCAATCAGGAGTCGTCTTACCTCTCTTTAGTGAATGTAATGCCCATTTTTACATCTTTAACGCTGCTGCCTCAAGTTCTCTAGGACACTCTTTTAGTGACGACATTCATTTTTGGGGCATTTAAGAATATGCAAGAACCGAGATTGTATTTGTACAGTATTTGTTTTATTTCCGGCCAACAGGCGAAGAGCTAGAACGACTAATATTAGTGCAAATGTAGTTCAAAATCTCACATTCCAGCACTGCACAGAAGAAACATGGTTAGATTTATTATAAACGTGTCTCCTCTTGTGATTTTAAAATATACAATTTGATAATCTGAGATTTAAATAATTCGACGAGCACGACACTAAATTCAAGATATACGTCAATCTAAAAAGCAGAATTCTAAACTTAATTTAGAACTTAAAAAAAATAATCCAAATTGGATTTTTACTAGTTAAACTGCTGTTTTAACCTAGTTGTCGTGGTTTAGGAAGGTTTGTGCCGTTTAAAGTACTCTGTTTGTCTTTTTGTACCCGGTTTTAAATCTTGGTGCTTAAATGAATCACTCTGTGCTTCTGCTGGACGTTTACTTTCAAATTTCATTGATTTTTTCCCCTTTCTCTGCTTTGATTTTAAAGGCCTTACAGCGGTTAATGAAAAGAAAGTCACATTATTCAGTCTTGTTAGAAATCCCAAAGAACATTCCACACTAAAAATGAGTTTTTGTGGATTGAATCATCTGCAATCCTTCTAGTAATGATTTAATGAAATGAAGAAAACATAATATATTGTAAAGGTTTCTGGACTCATGCATGCAGGCAATCGATTCAGTCTTTCACTACACAAACTGTTCATTATATGTGAAGCTAAGAGAATCAAATATGATATTTGTAAATACTTTATAGGGCGCCGCTTGAATCTTTCATTTAGTTTGACAAGAGCAACTCAGATCACTGAGTAAACTCCTAGTTAACTGGATGACGTTGGTTAACTGAAGGTAGTTTTGCATTAATGCTTCGCTAATGGCGGTAGATCGAGACGTAGAGCTTCACATGCTGCGCACGCTTATGTTTTATATCCACGTCTGTATTTATTTGTCACTGCGGCTGTATATATGACCTGGTTTTGTTCACGCTCACCCGTGTAGAATTTGCTCTAGATAAAGCAAACCTGAGTTTTCCACTTCTGTGTCTGCGTGAGTTTTATTTCATGATATGAATGATTTCTGATTATGCAGCGGCTTGTCATCCAGGTGTTATTGATGGTGATTTAATCAGGTCAGTCAGGGATTGTGATGAAGAGAGAGACATGCAGTGTTTTTAATTGCGGGATGTTTCCTCAGAGCTGAAACAATTTAGCAGTTTCTGATATAGGCGGGATCACGTCATAGCATTTCTACTAAATTCTACACCCTTGAAAATCATAACAAGCGGTTTCTGACTTTGATAGTTCTTTCTATTTAGTCCTGTTTACACAACATTAGTAGACGTACTGCTGACTTAATAAATGTACATATGTACAAATAAAACGTCCACACTGAGGATAATATCAAGCACATTCAGGTTTTAGCTGCTAACTATTCTAACTCCATATAACAAGCTGCAGCTCAAAATACATGCGAGATGAAAACATTGTGTTTTACGATCGAATTGGTGGATAATTCACAATATTTGAGCTGCAGTTCAGTTGCTGGTTCAATAGTGGAAAGCATCCAGTTATTTTTTTGTTAATGTTAGATTTACATATTGTAATAGGCTACATATTTGAGAATGATTTTTGTATCTGATTAGTCTATATACAAAAGATCAAGTGGATGAACACTAAACAGCAGAACAACATAAAGATGTCTTAAAGAAATAATTTCCCAATGGTAGGTAGCTGGACCTGAAGCAGAAGTAATTTTGGGTGGAACATGTCGTTAAAAAGCTATGTGAGACTGAGTTAAAGCTCTCTCTGTCTGTCCGGCTGAAGGTCACGGTGTAATGAGATGCTCTTTCATCTGTCACTCTGATGTCTGAAGACTCGCTGGACTTTCACTCCAGACCTTCACAAGTTTCAGTCTTTGTAGTCATTACCTGCACATCATTCTGTCCTTTGGTTATCTTACTGCTGCTTTTCTATCTTACTGTGTACTTTAATTGATGTATTGTTTAATAAGAGGTGACATGAAATCCATGATTGACTTTTGGAAGTTTATGAGAATTATTCATTATGAAGGCAATCTCACTTCTGTGTCCCACCAGCAGGTGGAGATAAAATGAAGCTGAAGCTTTTGAAAGACACACTGCATACTATACTGTCTACTCCAGGTTCATGACTTTGCATTTGGATTTGCCAGTTACGCTGGGGTGTAGAATTTACCATAAAATACACTTTAACATTAAACACTGAAATAAGTCTGACATTTTAAAGTAAAAAGACAGTATTTTACAGAGAGAACAGTATTTCTTCTTTTTGTAAAAACCTACCCCAATAATGTTTTATTAATGTATAACTATAAAATACAAAATAAACATTCTATTGGAATTGCTTTCCAGGATTTTTGTACATTTTAAAATTCCTTGATATATCTTGTTTTACATGAACCATGTGTACTGGATAATGTTTACTATTTTAATCGATGTGAAAAATATTTCAAACGTTATTTTTTATTGCAAAGTAGAAATCGCACAATCGTGTTTGAGATATGTAAAATTACAAATACATAAAACAAGGAGAGAGTTGGAGGTGTTGTCTTAAAAATAAGTTTGTAATGTATATTTGTATGATCAAATAGGCCTAATGAAAAAAAAAAACCCATTGTGGCATATAGTGTAATATTTTGTTAAATGTAGTACGCATGCTGCAAAAGTGTGCTAGTAGTAGTATGATGCAGTTCCGACCATACTCGTAGCTTTACTTAACGTCTACAGACTTCACAAAGTCTCTCGTGCACTATGTAGAGATGAGTATTAAAAAGCTCGAGCGTGTCTCAAACATCTCGCTTATTGTCCCACAGATATAATCATTTAGCGTCCATTCGTCCTCTGAGATCATCGTGAAATGACAGAACGCTGTCTGAATCATGAATGACACGATGATAATTATTGATGTCTGGAGAGGTACATGTGTCCTGACACACCATCACTGTCCTGCGCTCAGAAGAAGAGCATCATCACCATCATCATCATCATCCGGGAGGGGGACGCAGTGAAGCTGAAAATAGCGGGATGGCGCCTGATGATCTGTGATTGTATTAGTCCGGGAGATCAGCAGCTGACAGAGCCCTTAACACGGAGAAATTGATTTACTGTAGACTTCATTCAGCGTGATTAATCAGTGCTGGAATATGATGAGGATTCGTTTATGAGTTCAGCAATTCATGTGGCACAGTTTACTGACACTAAAGGAATGAAGATCTTGATTTCTGTCAAAAAACTTGATCCAACTCGTTCTCACGGGAAAACAGATATTTTACGAGGGGGCGGTTCTGTATGAATTCGTTCGAAAGCGTTTAAGCAATCACGAAAGCCCCGCCCATAAATATCCGCGAGTAGATCATACGAATTCAAAGCTTAAATAGTTGAACTGACGTTAGATTTTTTAAGGCAATATGCATCTCAAACACTGTATCAAACTGAATACTTATATAGATCAGGGATCCGAAACGACTTTAATTGCCGCTGACGTCATCAGTGCCGTTTTTTTTTGTTTTTTTTTTTGGACACATTCATACCCCATCCAACCCATTATGGATAAATCCAAAACACAAAGTTTCACCGTCATTTGTATTAATGTAATCCAGATTTTCTGCTAAGTGAGGAAAAATGTAAGAGTTTACTAGGTTTAGTGGCGTAGCATCAAACTCTGGGCCCTATGCACAAGCAGTGGCCATGGGCCCCATAAGCTCGAGGTTCACAACTACCTACGACACCTACATTTCCGAGATGTTCCAACCTGATCTCAATTCGTACATTTTCGTTTCCGAGGTGGCTAATTCGTACAAGTTAGTACGACCTCACTGATGAGGTCACTCATGATTTCATCTAAATCGTACGTATTTTACGAGTTTCCAATTCGTATGAATTTGTACGAATGACCCAAACCTAAACCCAAAACCCCTAAACCTGTTACGGAGTTATGGACAAATAGTACAAGGTCGTACGAATTAGTACAAATTAGCATGAATTTGGGACCCCGTACGAATTGGTCGTGAGATTGTGTTGGATGTTATGGTATGGTTCTCTCAAACGTTCATTTAAAGTTGTTTATGGTAGCACAAAAATGTCATTATAGGTTTACGTTTTCGCTGGAACGTTTTTAAATGTTAGACTACTATTATTTAATTCAGAGAACAAATGGCAAATAATGTTTGCCAAAAATAAATAAATAAATGTAACGTTCCTATATTTAACACTTTATAAAAAAAACTGATTGTTTTGAAAGTTCTGAATCAGAAATAACGTTTTCAACTTATTTTTGTTAGCTTGGATGATGAGGAGAGAGAGTGAATGATTGCTTTACTGCTCATCTGAGATTTCGTGTTTCCAGGTTGCGTCCTAAATCCTTGTTTGAGACTCCCCGTGCACCTGTAATTGTTTATTCGGAGACGCGAGTCCCGGCACAGTATAAACCCGGCGGCGGGCGCTCATTAGCGGCCGCTTCTCTCCGCGGTGGCCGCGTCTCATCTCCGCCGCGCCACCTCATCAACATTCACCCAGCCGGAGAAAATTAATTCTATTAAAGGGCTCAATTCCCTCCGCCAGACCTCACTGTTTAAACATCTTTTTAGTGTATGATTAGAGCATATTTCCCAAACCTGGCTGGGAGTGGCGGCTGGGTCGGGGAGGTCGAGCGAATGAAAGAGGACGACTTCATTGTGCGATGACTGGACCATAAATCATCGGCCGTTTTCTATAAATCACGGCAGATGGCAGGGAGCTAGCGCGGGCTCGTGGGAGTCCGCCGGCCCCGGTGCATGCAGGGAAGCGCGGACTGCGGCAGACGCTGGCAGCCGAGCGGGTCATCGGGAACGGGCCGCGGTGATGAGATGCAGACCTGGAGGTCCGAGAGACCCACCTCTCCATACTGGCCCGCGTTTAACACGTCTAATCGGCCTGATGAATATGTATGCGCGCCTCGGCTCCCTCGGCCCATGTGAGGCCTGTCAGGCTGACATTAGATGTCTCGTGTTCAGGGATTCCGGGAGGTGAATTGGCCGTTCTGTCATCCATTCTGATTATGAAGATGTAATTGAGCAGACTATGAAATTTAATGCGGTCGCATTGCAGCAGTGCCGGAGAAAGACGGACTCCAATCAGCCCAATGTCATTATCTCAGCCCAGCCAGACTTCCGCAGCACGATAACAAGGCCACAAGCATTATTTCTGTTTCTCTAACGTTTTTATTAACTTATGTAAATATTAGGATTAAACCGCCTGAGCGCAACGTTTATAAAACTTTATAAATATTTACAGTATGAGAGAAAACTCTCTTTTCTTCCCAGCTAACACAGAAACGTTCTTTTTATTTAGTTATGTAAATATTAGCATTAAACACCCTCAATGTAAGGAACTTTCATTCAAACTCTATTAATGTTGATACATTGTCACAAAATTCTCTGAATGTCCTCATGATGTTATTTTGTGTGAAAATGAAAGTTGTGAGACACTTTTTCTTGCCTTCAAATGTTCAAGAAAACTGGGCATGTTAAGGCTCTTGGAATATTAAAAATACACGTTCAAATGCGTTCTATTTTGAGTGAAAATAAAATTAGAACAGCAATGTAGGAAACGTTTCTGTAATGAAACGTTCTGATCATGATTAGAAAACTCGCCAGTGTTTTAGAAACATTTCAAAACAGTGTTTCCACAACGTTTTTTAAATAAATGTGTTACCTCTGAGGTATCTGTGAGGTTAATGTTTTTCCCAGCGTGGTCATGACAGGAATCCAGGTCAGTAACACAAATCTTCATGCAACCAGACAGTTCCAAGTCCTAAAGTTACTTACTAATAATCTTCTCTTATTTAATCAAAAATGCACCTTTAGATGAACATCAGGGTCGGTCTGATATCAATGCATTGGTTTTTCTGTCAGTAAATGCGAACGCAAAGAAGATTTGAGAGTTATGGGAGGAAATTTGGCTCTGTTGTTCACACCAAGCATCACATGACTTCAGAAGACTTTAAATAAAGTGCTTTTCTGATGCTTTTATTCATGCATTTTGCAGGTGCTTTTTTGACTTGCATTGCATTTAAGGTATGTTTCATTAGCTTTTGCATTCCCTAAGAATCGAAGCCATGAAGTCTGACCTACAGGAATACAAAGATCTCGAAAGATTACTAAAACTAGAAACTAAACCAGTGCTAAATTGCACTAAATATGCAGCATTTCTCTTGTAGATTTCAGAATGAAGCCTATAAAGTTATGATAATGCATCTCTCACCAGAGGTCAGAGGTCAAATGTTATGCTTAGAAGAATCTAGTGTATAACAAATCTGGCTGAAGTTGGAATAGCATATATTTTAGAAAACGGCCGAGTAGTATGCTATTTTGTGCTTAATTTGCAGGATTATTATTTCATAAAAATGAATTCTGAGGTCATGCATTTAGCAAAAATACAAGCATAAATAATAAAAGACGAGGGGCTTTGTTTTATCAGGATCATTTATGATGATATTTTCACAGATAAGGCTTAAGCCTCGTCCAGATTTCAAAACAGTGCCTTTTCTTGTCTTGAGATGCACGGTAATTCTTTTTCTGAGGCTTGTTTATAAATATTTCTTAAAGGAAAAGAATGAAAATTCTGTCATCATTTAACTCAGTTTGAGTTTTTCTTTGTTCTGCTGAGCACAAAGAAGATATTTCGAAGAAAGTTTGTATCCAGGCTGTTTTGGTGATACACTCAAAGTCACACTTGGTGTGTGAAAGAGTTATTGTGGAAGATTAATTGGTGCATGTTGTTCTAAAACCAAAAATTGATTTTATAACTGCCACCCTGAAACTCGTCACTGGAGAAGATATCTAATTTCTAATCCTGATGGATGAATTTCAGACGTGGGGATTTCCAGTCAAAGTGTTGTTTTTCCATGCTTCTCTGGTTTTGTCTGCTCTTCTCGTCTGCGTGTTGACCTTGTTTTTACCATGAACACACTCAATAAAGCGTCTCTTCCTCACAAACGCAGACATCTTTATGGTTGTGCTGTTTACTGCGTGTCTGGATTATTTAAATTGCTGCCGAATTACACCTGAGGCCTGCGTTTATACCTCTCTTTATTTACTGACACTGTCAGCTTATGAAAATGCTTTTTAAACTGATGTTAAATGTCACTTACTAATAGAACAATTCATAGAGGATGTATTTTTCCCTTACATTCATGCATTTAACAGATGCTCATGTAAAGCGTTTGCTGGCATACGCATAGAGTTAGCAATTGAAAACATTATAAATGCATCTGAAGCATTTATGTTTGCCAAACAATCAAAGCGCATTGGTTTGGTCCTCCACTAGGGGGCGTGTTACGCTGATAATTCATGTGCTCTCGTGTGTTTATGACTCAGACTTGTTGCATTTTTGCAATATTTCTTACATGCACTAATACTAAACAGAAAAAAATGAATTCCCTGTAAATGCATTATAAATTATAATAAATAAATAAAGAAATGTGCATTTTGTAAAGGAATAATTATGTATGTTTATGAGCATTCAGTATAATGCAGAAGACTGGATATAGTTTGAGGAGCGTGTGATTTTTGGTAAAGGATAGCTTCCTCTGAGCCGCTGGATTTATGGCGGTGTCCGGGCTCCAGGCCCTCGGCCCCTCTGATCTGCTTTAGCTCCGGTGACCTTTGACCCCGGGGCCGTCGGGGGGCCCACGCTCCTCCTTGATTGGCCGAGAGCTGGTTTGAGAGTGTTCACCGTCAATCGCTCTCTGTGTTTAACGGCGACTGGGCTTCAGCCAGAGCTCACATCTGTTTGAAATTGCCACCTCTGCTAATTACGCGCGATTGCTTTTGTTTGTTATTGTTTGTTTTGTGATCCATAAACAAAGTTTAATGGTCAGAGCCTGTCCGGGATCACCGGGGGGCTGCTGCTGCTGCTCTCTTTCATGTCTCACAGTAAATCATCTGTGTTTTGTAATATGAAAAAAAACGAAATAAACAATGCTCTGATCAACATGCATTAACTCCTTCAGTGCAGACGCAAAACACGTTTCATATCAGCTCTGAGGACATTTAATGCATGAGTGTGTTTTAGCTTGATCACTGCTGATGTTTCTAGTTCGCAATCGAACCATAAATTTCATATAGTTTATTTCTCTAATGTTTTTCATAAAAATAATGTTATTGTAAGTGTTACCTTATTACTATTTTGTTTAAGATTTTATATATATCGCCTTGATGTCTAGCTGAAATAAGTATTTTTTTATTAGTCATTTTTATTTTATTAAATATTTTTATTTCAGTTAACTTTAAAATTAGAAATGTTTTCTTTTTTCTTTTAACTGTAATAACTCAAGCCACAAATTAAATGCACAGTTACTGATTTATTTGAGCATGACCACCAAATCGATGTTTTGTTTTTAAAGAAAATAAATAAATAAACAATTTCATTAATAAACCAATAAACAAAATCCAATCTTTATATCATTGTCCAGCTCTTCATATCAATTGGGATACATTTGACTTACTGTTATACGTAATATTAAATCATCAAATCTGTTTATTTATTGTTTTTATTTATGTATTTTTAAATATTTGAATAATTGTGAAATTATTCATTTGTCAGGGAATTTCTTCTTGTGCAGTACAAATACATTTCACTTAACTTTACACAGTAATCAAATATATTTATTTTCCAGTTTTTCTTAGAAATTTTATTTTTAAATATATATATATATCTGTGTGTAAATATTTTTCCTGAGTTTTGAGACTGCTAAGCACAATTATAAGGTATCATATTTTTGTAAGCGGCTTTAAAACAATGTGTATTTTGAAAAGCACAATACTTGGCCGATTCGTCTCCAGATGAAGTATTTGTTCTGTACGTTTCAGTGTCTTTAAGAAGGTTTCTCTGGTTTTCTAGTCAAACAGAAGAGCAGAAGTGCAGAGCTCTCACATGCACCAATTCCTCTGGTAGATCACACTTTAAAGAGGAGCAGCCCCATTAGCCTCTTCTCTCTTTTCCCTTCCCTCTTTTTTTTCTCCTCTCATTCCTCGTTCTTGTCCAGCTGGTGGCTCACCAGGGCTTCTCCTTTCCCGGCGAGACCCTTCAAACACTTCGTTAAAAAAGGACAACTGAGGCAAATGTTTCAGCGTGAGTCCTTGGCTGAATAGTAAACCGAGTTCTGCTCACGGACAGAAGAAAACGAGGCGCTCGTGAGACTCCGGACGCTGGATCTGTGTAGAACTGCGTCTGAACTTCACACCCAGTAGAAGTGATGCTGTTGAATTATCTGCTACAGCGCTTCCTGCAGATACTGCACATACTACGTACTGTACACTACTAGTATGCAGTTTAAAGCTCTTTAGTGTGATTGTAGAAACATTTACTTGGATTTTGATCAAGTAAACATCAGAATAACTTCAGTCATATCTCCAGATGAACTCTTTTCGGACTGAAGCAGCTCAGTTTTACTTGATTCTCCATCTCTTCTAGAAGAATCTGATCATCAGGATCATTGAGGAGCTTTACTTTCACTGTTCCTCAGCGGAGCAATGATCTTCACAAGCCTCCAAAACATCATAATATTATCATAATGTTGAGAGAAATGTAAATATTTAACAAACTTTCTAAATTTAATAGAATGTTGTAAGAAACATTTTAGGAACCTTTAGATCACATTCTAATTATGATTTTAATGTTCATATATTAAAAATAAATGTTCAAGTAAGGTTATATTTTGGCTGAACTAAGTTACATTGTTAGAAACATTTTTGTAACCTTTAAATAACATTCTGTCAATCAAAACAAGAAAAATGTGTTTTACAAACAATTTTCCGACAATGTTTTTATAACCCAAATTTATATTTGTATGATTTTATGCAAGTATACTGTTATAAAGATCTAATTGGTTTACATTATAAACGTCAGAATTTCATCACTTTTTTCTATAAATATCAGTATTTGCAGCAAATTGCATATATTGTTTTCTTCAGTTTGGGTCTCTGAATAAAACTGAGCTGCCTATTCTTACTATATCAGACTATATGAGCCATAAAACCCACATGGATCAAATATGATACTTAACAACAACAAAAAACATGCAAACTTATTTTGCATGAAACTCTCCATTTAAAAAACTTATAGATTTGTAAGTGTGTACTTTTATTTCATAAGTCAGGCTTTACAAGGTTAAATTACTGTGTATTCCCAAGCTCTTTTACATCCAGAATGTGACATATATCCAAGCGAATAAAGAAGCAGGGTTTATTGTATTTATAAATGCACTGATTTGATGCACCGAGGAACGTGCAATAGGAACGTAAATGGAGCAATGCTGATTTCATGTTGACTATAAAGTCATTCAGGGATTCTGAAGATGTAAGTTTGTGCATTAAAGCAAAGATCTGCAGGCCGGTCGATGTAAAAATCTTGTGTGGGTTCTGTGTTTTCTCTTTCATCTCGCTCTTATTGCATGAGCCCTCGAAGTGACGTCGCAGCAGCATGCAAGATGAATTTCGAGACGTTTGCATGTGTGCAACTAGATTGCGCTTGGGTTATCTGTGTGGGATCCTATGAGGAGGGAAATGAGGAAGAGGAAGGTGTTAGAGGTCAAGGGCAGCAGCTGTGAAGGTGGAATGGTTTCTCCCGCATCCTCACACAATCGGCTGTCAGGAAGCCCCCAAAACCCTGACATTAATGCAAATTATAGTTTGATAATTTAATAACTCGGCCGGCTTGATCTGTCCATTTTATTGTAATTATCATCAGCCAGGGGGTTGCGTTCCATCGTGGTAAAATAAACATCATCTATCATCCTTGCTGATGATTAGCCCGTGACAGGCCGGGGAAGCTGGTTTGCATAAATCAGGCCTGATGCCGTCTGCAGGAGTCCGGCTCTATTTTTCACAGGCCCAGATTAGATGGCGTCCGCTGGGCTCGCTATAAGGTCATTGCCGTGGCAATAATCAGAGCCGGATCGCCAGTGTGTTACTGCCATGCATCCAACTAGTAGTTAATGGAGTCTAAAGCACAGCATCTGCTGGTTGACTGCAGGCTGGATGCGTTTCAATGCTGCAATATCTGTTTGCAGCTTTGGAGAATAACTGTAAGAATTTGGAAGCTTTAAGAATATTTTTAAACATAGAGTCCATCCGAGATGTACATGAGTTTTTTTCTTCATCACATTTGGAGAATTGCATCACTGTCTCAGCAATGGATG
>JAUMHR010000060.1:17462179-17477294 GCA_032361145.1 Enteromius fasciolatus | reverse complement strand
TAAAACGCAAAGTATTTAAAATAAAAATATTTGTGTTGAGATATGCTTCAGAATTAGAAGGGAAAATGAGCATATGGACATAAATGTTGACTTTGTAAGAATATATAACGATGTGGTGATTCGAGGTAAATGAGTACACTGACATAACATACTCAAATGTACAGCAATTCAAAGACTATATGGATTTAGAGCATTGGTATTATCTCAAGTCTTCTGTCTGAGTGGATTTATAAATTACAAACAAGTAACATGTTATTTCTTTATAGATTATGTAACAACAACATAGAAAACAGGCAAGACAGAAAAATATTTGGGAAAGGGCGCGCACACACACACACGCACACATTAGGCGCAGATCTGTAATGGAACTACCTTACCCTGTGCTGACGTCATGTCCGATTTTTGTGAAAACGGCTAATCTCTGGGCCAGCGCACTGCGAATGCGCGTGAGAGTCTCGGTCTGCAGCCTGTTAATTAGCGTCTCTTTCTGCCCGTGTCTTTAATTGATTGATCGGCCGGTGTGTGTGGAGTTCTCCGGTCTGCTCTCGCTGCTCTCCCAATCCGTCACGCCGCTGCTCACGCGGACAGCAGCACTGCATTACAGCATCGTTAGCTCAGCGATCTCCTGAGTCCCGCTCTCAACACACACCATTACCAAATCCCACAAGCCCGCGCTCGCCTTCTCCTATTATATCTGTCTGTCTTTCTCCGCGGCTCTCGTTGGACTCTGAGGGGAAGTTAATAGATGCTCTTTTCCTGTCCCATATAAAGTTTCAAGTGACACTGTTTGGGATACTTTGAAGAAAAACGGTCAATATTTACGTTCATGTCACCTCTTCATATTTAATCAGGTCAGACGCCATTTTGAATTTAAAGCCACGAGACTGACAGTATTTACAGTTTAAGCAGCTTTTAAAACTGTTTTATGTAATGTTAGTTTTTTTTGTCTGGTGAAAGATTTTTTTTTTTAAATCGGAAAGACATTACATCAGATTAATAATGTTGTTAAACACAATCTATACCTCATGAAAACACATTGTTAATATAAACTATGGTAACCACAAATTAAACATGGTTTTTCTACACTAACCATAGTTAACCTTGGTACATTTGTTGATTAACATGGTTACTACACTCTTACTTTAATAAAACCATGGTTAATTATTGTAAGGGATTGAACACAAGTGCAGGTAGGGTACTTCTTTCCCTCACAACGTTGCTACCATACTTAAGTTGTACTGACAATTTTTTTGGCTAAAGTGTTTTTGAAATGAAAAAGTATGAGTATAATGCATTGCACTTACAATATGGCAGACGTTAGATTTGGATAAATGAACACAAGTTAAAAAAACATACAAACATAAAATACATATTTCACTTTTATCCAGGAATAATGCCACATGTCATGTGGAAACCAATAAACCTGGAAACTTTAAGGTAGATTTAAGGATAAGATATAAGTGATGTAACGCATGACAATCCATCTACAGGAGTTATGTTAGAAATATATAACCAAAAGTTCACCCATACAGAAAACCACTTTCCACTATACTCTAACATCCTCTGGTATATTTGCCTCATACACCTCCACTGTAAAAGTGAGGAATCAGTCAAAATCTGTGTTACTAGCCTCTCAGAAATTCCTGTGATAATCAAAAACCATGCAAATTAACATCATCTTTGTAAACAAATGGCTCTAGATAGCATGCACACTTTAATTGTCTTAAATCATTACGGCAGATGCAGTTCTCTCAGAAGGTCACTAGGGTCACGCCTTTACAATGCCTTTCAACCCACTGCACGTGCTCTGGCAATTTCCCTTTTGTCCGCTCTCAAACTTCAACGCTTTTTCCTGATTTTTTCATCCTCAGGCTATTCCTCCTAAGGCTATTTTCCCTGCTCTTTCATTTCTCAGAGAGAATACGAAATTCCAGCTATCAGAAACGGGAGATCAAACGAGGCCTCGGCTGAATTCACTGTCAGAATAAAACCATTTGTTCCTGAGGCTTTTACTCCGAAGACCTCGTCCCTGGACCGTTTCCTTCTTCAAGTGTGTGTTTTATGTGGTTTAGGCAGCCACTCCTTTGGGTCAGTCTGCCACTGCATATTTGAGAAAACATGGTGGTTTACTCCAGAACCTGCTTAGTATGCACAAGACGTGTGTTCAGTTCTCTTAAAGTAGCCCGTTCAAACAAAATGAAAAGGAAAAACAATTTCTAAAGTCATGTGACTGCCTTGGACTGTTGCCTGACTTGTCGTCAAGTGACCGACATGTGGATTACAAGCAAGAGAAATACATTACCAGTTCCACATCCATTAACACTTTAACACCGCCATTACAAGAACAAGAAAGATCCAAAGACTCAATTCCTGTAGCTCAGTAAAGCATGGTGCTAACAATGGCAAGGTTATGGGTTCGATTCCCAGGGAAAGCAAAAACCAACAGTTCTGCGACCATTTCGTACGTATTTTACAAGGTGGCAAATTCATGCTAATCCATACAAATTCGTACAATCTCACTCGTATGATTTTGTATGATTTGTCTAAACCCCAGTGACTGGTAGGTTTAGCGGCAGGTTTGGTGTAGGTCATTCGTACAAATTCATATGAACTGGCAACTTGTAAAATACTTACGAATTGCCGTAAGATCAGGCTGGCAAAAACAGATGTGTACACTGATTTCAATCTAAAGTACTTTGCATAAAACCAAAGGCAGTAAACTCTTAGTTCGAATATTCTTCACAAACGCCTTGCGTATTGAATGAGGACACAAACAACATTTTAGTAGAAAAACAACAATATTGTATTTCATTAAAAATGTACAAAAGATATCTACATGATCCAGCCTTGTAAAAGGAATCTGTGTACAACAGGACAGTTCAAACATGTTTCTGTATATTGAGTTCAACAGTCCGTGATAATCAGTTGTGCAGTTCGCTCAGAGTTTGGTTCAGTCTCTTTAGAGTGATGTTATATGTTCCTGTGATTTCATACAGGTCTTCAGTAAATCAAAACAAAATGAGGGATTTTTGATTCTGAACCACACTTTCAAAAGTCAAGTTTTACATTTCATAATATTTCATCTGCATATTCATTTGGAACCTCTCTCCTGTCTAGCACAAACAAGGATGGGAAGCATAATATTACATTTAATTTACAGAATATACAAAACCCCTTCATATCCTTCGAGGAGGACAGAAAAGATACAGTCCCATCTGCTAGAATAATGTAATTCCTGCATATGCATGTGCACAGCGAGGCACTTGTTCCTGTGTTCTTGTCATCAGTTCAGAAGTATAAAAATACAGGACTGTCGCTTATCAAATTCTCTGTCTGTTCGTATTTCCTGTACATACACTGGTCTAAGGCAAAGTATGGCTTCTTGAACAAAACAAAATGATGCTACCAAAGTTTCAACTAATACTATGCATAATACACTTGTAAAAAGCATGTAAAAATGTTTACACAATATTATGTCCTTGTTCAAAGTCATACACCTTAAAAGCTGTCTCTTTAAATCTTGTGCTTGTACTTCCTGTTTTTCCTATGACATCATATTGAGAAACTTGCTCTCCTCTGCAAGCGCAGTCAGCATGGAGCTCATGTCTCCAATGGCCATGTTGCCGATTCCCACAGGTACCGGGGGCAACGTCACTGAGTTCCTGGGCGTAGTGAGGCGGGAGGAATTCTGAGAAAGGCTGCGGAGGAGGGTGGGGCTTAAAGTTCCGGACATGAGGCTGGAATGATCGCCATCATCCAGCATGATGTCAAAGTCGATCTGCGGGTGCTCTGCTCCATTTGAATCCACTGTGCTGGAGACCTGATTTGTTTCAGGGGAGCCCACGGTGGCCATGGCTGTGCTCTCTGCATCTGCCATTCCCAGACTGCTGGAACTGAACATGTGGATCTGCCCAGTGTAGAACATGCCGTTGGTATTTGCCAATTTTTTTGGACTGGCTTCAGAGGTGTCATATTTGGGGCTAAAGTTGGATTGTGGGTAACCAAGTTGCTGTGCTGCAGTTGTCGTTGGCCCTGAGAGCTGCCGGCTGTAGGGTTTGGGTTCTGTGGGCGGCCTTGGCTGTAACACTCCGTGGTTTCCGTTCAGTGTGGGATTCTGGGCCGGAATGCCATAGCCTTGCTGGTTGATGTTCATCTGGGCATAATTCCCCTGATTATTTGGAAAAGTGGCATTGCTTTGGCTAGCCACCGGCTGAGCTCGTACCCTGTTATTCTGGACACTGCCAGGCTGTGCCGTCAGCGTTTTACCAGAAGGATTTTGCAAACTTACACTGATGTCATTCGAAGCAGAACCCTGATGGTAACCATGCAAAAAGTTACCCTGTTCTGTGTTAGCCGGGCGTAGTGGTTGCCTCTGGTTGATCCTCTGGGAATTCAACTCGCTGTTCCGTTGCACGTGACTCTGCTGGGCAGCGTGAGCAAGGTTGTGACTCATCAGCCCAACTTGTTGGTTGGAGTTAACGTTCTGAAAGGGGCTGAGGTTTTGTTTTTGTTGGAGTGCAGTAAAGTTTGCCCGCCCTGATCCCTGCTTGGTTTGGCCGAGAGATGAATCCACTGTCCCTGAACTGACCTCATTCCATTGCACCGGCATCTGGCTCTTAGTGTCACTGGGAGAACCTGGAAATGTTTGCTGGGAGTTTAGAGCTGCAGTTTGTCGAGTTATGGCGTTGATGTTGCCCTCCACCAAAGCTAGGCGTCTCTGGTAATGTGACTGCTGTGGGGAGCCAAAGGTGAGGATGCTCTGTCCAGGGTGGTGGCGGTACGTGGTCCCTGCATGTTGGACAGAATCTCCATTTTGAGATGTAAGGTACTGAACAACATCATCAGGCAACATCACTGCATCATCAAGACCATTGTTTTGATTGTCCATGTCACTGGCCATGGTTTCCATCGCTACATTCTCAGAAATGCTAGGAGGTCGGGGTGTATATGGGTGGCGGTTTACATTACCCTCGGACTGGCTGTTGATTTGTGAAAAGTGTCGACTAGATGCCGGAAGGTGTAAAGACTGATATGGGTTCACATTGGACATGCTGTTGAAACGCTGCTGGAGGGAATGCTGCTCTGTGCCTACTCTTCTAACTGGGTCGCTTGCCCTTCGAGTGATGTTTCCCATCACTTCATGGGGAAAGACGCTACGGTGAGCATAGCTGGTGTCACTACACCTTCTGGGAACTGAAGGGGGAAGGATAGAGAACGTAGCCATTTCATGGGAATCCCCTAACAGGGCCATACGAGTCCTCAGGCTCATGCAGTCCATATTAGGAAGAGGGGTGGGCGGAGCGCCTCCTGTGGCAGCAGCATACTTGGCTTTGAGTCTGTAGTGTTGGGCAGGAGTCAGACTGAGTAGACTGGGGAGTCCTCCACATTGGCTGGTCTCACTAGACCTTCTTGACAAATCGGTGGAAATGGGGTCGTAGGAGTCGGCTGAGCTAATGTTGTTGAGACGGCCACCAGGTTGTGAGGATTGGCTGGACCGGCGGCTGGAATAGCAAGGTGAAATTCCAGATGAACGACGGCTGAGTATGTAAGCCGAGCTTATGGTGCTGGCTAGGCTGTCACGACGCTCCACCAGCTGACTCAGAACTGTAGTCTCTCCAGGACAAAGGTCACCCAAGTGTGGGCTGGAGATGGAAAGCCCTGGATCAAACAGACCACCAGAACCTTCCAATATAGAACCTGCAACAAAGAATAGCTGATTTTAGACCAACAAAAACTGGATTTGGGGGATGCAACAGTGCTGGAAATGTGATTAAATCTTATGTGCTTGTTTACTCACTGGTATTGATGGGCGGTAGCTTGGTGCTGGGGGCAGAAGGAGTTGGGTTTGCCCAGGAGCACGAGTCCCTCACTGACTGCAGCCTTTCCTGCTTCAGGTGCGTGAGTCTGTAAGCAGGGCTAGCGTTCTTCCGAAGATGGAGGCCCAACATCCCTGTGGAAACGGTGGAATCCACAAGGGGGGAGTCGTCCAGGGCGCTCAGATCTCCCATGCTGCCCCCGCTGAGTCCCGTCGGCTCTACTCCACCGTCATGGTGGGAGGCACTGCCAAGTGGTGACGGCTCGCTGCTACATGATGACTGACCACCAGGGCTGGACTGATACATCTGAAGGGGACAGATGGAAAGTTTGATTACACAAGAAGCTCAGTGGAGAGAATGACCTAAAATGGACAGAATGCAAACACAGCAGCATGCAAACGTACAACCCTTACAATCACTTTCCCAAGTGTAAATTGCAAATAATGAGCATACTGAGGCGCAGTTTGGGAAAACCCCCTTCCTCTAGACACATCCCACATCTTTTTCATCCCCCTCACGATCTTCTCGGAAAGCTAGGTTAAGTGCCTGACAAATCGTTATTTCCTATGGCAACCTCTTTGTGCATTATGCATGCGGCCTGGCATGAATACACAAAGGGGAATGCTCTCAACACAAATAAGGTACGCACGTCTTTGTAGTCACGTCATTTGACAGCGCATCCCTTGAATGAAGCAAATGTATTCTGTCTACCACTTGAACAGGGGAGGCATTCTTGATCACAGCTTGATCACTGGCACTATTTGTTCAGGACACAAAAACAGTCCCACTGATATAATATTAATCCACTAATGGCTTTCATACTTGAGCGCCGGGGCGGGAGCGTTAGATCTCAGGACTGTGGGGGGAATGAGCTGGATTGTTGGGGTGGAAGCCCATGGGAAATTAAAAGCCCTCTGTGCGCCAATAGATCTCAGGCAATTACACAGTGAAAGGGTCCACATTTTCAGATGCAGTGATGAATTGATGAACACCCAGATATCTTTGACAGAAGATGTGTACTATCATACGGTTTCCAAAATTTGATTTTACAGCTTTGTGTGTGAGATTTTTTTTTATGATATAACCCCACAAAAAAAGTAAAGATTAAACATTAAAAAAAAGAATAATGTACAAGACGTTTACCATGCATACTGTAAATGGGCAGCTGACATACACAGAAAGTTCTAAATGGCCAATCTCTTAGGGATACAGGAAAATATTGCAAATCAGGACACCAGCTGGAACATTTTAGTTTGAAAAGAAGAAGATACATTTGGAATGTATGTAACGTTACATTCATATTTACGATGTTGGAAAAGAGGTCAAAATCCTGTAATTTGTCAACTGCCCAAAAAAAAAAAAAAAAACTGGATACTGACTGATATTAAGACATTAAAACAGGACCCGCTCTCACCTCAGTAAAGTCTGTCCTTACGGAAAGTGTATGGGAGAGAAACAGGAAAGAGATAGCAGGAAGCACATGTAGAGAGAGCGGTTAAAGATAGACAGAGCACTGCTGCATGCTTTGTTAGTATGTTTGGATTAGCATAACCTCTGATGGACAAAACATTTTAATGTATATTTAATCAGCGATGAATAATATATTTGGGAGTACAGATTACAGGCATGCAGAAAAACGACTTGTTATTCAAATTACATACATTTTGTTATGCACCCATAAAGATCAAATGCAATCTTTTTTTGTGTAAAGTTTGTTTTGGGCCTCATTCACACTCGATCTTACCATAGAGTTCTCTGTTTTTATGGACTTGACCTGCAGATAGTCCTCGACTCCTCTAGTCGTGCTGTTGGCTTCGAGTTTCTCCTCCGCCGCTCGGACCGAAAGCTTGGTTCCCGCTTCATTCTCTCCATTCTCCTTGGGCGGATGAGGTCGGGATGGCAGGTCACCTCGCTGTTTCTTGGTGACGTGTGCTTCGGGGCCGTGGACAGTTTTGACGTGTTTCCGGAGTGAGCTCGGATCGGTGTAGCGCTTCGTGCAGCCCGGGATCTTACACACGTAGGGTTTCTGCGGAGATAAATATCACTCGGTTTCACACGACCCTCTAACAGTCAAATGTACGACTTTGAATTAGAGTTTTATCTCTTCCTGTTAAGTCAGATTATCTTCAAATGGAGCGGTGGATGAATACACAATTAGAGGAATAAATTACGACATGTGCGCTGACATACTGATTGTGCGAATGCTAAGCGGTGGTGATGCATGGCTGTTTACTAATAAAGTTGAGACGAAATGATCTTTCTCCCTCCTTAAGCTCGTGATGGATCAACCGAGAACGGAAATGGCGCCAGGTTTCATTTTCTATGCGCAGTCTGCAGGTGGTCTGTTTCTCCGTTGGGGACGTGCTTGATTCTCACTAATGTATTGTGGGTTGCCGTACTCATTAGCTTCACAGCTCATTATTCAAGCGCACACGTTGCTGGTTAATGGGACAGCGTTGGGCGTCCAGGAGCAATCACTACACATGATGAGGGAATGCATAAACAAATCTAATTCTGGGCTAAATTTGTTAGCGTATGCCGAAAATGGCACATTTACATAGCATTA
Organism: Enteromius fasciolatus; assembly: GCA_032361145.1. Classification (NCBI taxonomy): domain Eukaryota; kingdom Metazoa; phylum Chordata; class Actinopteri; order Cypriniformes; family Cyprinidae; genus Enteromius; species Enteromius fasciolatus. Next base: position 17,468,912 of record JAUMHR010000060.1, on the reverse strand, counting down.
GGCAGTTAGCAGATCCTTAATGCCACAGTGAAGTAGATTATCTGATCCCTCCTCTGAAGAACGACTAGTGGGGCGGCACACACCCCAAACACTCCTGCATGGATGACGTTAACTGATCTAATGGAGTCGACCCACGTCTTCGCTCTGAGTTTATAGGAATATTTTGTCATAAGCTGCTCACCCTTATGTTGCTAGTTGATTCATAGTGCTTTGTGACGAACAAACTGAAATTGAAGTTGTTTTTCGAGGTAACGCTCATGGTCACCATCTACTTGCACTGTATGTAAAAGAGCAGTTTTATTTATATAGCGCCTTTCCACTGCTCAAGGTCTCTTTACATGGTACACAAACAAACACAAAATGCCAATGAAGACACAATTTGTTACCTAATTTGTCAAGATGAAGTCTAGGTCACCCCAATATTAAAAATAAATAATTTTTAAAGAAGATTAAGCCCATAGGACCATTAGGATGGTTTGCATTTTCATGATTCATCTCATTTTACTTACTATTTTTATTATTACCGTGAAAATGTCATTCTCATTTCTGTAATGCAGAAATACAGTATTTTGATGGCTATAATACAGTAAACTATGAAGAAATCTGAAGTTATTTATTTTATTAGAAAAATATTAGTTATTTAATTTTTAGTTATATATGTATATATACATTTATAACTGTAATAAATTACATGATAGCATTTATGGTAATGCTGCTTTATTGATTATCACTTTACATGGTATGCTTATTTAAATAAAAAATATGTATTATTATATTGGGTGCCATACAGTAAATTATGAAAAAAGTAAATTTAGTAAATAGACAATATCAATGCAAAAGTATTACTTATTACTAAAATATTTATCCATTATGGAAGTATTTGTGCTTTGATTGGTTGCAGTAGATCGAAAGTCAAAAAGAAAATAATGTTCAACTTAAAACATCTTAAAGGTCCAATTATATATACATATTTTAATATATTTATATATTATAATATAATTTTATTAATGTGTGTAAATATATATATATATATATATACACACACTCACATGCACATATATGTATATATATTTATATAATTTAATTTAAGTTAAAAATGTGACCTGGATATGTTCATATTTCAGTCATGCATGACACAAGTACGTAGACTGCAGAGTTGAGTGGATGAAGGTGAGAGTGTGTTTACCTCGTTGGAGTGTGTGCGGTTTTGGTGTTTGGCTCGGTCCGAGGCGTTGGAGAAGGCCTTGTTGCAGCCCTCGTGCTCACACACATAGGGTTTCTCTCCAGTGTGTGAGCGCAGGTGTGTTTTCAGATTCTCCAGACGCGAGTATGCCTTAGAGCAGCCCTCGAACTGAAACACACACACATTCATGAAGCTCATCTGACAGATGCTTTAATCCAAAGCCACTTGATTGCAATAAAATGTTTTTTTTTTCCCTGGAAAACAAACCCATGATCTTGGTGTTGCTAGGTGCCATGATGTACTGTTTAGAATTCACACTGATTTATGCTTGATATAAAACACTAGCATGTTTGGATATAGTTGTGTTTGGTGTGGGTTTACTTGGCAGTAGTTTGGGAACACAAACACAAGTTCATTATTATTACATTTTTTGGGCTGCAGTCTTGGAACATTTTTAAGTATGTAGTTATTTATTTAATTTTTTATTTTTATTTGCCTGTAGTTTTGAGACATTATGCATTTATTTATTTATTTAATATACATATATATTTATTGTTATTATTATATTTTTGCCTGTTTATTTATACACACACACACACAAACATCATTAAAGTTGTCAAAAAACAAAATTCGTTCTTGTCAACTTTGATAAACTTTTTTTATCTACTTCAAATGTTGATTACTGTATATATATATAGATAAATAGATATAGATAGAATGTTTTTTTTACATTTATTTAAAAAAAGAATCAAAATATACTTTATATATTTTTAAAATTCTAAAATAAATTTAAATATATTTAATCGTAAATCTGGGTCATTTGCACTGTTAATTGTTATTTTATTAATTTTATTTTATTAAAAGTATGTGAAACGTTTTCTAAGCTGTAGTTTGGGGACTTTTTATGCTTTTTAAGTATAAAAATGAAAGTTTTATTTAACGGCTAGAGTGAGTCTGTACCAGGTCTAGGGTAGACAGCTAGTTAACTGTAGGTGTGTGTGTTTGACTCACAGTGCACTTGTGCGGTTTCTCCCCGGTGTGTCTGCGCATATGAACCACCAGCATGTACTGCGCTTTAAAGGGCTTCTGCTCGCGCGAACACTCCTCCCAGCGGCACACGAACTCCTTCTTCTCCCCGTGGATGTGTTCGTTATTGATGTGCTGCGAACACACAAACACAACAGCTCACTTTCACTCTGTGTCTCGGACGTCTCGCCTCCCTTTGTAATGTCAGCGTTGTGTTTAAGGTCTAATTGGCCGTGCCGTTTTCACACGTCGTGTAGAAAAACAGCGCAATTGGAGTTTTTTGGACGCAAGACTTGAGAAAATAAAGCAATTTGAGCTTCTGAGGAGCCCATTTGCCTATTGTCCAGCGCTATCCATCACGAGCGTATGCGTTCTGCACGTCTGTCAGACGGGGATAAGAAAATGTGATGGTGTGTGATTGTGAGGGAGAGTGCTTTTAAAACCGTCTCTGGTGACGGACGAGAAACCTCAGATCTGAGAGAAACAAATTTGCAATTACTAACACACTCTCTGTGTACTTTACACAAACGCTTTCAAGGAATTCTTGGTAATGTACACAAAGCGGCTCCAGGATCGTTTCTCTTCGTTTTTGAAGCCTCAGTGTCTTTGAATCAACTGGTGCTTTGGTTTTGGTGAACATCCAAGTCTAAATCAATTACTCAGAGAAGATATAACTGAACTTATACTTCAAATTGTATTTAATTATTTTTTCAATTAAATAATAAATTAAATGAATAATATACTTGTTAATATATATATATATATATATATATATATATATATATGATTTCTTTTAAGCTTGCTAATGAAGTTTGAATTGGGTCAAAGGTGTTTGTATGGTGTGTTCACGACTGACTGCTTTCTGTGTGATGGTTTCCTGAGACATGCTTGATCTATCCCAGCATGCACTTGTCCTGTGGCGTTTCTGTTGCATTCCAGCCGATCAGTGAAGCAGAAAGAGACGGAGAGAAAGAGCCACTGAAACACACTGATTCACTCTCACTGTCCCTTCAGACACTCACCAGCATCTGTTTCTACACGAGTGATGCACACCGATAACGGCTCGCTACAGGCTTAAAGAGGAACACAGCGCTTGTGTGTGAGAGAGAGTGTTTTAGCAGTGATCTGGTGTTGTTTAGTGTTGTACAACATGATGTGGCCATAGTGATGCTCTTTGTGGAATATTTGTATGCAAAAATAATATCCAAAAAACAGCTAAACATTAAATAATTATAATTCAGATTAAGAATTTCAGTTATAACTATTATATATCTATTTATTTTATAAACTATATATAAAATATAAAAAAAAACACATGATGGATTTACACAAACATACAATTTTGGCTGGAAATTAAAATCAGGTGGACATCAACCACCAGTATTAAAAAATAAAAAAAAAACTCTCTCTCTCTCTCTCTATATATATATATACAATGATTTTTTTTATTCTAACAACTATTATATATTAATGTTATAAACTATATATAATATTTGCAATACGATTATGGCTTTTCTATCAACTTCTAACATTCAATAAATATCCAAATATAGTTGAAAATTTAAATTACATGAACCTACTGGATGTCAACCTCCAGTATTTGAAATTAAAAATAATAAAAATGTAAAAAAAAGAACCAATAATAATAAATAATATCAATAATTTTATTATATGTATATGTGTGTATATATATATATCATATATGTGTATATGTAAGTATATATCTGTGTGTAAATTGTTTCAGTGTTGACCAACTTTTATTGATTCAAATCTGTGCCGTTATTCCTTTTATAAATCATTATATAATGTATTTATTTTCTTGGATTATTAAGTTATGGTCTTCTAAAGCTGCTCAGTTCCACATGGACAAGTCAGATCATCTGCTGAGACAGATTTATGTTGTGACCTTTGACTCACAGGTCAAGATGTCAGAGGTCAGTGACACCTTGTGCCACTCAGCTGCCTCGGTCAAAACGGAGTCGGTAAATTTAGGTAAAAGATGGGACACCTGTGGACGGCAGTAAACGCTTTGTCATAATGTCATGTCCAATCTGATTGGCTGGTTCCTCATTATAAATGCAGTCGAGGCGGGCTCTTCCTGTCTGAGTGGGCGGTTCATGGCTGATACCTAATAAACACTGATTCTGCTGGTATTCAGTGATAAGTTGACCCTGTTCCAACTGAGCGCAGCTCTGAAATACTCACCTGTGTCAGCCGTCTGTCAGACTATCCCATAACCCCCCACACACACACTTACATGCACCAGCTGTTCCTGTGTGTCGTACTCTTTGCTGCAGGCCTCCCAGTGGCAGTTGGTCTCGTACACCACCTCAGCCTCCTGCTTGCAGTCATCCAAGTCTTCCTTCAGGTCCACTGCGCCGCCCAGATGCTCCTGAGGGGGAAGCGCAGCGTTAGGCTTAAACGCTCTTTAGCGCATGCTTCGTTAGCAAGAGAAAATGGCTCTCACTTGGTATTAATTGCGTAAATTATTTGTAACTGGATTATTACACAAGAGATCGTTTGATGAAAAATTTCCAGCTATTGTTAATGAATTTGGAGTATTCTAAATAAGTTAACGAATTTGCATGAAACACCATCTCTATATAAGGGCTTTCCAGTACAGCATTAATTGTCTTGCTCTTTATACAGTATATAAAAATAAATATATTTAATATTCAGTGTCTACCGAATGTATAACATTTAATCTTAACTAATGTATAATGACACCCAGACGATGTGATTTCTTGTTTTTGGAATTTAAAATCATGCTTATTAGAGAATTATTGGTGAATCATGTGTTTGTGATAACACTCGTGCGCATATTTCATGATCCAGTGTTTCAGAATTACAGCATTCAATAAAGCTTTGAATAACTTGTCACAGACCACATCACATTTCTTCATCGGTTTATTTAATATATAAGCCCAATTTTGCAGTGTTTTTGCCAAAGCATCAAGCCAAACATTTTGCCAGCAATTTGGGTTGATGCCAAAAGTTAAAAATTAAAACGTTGGCTTTAATTTAAATCTCCAATAAATTTTGGTTATAAATGCTGGGCTGATGTTAAACCCAATATTGGCTAGATGTCAGCCTCCGACTATGATTTCCTGTAATGACTCAATGTCCTCCTCTAAGAAAATTGCATTTTGGTGAGAAAGGATTATCAGGTTGCAGTCGAAAGTAAGTGTTGATGTCAAATTCCAAAATGTGACAGACTGTAAAAATAAAAATGAGGTTGATGTTAAAACTCCTTGGATTGATGTCAACCTCCAACTCTGGCTTTATATTAACTTAAACACGTTGAATTTTGGTTAGAAATGACAATTTGACGTCAACCTCCAACATTGGATAAACATTGAAATTTGGTTGGAAACAAAAAGGTTGACAAAGGCTTGAATTTTTATCCAAAACTGGAGAGATGTTAAATTTTGGTTGGAAATTAAATTTAGGTTGAGGTCAAAACATCAGTGTTGGCTTGACGTTTAGTCCAACATTGGACAGTTGGATGTTTAATTTGTGTGAAAATGAAAATCACGCTGATGTCAAAACGCAATATTTGCTTGCCTACAACACTGAGCAGACACTGAACTTTGGTCGGAAATGAAAATCAACTTTGGTTTGACGACAACTTGCAAAACTAGACAAACGTTGAATTTTATTCGCAAACGAAAATCACATTGACATAAAATTTTACATAAAAAATCCTTTAATCTTGCTTAATACCATGCCTTAAAACCAACGTCATTACACTTTTTCATAATTTCGAGATCACAATTGTGTGATATAAAGTCTTGAAATTGTGAGATTTTTAGTTACGTGCTACAAAGTCCAATCAGAATTTTTTTTTATTTAATATTTATTAACTTTATGTCTCAAAATTCTGACTTCTTTTTTTTTGTCAACATGATTTTCATTTCAAATCAAAATTCAAAGTCAGAATTGAGAGATAAAAGTCACAATAATCCTTTTTTATTTTCTATTTCCATAAAACCCAAATAATGGACAGATTTTAAATTCTGTTTGCAAACGAAAAAATTATTGACATAAAATTTAACATTAGAAAAACGTTGAATTTTACCATGACTTGTATATGGATTTTTGAAAATTGCCTTCTAGCTCTAAGTAAATAAAAACATGCTGCAGTTTTAAATCTGAAAGTGCACAATGTATGAAGTTATTGTCTCTCAAAAAAAAAGATTTGACTCTGATTTACTAAAGCAAGTCGTTTTTAAAATGAATCCCAAGCCGTTTCGTGTTGACATCAACACTAGGTGTCACTTTGGAAGCAGTAAAATAGCGGTTTCTGCGCTAATGCTATACACAAAACAGCACTACGCTCACAAACACTGCTTTTTTAGACATTACAGATGAAAAATTACACCAATCAACCAATCACTGCAGATTATAGTATCACGCAAAGGAGGGGTTTAGAATAATGAATGAAACTTTGTTACAGCAAAATAAATATACAAAGTGATTCATATCTGCATAAAATAGAGAGTCTAAGCTTTCAAATGGTACCAC
>JAUMHR010000060.1:17434714-17449551 GCA_032361145.1 Enteromius fasciolatus | reverse complement strand
GTTTAGACCAAATCGCCCAGCCCTATTATATACTATTAGATTTTTCTTTTTATATATTTTTATTTAATCTAGATTAAGTTTCAATTTTAGTATAAGCTTTTGTCATTGTCATTAGCTTTTTTTTTAAATAATTTACTCGTAATATTAGTTAAGGAATATTCATTAATATTAGCTTTAATATATTTCAAGTTTTAGTAAATTTAGTACTCTATTTAGTATTCAGAGTTATTATTGTTAACTAAAACCGATTAACTGAAATTCTAAACATAAAATACACATATATATATATACACACACACACACACATATACATAAATAATAAAATTATATAAACATTTCAAAAGACATTTTTTTACCATGAAACCATAAAATACATAAATAAAAATAAAATTAAAATACTTATAAATACTAATAAAATGTAAAAAATAATTAACAATAATAACAGTATCTCACTGACCAACATATCTATAACATATAATTTTATAATGTGCTTTTGCCATTTTTATTTTTTTATTTTTAAGCTTTAATTTGACTTTTTAGTTAGAAATATTGCTAGCTGAAAAAAACCCCTGGTGGTTCATATATTATTTCAGGTTTATTTAAATTAACAAAAACAATTTTAATAGTTCAGTTAAAAACACTGACACAGGGTCAGCCAATCAGAACAAACATCATTTGCATATGATCCTAGTCTTAAAGGCGCAGTAGCATCAACGTTGCAAGCAAAGTTCCAGGCCAAGGGCTCTTCAGTAAAGAACATGAAGACATCTGCACCTACTAAACATCTTATAAAAGTGTCAGCAGCAATCAGAGGCGCACTTTAACATGTTTAACGCTTTATAAATACAGAAACATGCTCCATGCAAGCATGCAAAGTGTGTCATACTGCATCCAAGGATCCAAGGATCACCCAGAACCAAATGAACAACATTATTAAACAGAAATTCATCCACCTCTCCTTCACTATAGAAATAACTCCCTCTGCCAATGAACACATCACGATTCTCCCCCCAAAGCCTTTCATTTCTATATATTCTGGCTTGAATAACAAACGCGCTCTTAGAAGGGACTAAGGTGGGTTTAAAGCAGGCCTGGAAAGCGTTCAAGGCCACATCTACCCGTCTGCACTCGCTCGGGCTCAAATAGCCCCATTTCTCTTTTTCGTGGCTCTTTTATCGCTGTCGGGATCTCCTGCGCGCTGCTTGTTTAAGTTTAAAGGTGCAAACACATTACGGCTGACAGACCGTGAAGCGTGATTTATATGTCACTCCGTCGGCCTGTAATTGTAATTCAGCTCTGAGGAGAGGCCTGTCGTCGCTTCGGGACGGATTCGGGAAATTCTGCCTCATATTCATTTCCAGAGCGGCCCTCGAAGGGCAAATCGCAAGACGGGAAAGTTTCACGTGTTTGACAACTCACGCCAATGCCTTCGGGAGCGGCCAAAACCAAATACATACACACATACTCACACAGACCAGCAGCTTTCAACATTACAGTCATTAGAAGTGAAGTTTTGAAATGCTGAATTCGTTTTGAAGCCTCGGTTGAGGCTCAAATAACGTCTAGTTTGGGGTCAGTTTAATTTTTTTTAATGCTTCTAAAAGATTTCATTTCTTTTATGTTCACAGAGGTCGTACTGCAGTCTTCAGTGTCACATGATCCATTAGAAATCATCCAAGAAACATTTCTGATTATTGTCGACGTTGAAAAAAGTTGTGCTGCTCAATATTTTTGTAGAAACTGTGATATATATATTTTTCAGGATTCACAGATGAATAGAAAGTTCAAAAGAACAGTATTTATTTGAAATATATATCCTTTGTAACATTATAAATGTCTTTACTGTCACTTTTGATCAATTTAATGGATCCTCGCTAAATACAAATATTATTTCTTTATTTTTTTAAATTGTAGTGCAAACATTGTGAAATAAGAAAAAAGTATAAAAACATATTTAAAACTAAGAAGAGTTATAATAAAAACAATAAACTGAATAACGTTGAACAAAAATCTGACATATTTTGCAAATAAGAATTCAAAAAATTAAATGAAAGAAAAAGCTTTAAAAAAACTCACTGTAAATTAAGTAAAATAACATTAAGTAAAGTGATAAGTTAAAGATTAATAATAAAATTAATAATACATTTAGAATGAAGAAATAAAAACGTTTGCTGTTAATGTATAAAAATACAATAATTAAACAATTGCAATAAAAAACGATGGTACATATTTTAGAAATATTTTAGTACATATTTTTGTTTCGATTTAATTAAAACTTTTAATTGCAATTTTTTTTTATTATGTATTCTTATTTATTTATTAAAATTATGGTCCTGTCAAATGATTAATCGCGGTTAATCCCATCCAAAATAAATGTTTTCTTTACATAATATGTGTGTACTGTGTTTAATTATTATATTTATATAAACATACATACAGTAAATATTTTGTTAATATTTACATGCATACACATTTATATTCTTATGTTTTATATCATCTATAAATATATAAACATGACATATATATCTTAAATATATATATTCATGTGTTTGTCTTTATATATGCATAATAAATGTACACAGTACATATATTATGCAAAAACTTTTATTTTAGATCGTTAGACAGCACTAATTAATTATAAAATAAATAAAAATATATTACTATATAAAATATTAAATAATATTAAATATTACTAAATAAAAAATAATAAATAAAAAAATATTTTTGCTAAATATTATAATATAGTAACATGTAAAAAAACAACAACATAAAAATAGAAAGGTGAGTGTTTTTGAGCAGTAATGAGCTGATGCCTGACCTTCAGCTGGACTCAGTCCTCGAGCGGCGGAGATCATGGACAGTGTAGGGCTGCTGTGAGCCGAGCGAAGGTAATGCTCCACATGAGGAGAGACGTACGAGTGCGGCGGGAGAAAGCTGGGCTCGCCTGGCGCTCCTGGAGACAGACGGATCAGAGAGATGTCCGAGATCACCGGACCGCCCGCCAGACCTGCAGGACTGGACACAAAACACACCGTCACCACAAACACCCCTGAGAGAGAAAGATGTGCTTTTCTCACGCTTTCCTTCTGATCGAAGTCAAAACTGTAACAAACCATGACTCCTAATACATGCATTAAACTACATTTATATACTGCGCTCACACACACACACTTTTTATAATCACTATAATCATGTGTTATGAAACGGCTGATACCTGCACCGAGCCACACTGTGATCTCGCTCTAGTGTCTGATATCAGCTGGAGATCATTTCTATGCGTCTCTGTCAACACTTTCTCACACGCTGATCACATTATTCAGTGTTTGACACACAGCGTCTCGTTTATGAGAATTTGCCATAACTAATATTCCTGAGGTTTGGCGCTCGTCTGAGGTGTGATGGAAAAACACATTCCAGACCGCTTTCATTTGCTCTCTTTTCCATCTCTACTTCAAGGAAACTTCTCGCTGGAGTTGGGGATCATTTCACTTTAAGCTCTTGATGATTTCTGATGATTCCCAGACGGGACAATAAATCTCTGGGACATTTGTTCTGAAGAAAAGTTCAAATTCAACCACAAGAATGATGACAAAAAAAAAATAAAAAAAAAAATATATATATATATATATTTTTTTTTTTATTTAAATTTTTTCAAAATTTCCAAATAACTTTGTACAAACATGAAGACATTTTTTTTAATTTCTTTTTTTATTATAAAACAGTTTTAATTACATATTTTATTATAAACAAAATATTTAATAAAATAGTTAATTCAAAATGTGACAAAAAACCTTTATTTATCCTAATACAATATTATTTGTAAATTTAATACATATATACATTTAATAATAATAACTTTTATATCATTTACATTTTATAATGTATAATAAAAAAGCTTAATATTCCAAAAAGCATACTTATACTGTACTTAATACTTATAATATATAATCTAAAATAAATTAATAAAAAAATTAATGTTACAATTTCACATTAATGTGACACATTTTTAATTGTATTTCATTTTAATTTAACATTAATTTAACAATTTTACATTTTTAATTTTATGTGACAAACACTTTTACTAATTAAATAAATATGCTTGAAACCTTAAAAAATTGCACTTAAGTTTTAAATCATCTTTTTACATTCTTTTTCTAGTGCTTTTAGTTTTACGATCATTGAACTTTATTAAACTGCTCCAGAGCCAATATCTGATTAGTTTTTCCACCCAGTTTTAATGACGTGGAGATCCAAACACGAGAAACAACAGTTTTAATGCTGATAAAACAGAACAAAGTCTTAAAAAGTCCATCTTCTCAGAGTAACACAGCAAGCATGTATGTATATCAGACACATGCATACTTAATACAGCCTCTCTCTCGCACGCACCGCATGTAAAACACATCTGAGTTTCAAACAAAAGACACACAGCCCGGGCGGCGCTTAAATAAGTAATGTAATATTCAGATTTAACACGCCTGGCCTGTGGAGGGATTCTCATTTTCATAGCAAGAACAACAAAGCTGTACGCTGAAACATGGCCTGCTCTGCACCGAGGGATCATGGGACCTCCAGCCTCCTGCAGAGACCCACGGCTTCAGGCTCCCAGAATGCAGCGGGGCAGCGGACGATCTGAGCTTCATTCACCTACACATACTGCTCACTGTATATGAGCCTGCAGCTCTGAAGCAGACAGACAGAGCAGGTGTGTGTGTGTGTGTGTGTGTGTAGCAGTAACAATACACTGTATGAGTCCAGATTGGACACTTTAGGCCAGTAATCATTAGGGTATTAAGTAAAGATCATGTTCCATAAAGATATGTGGTACATTTCCGACCGTAAATATATCAAAACTTCATATTTGATTATTAATATGCATTGTTGTTATTTTTAAATAACTGACACACAATATTGATTATAATAAATATAAACAATTCTAATGTAAAATATTTTAGATATATATTTTTAAATATTACTTTATATATACAAATAGTCTGACTTTTATAAGCTTACAAGCTTTCAGTCAATTACAAAAAACAAAAAAATAATTATTATTATTAGTATTATTATTATAATTATTACTAAAAATAACAGCTACAATATTATATGGTAAAAGTAATAATATATATATATATGTGTATTATATATATTTTAGTCGATTTACACAGAAAATAGCTTCAACTCACCCTTTGATTTGTGAAAAAATAAAATAATATACTTTAATACATTTAAAAAATTATAAAATCATTAAAAAAATGTATTATCTTATTTATAACCTTTTAATTATCTTAATGATACTTTATTTCAATCATTACAATTAAAAAGTATTCCAATAAAAACTTTCACAAAAACAAAATTCATATAATTTCATTTTCTGTTTTCATGTCATTTTTAAAAAAAGGATTTCATTTTGTTATTGTTTTTTCAAAATTATTTAATTGTATTATTTTTAAAACAATTAATACAAAATGTAAAAGTGATAAATAATAATACAAATGTGTTTTAATGGAAACAACTGAATTCAGAAAACACTAAATTAAATATGCACTGAATGATCAACGGGGAGTGATTTGGACAGCGCTGGATAATATTTATGGTGTGACACATTCACTTTTTTGGCTGTGATTTGATTAGCACCTCTGCATAAAGACGACGACAAATACCTGTAATCTTCCTGCCATAACAGCGAGAAAGCATAATCACAGCACATAAACACACACTCATTCCCCCTATTAATCTGCCATTATATTGTCCTGAGTAATAAGAGCGTCACATGAGTGTGTCTGAGTCCGTCACGAGGTCTTTGTCAGAGCGCAGCAGCAGATGGACGGAGCACCTGTTTTCTGCGCGTGCCAGGCTCTGTCAGGTGCTTTACTGAGCGCGTTTGCTTTAACACCCATTCACACACACCGCGGGACTCCAGAGCTTCACACACACACTCAGATCTCAACAGAGTCTCAGAACGTGCTCCGCAGAACACCAGAGTCTGCAAAGTCATGTGAAGAAATGATGGGAGATGCTCTGTGTGATTGTATATCGACTCGATTCACTCATAAGGGGTGATTTTCCGTAAAGCTGCATGAGCTGATGTCTGGTTGGTTAGGATAAATACTAAACTATTTGAAAATCTGAGGGTGCTTAAAAATCCAAATATTGAGAAAATCACCTTTAAAGTCATTCAAATGATGTTTTTAGCAATGCATATTAATGAAATTAATTAGGTTTTGATGTATTTACAGTAGGAAATGTATAAACTATATTCATGAAACATGATCTTTACTTAATATCCTAATGATTTTTGGCATTAAAGAAAAATGTTTAATTTATAATGTTTGTTTGTTGCTGTAAATATATCAGCTTTTGTGCTCCAGGATCACCTATAATATATAATACTAAAGTACATAAAAACAATAAAACATTTAAGTAATATAAAATATTTAAAAACCTTTTGAATAGAGACAGATTAGAATAGATAAAGCATGATTTCTAAGAATTAACAACTGTTAATGTTTTAATTATTTAATAAATCTATCTACTGTTCTTTCGTTTTGTTTATATAAAAATGTAAATTTCAGTGTATCTTTGCACAAGTTCGTACAGTATGTATGCGTCTGAAAACTACTGTACACTGGTGTACTAGTGGCTGTATCTATGTGTGTGCGTGTGTGTGTGCGTGTGTGTGTGTGCGGTGCCAGTGATGAATTGCTGTATGACAGGAACTCGTCTCTACCTGGGGGCTGATACTCTGATTTAGATAAATCACATTTCTGCCACAGAGCCACATCGCACGCACACACACACACACACACACACATTCCCCAAACTCTCACAGAACAAACAATACTTCTATAGTTCCTCACACACAAACACAAGCAGAGGACAGCGACCTACATAACACTGCTCCAGATGAATGATGCTTCACGTCAAGACAAAACCTGACGGCCGAGTTCAGTCTCAGCGCAGCTGATCAACCAGTGTTTACAGACTCACACATACTGTAATTACAGCTCGATATCCACGTGTGCTCACGAACATATCAGTATAAGTTATAGTCCAACTTGTAAGCTTAGAGCTTATGAGCAAAAAACTACACAAAACCCAATATTCTAAAAAAAGTAGCTATTACTATCATCATCATATTATATAGTAAATGTAATATATCAGTAATAAGTATATGTCGTATATCTTTACATTTACCATTGTTATTTATTATTATTAATTATAATATACCATTATTAATATATACAAATAGTCCGATTTAATTTTATAAGCTTACAAGCTTTCAGTCAATTACAAAAAACCCCAACAATATTCTTACAAAAAAAACATAATTATTATAATTATTATAATTATTACTGAAACTAACAGCAACAATATTACATGGTAAAAGTAATAATAATAATATATATATATATTTATATATATATAGTAACAAAATTAAATTATATATATATATACTACTACAAGCTTTTAGTCAATTTACACAGAAAATAGCTTCAACTCACCCTTTGAAAAAAAAAAAAAAAAGGGTATAAACTCAAAAAAAAACCTCAAGAAAGTTTCAATAGCATTTACATTTCTGCAAACATGTTTTTACAAACTTAGGGACACCTGGACTGAACCGCAGCGCTCTAAACCACAGATGTACAGTATTATCTCCAACCAAAGACAGCTTTTCCCTCAGCGGCGGAGCGGTGGAAGTGTCCTGACGTCTCACCGGAAGCTCTCTGACACTCTCTCGGAAGCCACGCTGACAAGTGGGAGGTTCGGCGGGTAGAGCCATCCCTCTCCGCCCGGGACAATTCCCACGACGCTCCTGCCCGCTACACAGATGAATCGCACCGTCCGCTGTCATTCGAGCCAGCTCCGGAAAAAAAAAAAGCTACCTTTTCTCCCCCTTGCTTTGTCAAACACAGGGAAAAAAATGAAGAAGGAAAGCGAGATATCCATAGGGGAAGCCTCGGCTGACAGCTCTGACAAAATAACCAGCGCCCTCATTATTTTATATGCAAACAATGATAAAACGAACTGTATGGAGATGTCATGTTAGACAATCAGCTCGGAGACCCTTGACATGCCGCCCGCGACTGTAACAAAGTGTCCCGGCTTGCCACGGGCGACACCGTGCTTAATTTGCTGCACAATGTCCCTGTAATTAGATGAATTTGGCTCAGGCAGAGGAAAAGACAGCCAGATCAAGGTCTTGATGAATTAGGGGTCCACTGTCAAGATCAAATCACATTAATCAAGGCGAGCGAGAGTTGAGACAGCTAGTCTCCCCCCAACGCGGCTCTATGTGTGATGAATAGGCTAGCTGCTAGCGGGCCGACCGAATGTATCACCATCAAAATCTGTGAATTTAAATGTAACAACGCTACTTCGAGAATTCTATCGATTTATTCTGCTCTTTTAAGATAAACCTTCCTTCGAGCCTCCAGACTCAGAAAAGACGAGGAGGGGGGAAAAAGCTCTGTGGTGTCGTATTTAAAGAAAAAACAACAAAGTGTAACTTCAAAAACTAGCGCGGCCCACTTTATGTTCAGTTTCTACTGTCTCTCTGGCCAAAATTCACGTGGGACGCGCAGAGCTCTGAAGGTCTGGAGGTTAACCTACATTACCGCCGCGGCTCGACACACCTGAACCGGAGGATGCTGGGAGAACCGCAGAGCTTCGGGCTGGACGTCTCTGGAATATCTACTAGACGGCAAAGAGATCAATGCTCAAGTCGGCTCATTCTCAAATCTTTCTCATATAGAGTTACAGAAGAGATCTCAGCAATGTGCTCAGTGTTTTCTACCAAAATCTCCCAACACTGTTCGGTTGTGATGTATTTTCATTTAACTCAATTATGTTTTCCTCCCTATTTAAACAACTGCATTGTGTTAAACTGACTTAAACAGTTTTGTTTTGTTTCAACTCAATATTTTCATTTTGAAAGAACACAAATTATTTTTATATTATATTATTTAAAGAATATTTTTGTCTTCCTATTAATTTAATTTTCGCTTAAATGTTTTACTTTGAGTTCAACAAGTGTAAAATGTATAATTTCATTCATTAAAACGATATTTGATCAAATTGAGTTGACCCAACTCAATTCAGTTTAATGCATTAATTTATTTTTTATGAGTTGGAGCTACACATATTTGTTGGATGGAAATCCTGCCTTCAATTAAATAAAGTTCATCCAGTTAATATTTTTTTGCGTGAATGAACTAATTTATTTCTCATTAAATTCAACATCTGCAATTATAGTTTTATTTCTAATTAAATTCTAAACGTGCTTAGAGTTTTCTACCAAAATCTACGATCAAAAGTCAGAAATCTCGATATGAACTCAATTATTTCTAATTTAAATGTTCTCAGTGTTTTCCAACAAAATCTTCAATCAAAGGTCAGAGATCTCAGTATGAACCCATTATTTTTTCATCAAATAGGCCTACTCAGAAGAGAAAATGATCTAAACAGCTATGCACTAGCTAATTAAATAGGTTTTTACATGCATTCTCTCAATTAGGTCTCAGTGGAGTTTCCCAATTCTGACGCTTCTACCAACTAATCTCACATGTGCCTCTTTCAGAAGAGATCTGAAAAACGTGCTCAGATTTTTAAGACACTAAAGTCTGCGTTAAAAAACCTCAACATGAACTCCAGTATGCTCAGCATTTTCAACCAACGCTCATTTAAAAGCCAAAGATCTCGAAATGAGATAAACACAACGGAAAACATACTTTTCCTACTTACATTTTTTGTCTTGTTTCCAAGACGTACCAAAATATCTAAAAATGGTTACATCACAATGGATTTTTTCAATAAGTAAAAATCAAGTCAAAATTTGGTGTTTTTTGTTTAAAACAAGCAAAATAATCCTGGTTTCAGCTTGAAATCATATTAGGTAACACTTTATTTTAACGTGTCATAATACAGAATAATTACCTAATTAGGTATTCAGTAGTAGCCGTTGTACTTACATGAAATTAAATGTACTTATCATGTAACTAAGTTATGGAACCGTTTGTAATTATGTAGATGTAACAGGCAGCTACTGTTACACATATGTTACAGACCGAGTCTGTTACACAGATACTTACTTAAGTACAATCTTGCTACACTTTATTTTAAGCAGCTTATGCCTGTGCAATATTACAGGTATTACATGTATTTTAGCTGTGTACTAATGGGTTAAATCAAATTAAGGTGCAGCTACTGTTTACAGTATAGATGCACATCATTTACACTTAAGTACAATCTTGATACACTTTATTTTAAGTACCTTATGTCTGTGTACTTAAATTTATAGGTACTGTAAAGTCTGTAACACATATGTGACAATCTTTTGGTTACATAAGTATCTGTGTAACAGACTCGGTCTGTAACATATGTGTAACACTAGCGGTCTGTTACATCTACATGATTACAAACTTAACTTAGATAACTTAGTCACATGGTAAGTATTTTGTTTTATGTAACTGCTACTACTAAGTACTTACTAGATAATTACTCTTTATTATGGACACCTTAAAGTAAATTGTTCTACTCTAAATGCACTTAAGTTTGACCAGTTTTTCTGAAAACAAGACAATTTTAACTTATAATTCGTCCAAACCAAGCATGAAGGCATGAGAGTCCCACACAAACACTGGAAAGAGTATCTGCTCAATGCTTTAAAGGTAATTCAAAGAATTAAACGAGATGGAGACGAGAGAAGAAACGTTTATATTCTCCTCTCCAGATGTTTGATCTGGTGAACCGCACTAATCTCTTTCCTGGATTTGAGATTTACCGGCCTTGAGTTTAGCATCTGGCACAGAAACAAAGCTAGAGTTTATGCGTTTTCTACATGGTTAAACCAAGACCCGAATGATGTAGCTCAGTCATTTCAGTCGTATGCTTTCTGTGAAGCATCAAAAGCGTGCGGCGGTCATTTCGGGATCACCTGATTACACCGCATTTGAATGTTGCATGTCTGCAACCGCAGGGATAAACAAAGCAGACGCTTTATTTGCGAGCGCAGAGATTATTTATTTAGCCAGAAACGGACAGGGCTGTAGGCTCACCCGTGCAAAGCGTGGAGTGCGTGGGGCTCGTAGTGGTATCTCCCCTCGTGATGACGCACGTCGATGGGGATCGGAGAGTGGAAAGTCGGGAAGATGTGATGAGGGCCTGCAAGAGAGAAACAGAGAGAGAGAGTTGAGAGAAAGCCAAGACTTTCAAAAAAAGGGATTTCAAAGGCAGCAGCGCTACAATAAAGTAACATGAATTTCAGAGCGCGCTGAGCAGTTTCGTGTAAAATATTGGCACTATCACACAAGAGCGGGGGAATAAATAAATAATCAAAGTATCCTAAGAAATCCTACATCCCCAACATAAAAGATATCCAACTGGGCTTTTGACAAAGACCTGCAGCTAGACGCTCTTTGAACTCGCACAGATGATGGACGTTGTGAAGGAAAAAACCATCCGGGACGCAAACTGGGGCTGACAGCGGAGGGAGAGAGTATTCCTCGGCCCGGCATCGCTGGCTCATGCTGGGCCGTGCCAACCGGAGCATCTCCCTACTGATCCCAAAATGATCCGACCACGTCCCGGCGCTTCACTGGCCCCGAAACCAGTCCAAAACGAAGGTGCCAGGGCGACTTTGAAATTAAAGCTCAAACTAATGAGAGAGACCAATTTTTGACCATTGCCTCAGTGTTTTAAAGTCTGCCGTATGCTTTGGCTGGCGTTCCTGTTCTTCATAACTCCTTTGGCCCGATGGTTTTATTTGAGCCTGAAGAGAATCAGCACTCCGCTGTAATAAAACCTCTGTTGGCTCGGGACGTCCCGTTAAAGGCCAGCAGAGCTTCATTAGCAGTTATGATAATGGGAAACCACATTTGACGCAAAGTCTTAACTAGCTTTCCTTTCTAATTAATCTTTTGCTCCTGGAGCTCCTTCATACTTTTCAAGCCCTGCGAAAATAAACGGAGGAAAAAGAAACAGGAGGAAATCAAAGCAGATTTAAAAGCTTTCCTGTTCTTTATGTTTTCACATTTAAAAAGCTCTGTTGCTAACAGGGCTGGGTAGAAACTGAATTACGTAATCAGATTACATTTTATAATGCTCATAATCAGATTACAGCTACTTTTTTTGGATTACATGATTACAATGCAAGTAAATGATTAATGATTGATTGATTCCCGCTTAATTTTCCTTTCCAAAAATTACCAAAGCATTTTGACAATATTTGATGAAAGATATTTACTGTAGGAAATTTTCCTGTAACATGATCTGCACTTAATATCCTAAGCATTTTTGCCATTCAAATTTTTTTTATTAAATGTTGACCCATATATATTTTATGCTATTGCTACAAATATATTTTTTTTATATCAATATGGTACAATTAATGGTAAGTTTAAAACAAATCAGATAAGAAAAATCGAAAAGTAATCCAAAAAGTAGTCTCATTACATTACCTAAAAATGTAACTACAGTTTTCATCATAATCGGCTATAGACTACACGTACTGTAACTTACCTACTGTAGCTCAGGTCGCTAATGTGTTTTAACGCTAATAATGAGCTACTATCTTGTACTACTAAGTACTAGTAATGCTTGACTTAGCAGGAATTAGGGGAGGGTTAGTGAATCAGCTGATCTCTGGACTGTATTAACATTCTTGAGGGCAGTAGCAGTGTGAGGGCGAGGGGTGACCCCGGGAGGTCAGAGGTCACGGGTCATTATCCACACCTGGGTTTCTCAGCAGCTCCTCCAGAGGATTCGTTTAGTCAACAGAAGCAGTGTGAGTCAGCAGTCTCTCACACTCTGCTTCTCTGTCCATTTGTTCATACCCTTCAGAATGGCAGACGAGAGCATCCCAGAGGACAGGAAACGACCCGCTGCTTTTCCTGTCTCTCTTTCACTTTACATTTACATAATGTAAAACTTAAAGGGACAGCGCACCAACAATACCAAACCGAAGTCGTTTATTCACCTTGATGCTGTTATGAACCTTAAACAGAGCGCAAATAAAGGTGTTTTGCAGAATGTTGTTGGACGTGAGGATTTTTTAGAGGACATTTTGTCCCTGTCATGTTGTTCCAAACCTGGAAAAAAATGTATATATTTTGAGGAATGTTAGTAACAAGACATAGGGAGAAAACATAATATTGGAGTCAATGGCTGCCAGCAACATTCTTCAAAATATCTTCTTTTGTGTTCAACAGAAAATTAAAAATTAAAAGGAAAGTGCACTGAAAGTTATTCCCCTCGATTATTCAGTCAAAATCCTTATAAAATTATTTTAGTTACACTTTTTGTATCAGTTTTAGAGCCTGAGCATTCTGCTAAACGTCTCATTTTGTGATCTACAAAAGACAAAAACAACACAAAGTTAACTACATTTTCATTTTCAGGTGATCTACTGCTTTACGTCACCCTCAAGATTAGTTTGTTTTATTAAACTCAGCCTGCTTTGTTCTGTTTATCTTTATCTTAAGTTTGTCTGCAGAAGCAGAAATTTCCCAAAGGAGACACTGACACGCTGAGATCTAAGCGCTTGTTCAGTAAATCTGACGTGATTCTAAGCAGTCTTTACTTGTACAGGTTTTTAGCACAATCACGTCAGCTGCGTGACTAGCAGGAGTCATGTGCTCCCTTTATAGTATTTGTCATGGAAAATGCCTGAGGATGCCTTTAATTGTTGAAAAACACCATAAAAACACACCTGACATGCACAACAGTAATGCCACACAGCTGTCGACAGCACAACAGCGGCCTAAAACACGCAAACGGAGCACAGAGCTCTGGCCTGACCTTTAAACACTTCAAACACTTCAAAAATAAAGGTTTAAACCTTTACTATCGATAGAAGCTTTTCACTCCACAAAAGGTTCCCATAGTGAAAAATAAATCTACAAAAATACATCTGAAATACATTTATTTCAAGCTAAGTATGCTACAAATACATTTTAATTCAATAAATGTCCTACAAATGTACTTTTAGGATACTAAACTGATACCTAAGTCTGCTAAATTGGAACTAATAATTTAACTTGTGCAGAAGTAGTGCTGAAGTACAACTAAAGATATACTTATATATATTTTATACTACTTTATTTTAGGTACACTTACATTTTTTAGCATTTAAAGTCCGATATTATTCAAAGATCATGCAATCCTCATTAAAAGTGACAGTAAAACACATTTTAGACTTTAATTACATTTACATTTTAGAGTTTACAGTAGAAAAAGGTTCTTTAGATTATTAAAATGTTCTTCACACTAATATAAAATGGTTATATTAAGAGCTGTTCACTGAAAGGTTCACTGAAGGGGAACTAAAACTGCTTCCTCTGTGGCATTGCTATGAAAACCCCTATTTATTATTGATTTGTGAGTCACACTTGTGCTGCTAGTGACCAGACACAACTTGTATTATTTTCAGTAGAATTAATTTAATCTATTTTTGTTAAATAATATTTTTTATATTAATTGCATGGCACTAATTAATCTTTATGTGATAATTATGACCAATATTAAAAAAAAAAACACTATATTTTCTATTAGTTTTCAATTATGGCAGCATTTCATGTTAAATAGAGACAATGCCTCTTTGGAGTCAGATTAGTACCTGGTTGGAACAAAAAAAAGATAAACTTTGCTATTCTATGGTTTAGCCACAAATTCCTATATGTGTCTATGTAAAAGGCTTGTTTCTTTTTTTATTAATTTAATTTAAGTTTATTTTATTTTTAATTTTAAATTTTAATTTTTTCCCCCCGGTCTAAAACGACCGAACAACAGCAGAGAGTTAAAAGTGTAGTCAGCAGAGATGGTCTGTAAACGCAGCGAGG
>JAUMHR010000060.1:17407668-17432200 GCA_032361145.1 Enteromius fasciolatus | reverse complement strand
AATCGATCCATCCATCCATCCATTAGTCAGTCCATCCATCCATCAATTAATCATTTTAGTCCATGAATCCGTTGTTCTATCCGTCCATCCATCCATCCGTCCGTCCATCCATCCGTCCATCCATCCATCCATCTATCCATCGTTCTGGTCTATTAATCTGTTGTTCGATCGATCGATCAATCGATCCATCCATCCATCCATCTATCCATTAGTCAGTCCATCCATCCATCAATTATTCATTTTAGTCCATGAATCCGTTGTTCGATCCGTCTGTCCATCCATCCATCCATTCATTCATCGTTCTGGTCTATCACTTCGATCGGTTCGATCCATCCATCCATCTATCCGTTGTTCCGTCTACTGAAGCATTCATCCCTGATTTGTTCTATTTGTTTCTCCATCCATCATTGCAGTCTATCAGTCTGTTGTTTCATCCATCCAAAAATCCATCCATCTTCTTCTCTGAGTGCCAATTCATTTTAATTTTACTTCCTTACATTCAAACAAAAACTGCAATTCTACATCCTGTTTGCAAATCAAATTCAGGAGTTGAACTGGAGTTCAAAAGTCACTCTAAGAGTATTTGGTTGTGTGCAATTAATATACGAAAGAAATAAAAACATAACCAGAGAGCCTACCCTTCTTAAATAGGCGGGTTACTGTCCAGTCTGGTTTCACTGGTCAGGTTTGATGTTTTAGAGGGGTTTTGTACACACGACCAACCAAACCATCTGCAAAACATCTTAGTCTGCTTTAAGCATTTTGTATTTTACCAGGAAAGTCCAGGCCGAGGAAATGCATCACTTCAAAATGTTCCTCAAGTTTCCATTGAGCCCAGCATGCTGGAGGTAAAGCAGAAGGACAAAGCGAGCGCGAGATGCGTGTTGTTAGCATGCTGTTTGTGTAATCTAGGTACTTAAGACCACAAGAGTCTGTAAGACTGATTACGGCCCGTCGTGATCGGCCCGCCACCTCAAGCCCCTGATTTATCACCTCTGCTCGTAATAGTGCTGCTTAACACACAGGTTTGTCCAGATTAAGTAATTACCCTAAAGCTGAAGTTTATTATCTTTAAGACTGGTGCTATGATAAAAAGAGCCCTGTCGGAGAGACGGAGCGAGCAGAAGCGCTGATGGGGAATGAATAAGGGCGATAATTAAAATGCGATGCATTAAAGTGGCGTTTCTGCGGGCGCCGTCAGTGTGCGTGGTTTCTTACATTCATATTAGCCCGGCGAAACCCCTCGAAGGGGGTGAGGGGGATAACAGCTGGCCCAGAGCCGCAGCTGAAGGCACGAATTACTCCTCCAGCGCATCTGTAAATTAAACAAGGACGCGGCTCATTTAGAAGAAGAGCACAATCCCACCTGAAACCATCCATTGTGTTTTGCGGGGTCACGGGTAACTAGACTCTCAAACAGTGCTTTGCTTCACTTTAAGTCAACCTGAAAATGCATTCAAACACCTTAGAGCATAAAACACCAACATTATTGCTGGTTCAAACTGATGTAATGATCAGCATTCAAAAGAGTTTGAAGACGGATTGTCCTTTCAATATTACAGTTAATAATTCACAAACAAAAAACTAATTTATTATGAAAAGGGTTTGGCTTAGGGTTATAAAATATATTGCTATAATGACTAAAAACTAAAAAACAAAAACAAAAAAAGTATATATATATATATATGCTATTGTTGTTGTTGTTTCTATTATTATTATGACTAGTAGTAGTAGTAAATAAATTACACATTTTATTATATACATACAAATAAAATTATATTGTTATTATTATTTTATTATTATTTGAACTTAAAATTACAATATCAACAATTAAACATAAAATAAAATAACACAAAATTTAAAAAATGAAATAAAAACAAAATAAATAAATAAATACATATATATAAACTAAAAATGTATGTACTGTACTACAGTAAGTAAAACTAAAACCAAAACTTATTTAAATGAGAACAACATAAAACCAATGAAACTAGCAAAAATGAAAATGAAAAAAAAAACATATGTATATATAGAAAAATTATAATTCAAAATATAGAAAAACCTATACTAAAATAACAATGATGCTACCATGCAAAATTGTTACATTGTTTGCTAATTAGCCATTTATTTCAAAAAACACTTGAAAGTCCAACACAAAATGGCATTCAAAACACTTTTTTTCATAAAATAAACAGTGAAGTTTTATTTAGCGCGGGATGTTTGGTGTAAGAGCGAGGTCAGGACGAGCCTCAGGTCCATGTCCTTGAGTCTCTGATCGATGGCTTCAGGAGCACAGAATAGCTTCTGTCACGTTCTCTTCACGCTCTCTGACTCTTGAGGATCACAACTAAAATAGAGCACCTCTGAGGCCGGACCATCAGCGCTCAGAAGCGTCAGAGCGGACCGGACAGTGTGGGACAGACGCTGCCCAGACGCCGGACGCTATCTGTGTGACCGACTGCTGCAGATACATCTTAAGATGCTGCCTGGCTTTTGGAACAACCTAGCTTGACCAGCTTAAACTGGTTTAAGTAAGCTAATAGCTGGTCTAAGATGATTTAATGATCAGCTCACATGCTATAAAGCACATGGATTCTCCAGGAACAACCTCTGTTAGGAATTCATACGGCTTAAAAAAACACACACACTTAAAAAAAAACACAGCTTAAGTTAACCTTATTATCAAAGAATAGGTTTCCTTTAAAATATGCTTTAGGACTGCAATATAATTTATGTTTTAAATAAATAGAATTAAGACTTTTAATTTGGAAAGTTTGAATTGCATTTTTAAATGAATATTAGAATCTCAATTAAAATAAATAAATAAATAAATAAATAAAAAGTGTTTGAATTGTTCGTACAGCTTGTAATTATACAGTTTATCACCATAATAAAAAAAAAAAAATATATATATATATATATATACTATTATTATTATTATTAAAAATCTATAAAAATAAATGTTACAATGTAGATAAATATCTGATTTATATATTACTATTTATTTATTAGTTATATATTAGATATTTAGATATAAAGGGTTACTGCAATATTTCCTAAAATAATAATATAATAATAATAATAATAATAATAATTATAATAATAATTATTATTAAACAAAATATTTTATATATATATTTTTTTTTAATTTTTATACATTTTATGATTATTACTATAACAAAATGCAAATATAAAATGTATTATTTATAATAGATTTATTATAAATATACTGAAAAAATGAACGTTACTGTAATATTATATATAATTGTAATATGTAATTTTACAGAGTGACTATTAGAAATATTAATATTTTTTGGTTGTTTGAAACACGCAGTTATACGATTTAAATCGTAACCGTATCAAGCTTTATTTTAATCAACTGTGCAGCCCTCATATGCTTAATATTAACATTCAAGTAAGCATTATAAAAATAAACAGTATTTAAACACTTTAAATAATATTGCGCATCAGTTGGTCATTCCTTGCATAAAACATGAAATAAATGTGAAGCTGTGAATTTTAGTGTGCAGAGATGCCACAATAACACAGCTGTTCAATCAGAGCCAAATGATGTTTAACATCAGAATTTTGGACCAATCAGAGACCGCTGTGGGTGGAGCAACCAAGCAATGTAACAGAAACACAAACAAAAGCTATTAAAACTACTTTATAGATGCTAATAGCACAGAGACTCCTTTCTCCTCCGTCCGAGTGTGTATATTATGAAGAACCGTGACATTCTTTAACCGCAAACAGACAAATAAGCTTTTTCTACAAGTTGCATTGGATTCAAAACATCTGTCCTGCAGCGAGTGAACAAATTCGAACGCATTTCAGGGTTTTATTTGACAGAAACGGAACGCACATCTTCGGCCTCGTGTCTCAGCAGAAGGTTTTTCTCTGGCATGTGAGGAGCAGAATGAGAAACATCTGTCTCTTAGCAGGGGATCGTGGGTAATCAGCACACTTTGCAGGAGGGCCCCATGGTTACTGTGTGCTTCAGACTTCTCCAAAAACTCAAAAAGTCTAGATTTTCTGTCTGTTGTTATGAAGTTGAGGGCTGTGTGTTTGTATGATGCAGAAGGTGCTCAGAGATATTTGTTGTCAGATTCAGCTTCATAAACTAATTAACGTGCTGCTTGCTCTCTAATCTGTCTCAGCACTCTAGCACTCATAAAGATCTCAAACATCTGTAAACGTGCTTTAGATGCTCCAGTAAACGCCCTTTTGACCCTTCAGATTTTCTGCTCAAACTTTGTGAGGTTGTTCATGCAACAAATGAGCAGATTTCTTAATCGATAAGGTTTGCCAGAAAACACAAGCCATAAAGCAAAAAACACAAATAAAACTATTTGTTTACAAAATGTGCTTCCTGGTCAACGTACTGTACATTGTTTTGAATTATATTAATCTATATAATTAACTGACAAATGAAAATATTTTTCTATTTGTAAGGCACAAAATTTGGCCAAATATTTTTCTTTAACAAAAATAAACAAACTGAGAATATAACTACTGAAATATTTCCTAATTTTATATAATATAATTTTACAGAACTTTAAAATTAAATCATATATATATATATATATATATACATACATTGAATTTACTCAAAAAAAAAAGTTTTGTTTTTTGTTTACATAATACAGTATATATGTGTGTGTGTTTGTGTTTTTTATTATGTATATATAAATACACACACATACAGCATATATTTAAAAAAATATGTTTTTGTATGTCTATATATATATATATATATAAGTCAACTGAATTAATGAACTAATATATATATATATTTATATTAAACTAATACAATAAAAACTTAAGAAAAATAAATTAAATTAAAAATAAAATAATAGAACTATAAAACTAATAAAAAACTAAAATAAATTACATCTTAAAAAAATAAATATTTATTTTGCTCAAAAAGCAAAAATGTGCTTCCTGATCAGCTTGCATTGTTTTAAATTATGATATGTGTGTGATTTTATTATGATAAATTAAATCTTTTAATATGACTTTAAAAGAATAATAATCTAATTATGCATCTAACTATTATTTAACTAATTAAATAAAAAGTATAAAGCAATTCTAATGTTTAATAATATAACTTAATATAATATTTATTTCACAGTACTTTACAATACTATTTTACAAAGTATTAATAGCTATCTGGGAAACATTCTACATATATTTATTTATATAAACACATTCATGTCCTAATATGTTTAATGCAATACATATTGTCAATATAAACACAGTTATTATCATTTGCTAAATGGTAAAATGTGCTTCCTGGTCAACTTACGTTGCTTTTAATGGTGCTATATAAATATAACAACAGACAACTGACAATCTCTTTCTCTTCATTCTGTTACATCTGTGTCAAAACAGTAATAAAGAGCGCAAAATCAATTAAACACACCCTGAGCTGCGGTGCAAACCTCAGCTCTGCTTTGATCTTCAGGTGTGCAGATCAAAATGTTTTAAGAGATAATTAGATTAAAATGTCTCCCCGGAGAACTAAAGACAGAAAAATAAAAGGTATTGAGATCTCGGATGTCTTTGTGGCTGTCTGTCTGGAGCATTGTTGAGCGATACAGACGAGCTGTTTAATTGAAGCTGTTTAATTGAGTAATTAACTCTGCTGACGGTTCGCATTGCTTAAGGCAGAACGTGTCGATTAATGAGAGACGAGTCTGTTGACCCTGTTTCGTTTGGCCTGGTTTGGGACTTGCTGTAATTAGCTTTTACGCTCTCGTGTGTCGAGCTGAACAGCGCAGCGCTGAGTGTGTTAAAATTAAACTAACTAGTCTTTAGCAGCATAACTACTGGCTTTAGGGCACTGTTTAAGAGCTAGCAGTGGTTGGAGCTTTTTGCTGGAGCTTTTGTTTTTTGCTTTGATTTTGATGAAGCGTAAGAATAACTTTTGGTCATATCTCCAGATGAACTCTTCCATCAATCATTTTCTAGAAGAATCTGATCATCAGGATCTTTTGAGGAGCTTTACTTTCACTGTTCCTCAGCGGAGCAATGATCTTCACAAGCCTCCAAAACATCTTCATTCTTCAGCTCTCCATCAGCACTGCATTATAAGTTTGATCGTTTCAATCTCATCTTACTGAGAAACTGATATTTAGATCTGTCTGTCTCTGTCTCTTCATCATTTTAGGTTTAATGAAGTCAACTTAATTTAATCTAATTTTACACTTAATTTTATCTGTATTTTATGTTTTACTTATGTGTGTGTGTATATAAAATATAAATATACATAAAAATATAAATAAATAAATTACATTTTTTTAATTTAAAATTGCATTTATTTATCTTTTATTTTATTTACTTTTTATGCAATTATTCATCTATTTATTTGAATAACGTAATTATATTGTATAATTTGACTGCATTCAGCAAATAAATGGTACTTTTACTGTATTAGATTTCAGAATCTAATATAAAGTATTTTCCATAGATAAATACTCTGATTTACATTATAAGCATCAGAATTTCATCACTTTTTGTCCATAGAAAAATCAGCATCTGCAACAAATTACATATTTTTGCACAGTTTGGGTATCTGAATAAAACTGAGCTGTTTATTTCCTACATATTCTCACTATATCAGACTATTTGAGCCATAAATCCCTGATGGACGGATGGATGGATACTCAATAAACACAAATGCAAACTTTTTTGTCCATAGGTTCAATAAACTCTTCTGTTTGTTAAAAAAGGACTATTGTTTCATATATCAGGCTTTGCAGAATTAAACACACAATAAAAATCTGTGAGTGACTTTAATGTGAAGCCGAGAGAGTAAAAAAACAACTGTGCTTCTTAAACCATCAAATTAAAAATAATCAAAGAAAAAGCGTGTTTTGCTTCATGGTTTGGTGTAATCCTAGCCGCTCGCTGGGACTGTACTGATGAAGGGTCTCGTGATTATGAGGGTTTGGGGGCGTTACGGAGCGCCTGGTTATGAAACGAGAGCACAACAACAGGATCCATGAGGTGACCCCCCCACATCTCATCCCGACAGGAGCGGCTCGGGATGGAGCGGCATATGGCGCGAGTGGGGCCTCATTGAATTTTCCTCTGGTTTCCCTCTACAGCAGGCGGAGGGTTTGTAATGGATCCGCACTTATAAGAGAGCTTGGGACTGTCAGGGGTGACTCGACCACACTCATTACAAACACTGTAATCACATTCGCTGAGACGCAGGAGCATCTCATTTCTCACAGCCCAGATTACGAATGCGTGGATGGCTTTTAGAAGATTTCTAGTGAGCTTGTTTGGTCATGTATATAATATAACGCACAAATGAAAACATGTAGACATTCTGTCATTTAATTATTACTGATTCAGGAATTGTTCCTTATGCATGACTCTTTTCTTGTAGACTAAAAGATATAATGAGAGAAAATCAGAACAGATAGGTGTATAGAATGAATGCCAAGACAGACAGAAAGATAAAGATAAAAGACAGGCAGACAAACAGATAGAATAGACAAATAGACAGAAAGGATAAATGGACATATAGACTGAATATACAGACAGAAAGGACAAATGGACAGATAGACAAAATGAACAAATAGATTGGACAGACAGACATAATGGAAAAATAGACATAATGGACAAATAGACAGAAAGGATAAATGGACAAATAGACAAAATGGACAAATAGATTGGACAGATAGACAGAATGGACAAATAGAAAGATAGACAGAATCGACAAATAGACAGAAAGGACAGATGGACAGACAGACAGAATGAAGAAATAGACAGAAAGGATAAATAGACATATAGACAAAATGGACAAATAGATTGGACAGATAGACAGAATGGACAAATAGAAAGATAGACAGAATAGACAAATAGACAGAAAGGACAAATTGACAGACAGACAGACAGACAGACAGACAGACAGAATGAAGAAATTGACTTAATGGACATATAGATAGATAGACAGAATAGACAAATAGACAGAAAGGACAAATAGACATATAGACAAAACAGACAAATAGATTGGACAAATGTACAGATTGACAGAATGGACAAATAGACATAATGGACATATAGACAGACTAGACAAACCGACAGAAAGGACAAATTGTCATATAGACAAATAGACAGAAAGGACAAATGGAAATATAGACAAAACGGATAAATAGATTGGACAGATAGACAGAATGGACAGAAAGGACAAATGGAAATATAGACAAAACGGACAAATAGATGGGACAGATAGACAGAATGGACATGCAGACAGATAGACAGAGTAGACAAACAGACAGAAAGGACAAATTGACAGATAGACAGAATGGACAAATGGACACATAGACAAAATGGACAGATAGATCGGACAAATGTACAGATAGACAGAATAGACAAATTTGATTCTCTCTCAATAGCATCAAGATCAGACTCAAAACAGCAGTGAACCACTGTGTGACATTATCTCATTGAGCCTCGATGGGCTCGTGCCACGGGACGTCCTGCACTTCACTGGAGAGCTGAGGGGCCACTCGAAGGAACCGGCCCCTCCGAGCACAAAGAGCTTCATTCAAGAGCGGATCTTTTGTCAGCCGATAGGGTAAAGATTCACTGAAAGCCATCAGAGCCCTCCTTCAGTGTTGGCGTTTGTCCGAGAGGAGCTCGCTGAGTCTTTATGAGGCCCAGCGGAGCTCGGGATGTCTCCAGCGCCTCATCGTTGAACGCAGCTCTGCAACTGATGATTTGCATAACAGATCAACTCCACACTGACCCGAGTCTGCTTGAGTCTGATCTAAGCTCCGCTCTAGTCTTCATCACATCTGGTCCACAAACTCTTACAGCTTCTTTCTGGATCTCTGTGGTAACACTAACCAAAGCGTTGGCTTAACTAATAGCGCTCATTAGCGTTTCAGTGTTTATGAGGGGGAAAAAAAACATAATGAGTTTGACGTTGAATCAGAAACTAGAAGTAAGCAGCTGAATCTGGTTAATAGTTTCTCTGGGGTCAGTGAAGATGAGAGTGTGGGTCAGAATTTACCACACTGTCTCAAATATCTCATTAACAAGTTAGGTGTTAGTCCGAGATCACATGACAAGCTGTAAAAAAGAAAAAGTTCAATTAAAGATAATGAGGCACTAGATGTTTACGTTTTCTAAAGAATACATTGACGCATATCAGTACAAAGTCATTTTCCTGTACAAATATATAAATATACTTAAACTGCAATGTATTAGGTTGACAAGTAAAAGAGAAAAGTTTACTTTTCTGACTCCAGATGAAGTTGTTTGTCATATTTTAAGAATTTTTTTAAGAAAGCAAGACTTTTGTTTTCCTGAAAATCCTTTATCTAATTAGGTTTTCTTTGCTTTTAATTCTTTGTCTTTAATTGCTTGTAAATCTCTCAGATAGAATAGACAAAAAGACAGAATGGACAGATAGACAGAATGGACAGATAGGAGAGACAGAATGGACAAATGGACAGAATGGACAAATAGACAGATAGAATGGACAGAAAGTACAGACAGAATGGACAAATATACAGAAAGGACAAATGGACAGATAGACAGAAAGGACAAATTGACAGATATACAGAATGGACAAATTGACAGATATACAGAAAGGACAAATGGACAGATAGACAGAATGGACAAATTGACAGATATACAGAATGGACAAATGGACAGATAGACAGAATGGACAGATAGGACAGACAGAATGGACAAATGAACACAAAGACAGAAGGAAAAAATGGACAGATAGACAGAATTTACAAATGGACAGATAGACAGAATGGACAATATGTTTGTCATATTCCAGTACAAAGATCTAAATATACTTAAATTGCAGTGCATTACGTAGACATGTAAAAGAGAAAAGTTCGATTTTCTGACTCCAGTGGAAGATATTTGTCTTATTTTGAACTGAACATTTTTTTAAGGAAGCAAGACTTTAGTTTTTTGATTAGTTTTGTTTTCTTAAAAACATCTTTGATATTTTCAACACAAACCAAAGATGCACACAGATCTTATCCAGAAGGACAGAAACTAAACGGGTCGCTCAGAAACAAAACCTCAAGCTCATCAACATAACCGGGCTAATTAGAACGTTCGGAACAAATAACAAGCACTTTGTGGGTTTACCGGGAGCGTCTGGTTTATTTTTCATCCACATCTGGCTGACTCGTGGGTAGCGTGTGCTTTCTGCAGCTGCACTAATGTCACAGACTCTCACAGAATACTTCAACCTTTTCGTTTCTGAGCTGCTCTGCTTTCTTTCATATTTAAATCATACAGCAATAACTAACGCTTTAACTGAGATCAATGAAAAAAAAATTACTTGGATTAGTTTTATGCCATTCCCAACCTTTATCACATTCTTTATTTAATGGGGTTTTTTCCATCCCAAAAACATTTTTTTCCCCTGATGGCATCCTACTTAGTTAAAAAAAAAGTCATTTAAATTTAAGATTTAAAAGCATAATTTATAAAATAATAATAATAATAATAATGTATATATATAAATGATAGCAATATTACATAAAAAAAATAATGAATTTTATATAGTATATAAATTATATGAACATACATAGACATGCAAATACATGTAAATGTTTTCAAAATATATACTTTATGTCTGTGTATTTATATATACATAATAAATATACAGAGAACACCCACATATATTATGGAAACAAAAACTTTGTCAACAAAAATCATGATTGATAATTTAACAGCACTACTGCCATTATATATATATATATGCATCATATAATAGCAATATAATGTAATAAAATACATTTTTCTATTTTTAACATTTGTTTAGGAAAAAAGTAAAACTATATACATCTTTTTTTTTTTAAGTATTACTCAACTTGATTTATCAGTAGACGTTGCTCTCAAGAAATAAAGTGTTTATGCAATCACAATGTGCATCATTTCTGACATACGATGTGATTTGTGATTTGTTGCTTACTCAAAACAGTTGAGCACGTTCAGCAGGCATCTCTTTACATAATATCTAATGATGACCTTGAGTTAATTATCTTCAGTGGTTTCTGCAGGCGTCAGCAGCTCAGAAACGCGCAGTCTCAACACACAGCGACCGCAAACCTCTCCAGGCCTCGTCTGCTGGCAGAAGCGCTACGCTTCAGGACTTACTGCTTCTGAAGCCGCCCGGGGCCACACACAACAACCAGGCAACGTTAACCCGAGTCGAGCGCTTTACAGTGACCTAGAGACTCTCACAGACCACCACACTTCCACAAGAGCAACCCTCTCTCCTACTGCCCCAGACGAGGAATAAGACAGGAATGAGTCAATAGGTGTCATACAGAAATAAATGGACGTGAAGAGCAGCTCAGATCATTGGTTGATAAATTATCTAATTCCTATTGAGATCAATGACTGCAGACTCAAGATTTGAGAAATCTGAGAACACTTTGAGAAACTCTAGAGATGACAATATAAGGACCGTATTAAAAAGGTTTAGGGTGAGTGTTTGAGGACGGGTCGCTGCATCTCATTGAGCTTCTGTCTGTCACCTCTTACACACACAAACACACGCTGCTTCTCTCTGTTCATCCACACGTGTTTATTATGGATGTTTGGCTCTGAAGCCGGACAGAAGTTTGGCTGAGATCTAACTCTCTTACAGGAAGAACATGACTCACTTTAACAGTCATGAAGCACAAGACATGCAGTCTGAACTAGAAACAAATCTGGTGCACATCGAGGGGCCTTTCCTTTCCTCACAGGACTCCTTACTAAAACATGACAGACAATAGTTCACGCATACTTCACTAAAGCAAATAAAAACGAAGCTCTACAGGAGACAAGTTGAGTGCATTTTCTATGGTTTTAGTGTTTTAATTTAGTTTTTTTATTTTTATTATTTATTTTTAAATATGTCTGCAACATTTTTAAATTTTAGTTTTACTTAAAATAAGTAATATTATTATTATTTTCTTTTAATTTATTTATTTTTACATCAGATTAAACTAAACGAGACCATAGAACCAAAAAACATAGAACACAGATAAAATAAAATAACTTTTTTACATTTTATTTTCTAAATATTTTATTTGAGTTAGTTTAATTTATTTTGTTGTTTTAATTATAATAATTCTGGTTTACTTAATACATTTTTTTGTGTTGCTCTCCTAGATCACGTGACAGACTGCAGTATGGAGTAATGATACTGAAAATTCAGCATTGCATCACAGGAATAACTTAGTTTAAAATTCATTAAAGTGAACAACAGCTATTTTAAACTGTAATAATATTTGACCTTTTTTCTGTATTATTAATCAAATGAATGCAGCCTTGTTGAGCATAAGAAACGGCTTTCAAAAACATCTAAAAATCCTCGCGGACCCCAAACTATCTGAATTATAGAGTAAATAAGAGATCAATGCGAAATCACCTGGTGGTTATTCACTAGTAAATAAAAAGAGTTAAAAAATGGCATTATTTGGTGTAACACAGAGAGCGGCTTCTGTTGGGAATACCGTAGATGAAGGATTGGAGGTCTGCTCCTTTAGGGATGGAAGCCTGTGCTCCGTAAAAACCCAGTCAAATCCCAGAGGTCGAGGCGTCTCGGAGGAGAGCGGTGCGTTTACAGTCGAAGCAGAGTGGTATGAATAGGCTCAGATCCCCTCCAGCGCTCATATATCTCTCCAACACTTGTAAACGGGCAGGAATGGGGCGTGTTGTTTTCGGGCGAGATTTATGTCTCGCCTTTGATGCCCGAATCAAGCGTTCCGATGCAACAAATAATATCTGATGCACTTAATTGCAGTGTTTGATTGAGCACAGCTGGTTTTGCCTCACATGCTTCTTTATTCTTGGCCATGTCGCATTATTATAACGCGGCCAAACCCTGTGAGCTCATAACAACATCACGCCATCACTAAACAACATGTGTTTGTGCATGAAAAAAACTCGATCCCTCTGGCTTTTTAATTATTTCAGTGGATAAAAATGTGGCGCGGCCTTTCTTCCAAAAGGCCTGATATATAATGCATAAAACCCTTGCGCTTTAAGTGCAGTGTTTGATACGAGACTCAGTTTTTTCCTCTTTTTCTTTCTTGTGATTTCTGGGCTGTTCGGAGTCTCTTTTAATGACTCGACCGCGACTGGAGAAACAACCTCTTTCTTTTCTCACTAAAGAAAAAACAAAGAGAAGCCCTGAAGTTGATTTTTATCCCGCGATCAGCTCTATAAATAGACTGAGAAATGTGAGGCCGGAGTGAGTATATCTAATCTTTCTCTCTTTCTGGGCCCCAAATGAAATCTCAGATTAAAGCGATGCGAATCGCACAAAGCCATCAAGCTAAATGTTTACAAAATGTATGTAACCTGCGGAGCCATTACTGCCGCGCAAAACTGCTTCCATGTGGGCAAAAATGGAAATAATTGGTGTCTTTGTTACAGCGACGGCGCTCTCATTCCATACACATGTGCTGTACATGGGACAGAGCTTCATTTTGGGTTCACTCGCACTAATACACACTTACAAGTGCCATGAAAATACTATGCTTTCATAAGAAAGAATATAGAAAAGTATACAGAAAACGTCAAAATAAAAGTTCTTTATTGGCATTGATGGTTCTGTGAAGAAGCTTGAACATTCATGGAAGCTTTTGAATGCAGAAAAAGTTGTTCATAGTCAAAAAAGGTTTACAATGTTCTTCAAAATGGTTCTTCTATGGTATTACTGTAAAAATACCCTTTTGGAAGCTTTATTTCTTTATAGTGTACAGGAGATAGAAGGTAATATAATTGTATTTAAAGAGAAAAGTTTGTCTCAGATAGATAAATGGATGAATGATAAAACAAAACAGATGGATGGCAGAAAGAGCAAATGATAGAAGACTAAACAAACGATAGAACAAACAAAACAAATATACAAAGGAAAGAGCAAATGATAGAACGACAAAACAAACAGATGAAAGAACAAATGAAAGAACAAGCAAACGGAAGAACAAACAGGACAGAAAAACAAATGACTGAACCAATGATAAACGAACAGAATGAACAAACAAAATAAAGAGCAAATGGCAAAATAAGAAAATGAAAGAACAAACAAAAAAAAACAAATGACAGGAAGAGCAAACAAAATATAGAACAAATGATAGAAAAAGCAAATGATCGAACAAGTAAACGAAAGAAAGAAAGAGCAGAATAAAGAGAAGTTAAATGATAGAAAGGCAAATGACTGAACAAATGTTAGAAAGAACAAAAGAAAGAGCAAATGACAGTATGAGCAAACAATAGAACAACAAACGACAACATGAACAAACAAAAGAACAAGCGAATGATAAAACAAACAAACGAAAGAACAAGCGAATGATAAAACAAACAAAAGACCAAATGGAAGAACGAGCAAATAAAACAATAAAACAAAAGAACGAAAGAGCAAATGAAAGAACAAACAAAGGAAAGAACAAGTAAATAAAAGAAAGTCTGAACGATGCAACAACAAATGACTGAACAAACTATAAAACAAACAGAATGAACAACCAAATGAAAGAGCAAGCAACAGAATAAGAAAATAGCTAACAATAAGAAAACAAAATAAAGAGCAAACAATAGAACAACAAATTTCTGAACAAAAGATAGAAAGAACAAAAAAGAAGAAAGCAAATGACAGAGCAAACAACACATGACAAAACGAACAAACGAAAGTAAAAAGCAAATGATAAAACAAACAAATGAAGGAACAAATGAAAGAAAGAGCAAATAAAAGAATAAAACAAACGAAATGAAGAGCAAATGACAGAATGAGCAAACGATAGAACAACAAACAGACGACAGGACAGAACGAACAAATGAAAGAGTAAACAA
This sequence comes from Enteromius fasciolatus, assembly GCA_032361145.1. Lineage (NCBI taxonomy): Eukaryota > Metazoa > Chordata > Actinopteri > Cypriniformes > Cyprinidae > Enteromius > Enteromius fasciolatus. The sequence goes on along the minus strand of JAUMHR010000060.1, from coordinate 17,417,362 downwards.
TAGAACAAGCAAACGACAGAGATAGAGAGATATATAGATAGACAAATGAAAGTACGCTCTAAAAAACAACTGAATATTCTCTCTTCAGCTGCTCTGGGTTTCTGTGGTTTGTTTCTCTTTGACCTGCTGCTTTAATGTATTTAAACACACAGAAAGACAGACAGAGAGAGAGAGAGAGAGAGAGAGAGAGAGCCTCTGTAGGCCTCCAAAGCCGTCCTGTGAGAGCCTCATTTAGAAGGAGCGAGAAGGGAAGGGAAGAAAGAAAACTCCTCCTCAGGAAGATTAGTGGACGTCTTTCTGCAGTGGGAGCTGGACGCCGAGCCGCTCCGGACACATTATTCTCTGCCAGCGGCTCTGACCCTCGGGGCGAGGAGTTACGGCGAGGCCGGCCGCCCGCCTGCGTCAATTATTCACTGTCTCCTACACCACTTCATCCCCTCAATATCGAAACCTGTCCTTATCGCTAACCGGCCTCTCTTAAAAAACTATTTACACGCTCCGGCCCGCCCCTCGCTCTCTCACACGCTTGAATAATGCAACATGAAATGCGATGTGGGATGCGCGAGGAACAGATAAGGCAGGTTCTTTTCAACGCATATTAATCAAAAAGTGTCATTTTAACAAGACACGTATCGGCGTTTCACTTAAGCGTCGTAAATCAATAGAGTTGCGTTTGCATGCCGCAAAACATCAGCATATGCGTTTGCGCTTGACCCTGTATTGTGTGCGCGGCGGCTGTAAAGATGTTAAGCATCCCTGGCCGCCGATTCCCTCAGGACTGACCCGACTCAGCACAAAACAGGTTTGCAGCGGCTCCATCAATCACGGCGCAACACGACTAACTCACTTTCACCATGATGTATGTGGTGAGTCACCGATTCCAGTTAATCAAGTCATTACCCGCAGGCCCGAGAGCAACCTCAGCTGCTCCGTTGCACAAGCTCACGCCGCGCAAATGCATCGATTTTTTCTTTTTTTGTGGTCTAAATATATATAGTGTAGTATTTTGTAGCAAACTTTGCGATCTCACTTCTGCAGAAAGAATAATTGCACTATTGAATGCATGAATAATGCCTGGATAAATCTGCAATTTAGATAAATACAAAACACTACAAAAGCTGCTCCTTAGTGCCATTTATCAAGATGCATGCGTGCATGCTGCGCTTGAATGCATTAGCAAGAGGCAACACTTCCAGGGCATCAGGGCCTGAAGCTAAGCTGCCATGGCTGGTGACTTCAGAAAATGTAAAAAAAAAAAAAAAGGGCCTTAACATTCTTTCAGTCATAAAATGCATATTTTTTAATTAAAAAACAACAACAAAAAAAGCAGACAACAAATTGTGGAAACCAATGTACAATATTAATACCAACAATAACATATATTTATATTAATACTAATTTTATTTTTAATACTGTATGTGCATTATTTCATTTAAAAAAAATGACTGCAATTAGACCTTTTTTTAAAATTATCTAATTGCAATTTTCCTCATTCATTAATTAGACATTAATATATCAATAAAGAAATATTACTATTATACTGCTGAATAGTAAAGTATTAACTACTACTAATAATAATGATTTATATTATGTATAATGTATATAATTATTATTTCATATATATATTATATTGTACATAATGTGTTTATTATTATTTACAATTATAAAACAAACCAGAAATATCACAATATTACCAAACTACAAAATATTATTATTAACAACTACAGTTATAATAATTTTAGTAGCATTTAAAAAAAATACTGTATGTGCATGTTTCATAGTAGCATCTAACATTTAATTGCAATTTTTCTAATGAATTAATTAGATATTAACATATATATTAAGAAATATCACTACAAACCTATTGAATAGTAAAGTATTTAATAATAATAATAATTTATATGTCGCATTATATTATATATTATTTATAATACCTCTCTTCTGAAATGCTCAACAGATTCATAAACTCATCAGAAGATGAATATAAACGCACATTATAAGTGACCCAAACTCTTTATATACTCATACGCTAAACCATAATGTGTTTTTTAGAGATTCCTCGAAACAAAATGAGCAACAAACCGAGCGATTTTTACTCCCGTTTGCCGCTCGAGTGTTAACTTCGGGCCCTGTTGGGAATGCATGACCTGATATATCACGAAAGTGACGCGATAAAAGCATCTGCCCAAAAGCATCCGCGTAAACACGACATGCAAAGTGCATCCGGATGCCGCTGTCTGCCAAGGACGGCTCCGCATTTATAACCCATCGAGAAATAAAGCGCGCCGCAGAGACACCTGCTCGCATTTTAATTGAATACATGCATTGTTTTCCCTTTTAAATCAGGTGCGTCGCGCTCGCTTCGTAATCCACGCTCGCATTTCCATAGAGGTCTGTGAGAGCGGGCCCCAGGCCCCTAGCATAAAACAAATGACCGGCTCTCGTGATAAATGGTTCTATTAGCAATCCAGATTGTTAAACTCAGATATAACTGAGCCGAGGGGAGCGCGGCCCATTTATTTTCCCCTCCTCGCACAAATAGCTTGTTTTTTATGTGTAAATAACATATTAAAAGTCTGCATTAGCCGTGTTGTCTGATGGAGAGGAGAGATAAATAACGGCGGACAGGGGCGTAAAGCACAGCTCTTTAATAGCGGGGTCTTCGCGGTGGGCTCGACCGAGGCGAGGCGACTCTCTGTAAACTACGCGCTGACCGTAAAGCCGTCGTATATTAAAAGAGGAGACTCTGGGCTCCGGGGAATGTGATCCCGGGTTCAAGGACCTTGTCTCCTCGCATATTCACTTATCGGAGTCTGCGGGCCGGGATAATAAAGCGGATTAAAGCGATAAGTAATTGCTCTGTCGCCGAGCGCTAGCAAACAGCTGAGGCTCACTTCGAAAAGCCTTTAGTTGGAGACCGGACTGGACTTCTGGAAGACTTTGCTGGTTAAACTAGGGATAGTTAACCCGAAATAAACATTTCACTTCACCTGAAGTCAAGAACAAACATTTATGACTCAAAAACAACTTGTATAGAACATTTTTCAAAATATCTTCTTTTGCGTTCAACAGAAGATAGAAGTATGTCTTTTTCTTTATATTTATTTTTGTATTAAATATTTTATGTACTCTTTTATATATTTATGCTTAATTTAATTTTAGTTTTTATTTGTTTTTTATATATATTTTTTATATCACATTTTATTTCATTTATGAATACATTTATATAAAAAATAACAGCTATTCAAAATATTTAGATAGTTTTTACACAAATTTATGACTATTATTTTAAAGAACATTATAAATAAAACAAAATTGTACAATGAAACTAAAAAATATATCTTCTTTTGTATTAAAAGGATAGAAGTATATTTTTTGTTTATATTTTAAATTATTATTTAAAATTTTTGCTTTCATGTGAATTTAGCTTTTTTAGTAAGTAGATTGTTGTGTCATTTTTATTCGTTTTCGCTGTTTTTAAAAATATGCTTGTATAGTTTTTGACAGTTTTAATGTCATTTTTAGTTTATTTTAGTGCAAGGTAAACTAAATTAACATGTTCGTAAAAATTGTGGTCATTTTTATGTGCTTTTGTAATTTTAAAAGTTTTTTATGTCTATATAGTATTATATAGTTAAATTATTTTCAGTATTTAAGTAATTGTAACTTATTTCAGTTATTTGTCAAGGCAACAATTATAATCTATATTTTAATCTGATATTTTTATTAATTTTATTATTTATTTTTATAGATATTTTATAATTGTATTTTATTTATATATTTAAATATATATATATATATTTTTTTTTTTTAAATATAATATTTTTCTTTATTTATTTTATATTTTATTTTATTTGAATGACTGAAAATACTTTTTAATAGTTTAATTTTAAATTAATAATAAAAAACTGATTAAGTAGAGGTTAGACATACTGAAGTTTTTAATAAGGGAAAACATTTAGATTTAGTGAAAGTCTCTCTTGTCTCATATATTTCTCACACTTTCTTTCAAAAATACATTTTTGGTATTTTTTGTGTTGTCACACACAGCATCAAGCAAGCACATATTGAGTAAAACATCTGAAGTGTTTTCATTCACAAATCCAGAGGAGCTTCTCACAGCACACTGCTGCAGGCCTCATTAAAAGTGTTTTTAATTAGTTTCAGCTCTGATCTGGGGTCTGCTGTGCTTTTCTGCTCAAGTCAAAACTACCTGTTAGTCCGTGTTCAATATTCATCCGCCTGGAGGCTCTCAGAACAAACACTGCACTCACAAACGTCCTCGTTTCACGCCATTCTTTGATACACAATTAATGACCGTTTGAAATAATGGCAGGCCACCAAAGTCTTTCATGAATCAGAAAGCAGCATCACCATTTCAAAGGTCTCAAACGGCCGCCGTCCACCGCCTTCACTAATTCATAACAGTTATACTCTGGAGGTAAGAACAAGCTCCTTCGGCCTCATTATAGACAACTTTTATCACAAGTCCACAGACATGTTTTAAACATGCTTGCTCTCGTCTGCTGTCACACTCCATCCTCGCTGGACCAGAAACACACTGAGATACCCAAAGTTTGCATCCACCACAGACGAGTGTGAAAAGTGCATGAATACGGCGAGTGGAGTACTGTACGAATCTGTGTAATATCTCAGTTGTGTCTCTTACTGCCACGAGATTAAGAGAAGATTTATTTAAAGACCCTAAACACAGCACAGTTCAACTACTTCCTATTAAACAGGACGTATATATTCAATTAAATGAAATAAATGAAATAATATATAATGAATAAATAAAATGTACAAAAGTAATTAAAATAAAAATATAAAAATATTCATCATTAAATTAATTGTATATATAATTTTAACATGAAAAATGATAATTAATAAAACAATTATTTAGCTATTTTTGTTACACATGTATATATATATATATTATGAAAATTTACATAAAAATGTTATTATAATGAAGCATTATCATTTAATAAAAAGATATAATTTCGCAATTTTTGTTGTTATTCTATATATATATATATAAAATAAAAACAGCAATTGTATATTTGTATACATTTTTAATTAATATTCAAAAGAACATTTATTTCATTTAAATATTCAATATTCCATTAAAATTTTATTAAAATTACATATATATATATATAAATATTATATGTATATATTTTCTTTTTTGTCATTTTTATTAGTTTTTCTTTTTTCTTATATTACTATATACTGTAGCATTAATAAATCACATTTTTTATCTAGCTGTCAAGATAAATACACTTTAACAAAACACTTTAAATTAATATTGAAATGAAAACGTATTTCTTTTAAACATTCAATATTTCATTATAATTTTATACAGCATTTGCTTTTGTCATTTTTATTAGTTTTTTTTTTTAAATATTACTATATACTGTAGCATGAATTCATTTTTATTTCCATTTTAGTAATTGTATTCCTTCAGTTTAAACTCATAAATTTTAGTCATATTTTATATTTTTTTGGCTACTATTTTTAATAGTTTACGTCTAAGTTAACAATGAAAGCAAACCTCAGAGTGATAAAAGCCTGTTCTGCTGCTGTGTTCGATCAGACACAGTCAGGATCTCAAACTCTCTTTTCCCCGCAGCTCAAAGCGAAGCGTATGAATCATGTACGAGTGAAAATCACACTCCATAAACGATGTCTTGTTGTCACTGTGTGGCCTATTTTTCCGCTCCTTTCTTCAACAAACCACGGACTTCTCTTTCCTTCACAATGGCAGGCCACCAAATTCCTTCATCAGCCTCCACAGAAAGAGACTGAAATACACTCGAGGTATTTCCATTTCAAAGGTGGACCTCGGCGCGTGTCATTTTAACTAATTCATAACACTTATACTCCGGAGGAAGGAACAAGGTCTTTGGGCCTCATTATTCAGCGCTTTTATCGCTCTCCTAAAGACATGTTTTAAACATCGGCTCCTGATTAATCTCAGAGCAAACAGAGCTGGTCCAATCGGCCGTGATTACGTGTCGACTCGCTCGCTATTAACGAACGAGACTTTAGGATTCACATCAGGCCCTCACCTTTCACTCTCGGGGGCTTATCGGGGACGGACGGCTCCGCCTGAGACATATTTTATCTTTAAAATGCATATTTCATGGGCATATTCTCTTCCTCGACTCCTTAAGCTCTCGGCGGGTGAGATAAATAACCCCAGAAAGACTCCAACATCATCTGCTTTACATTAACCCTTGTGTGCGACTGGTCATGTGACACAGAAGAACCAATGAGGTCACATACAGTATATGTTTCGGGACAGGATCGTACCTCTGGACAGGGATGATGGGGAAGGTTTGTTGGGCAGCTCGCTGAAGCTGTTTCCATCCAGAGACGTCTTACAGTCCTTCTTGTCTGCGGCGCTGGGAATGCTGGCCTCCATTCTGATGTGATCTACGAGAGAGATGAGATATCTGAAATATCCACGCAGGTGTGTTGGGTCAAGGGTCAGCGAAGAAATAAAACCAACAAGAAAACAGTATGGGAAATTAATGAACTCAAATATAAAATTTTATGTAAAATAAATAATTAAATGGATGTGAAAATATAAATGATTAATGTAAAATAATAAAATATATTAAAACATAAATCTAAAATTAAATGTATGTGAAAATAAATAAATAATTATTGTAATTTTAAGATAAAAACAAAGCAATACATAAAATAAAATATATAAAATATTAAATTAAAATGTTAAATAAAAAAAAAAAAAATTAAATTAAATGCAAAAATGTAATATAAATAAAAAAAAGATGGAAAAATATATAACAAAATGTAATAAATACTGAAACTGTATAAAACATAAAACAAATAAAATATGACAATATTTCAACAATCAAACATAAAACGCTATGAAATATATAACATAATATAACAAACATATATAACATAAAATATTGAAACTAATAACAGGTAGGTGGTTGCCAGGGTGTTCAAAATTGGGCGCTGATGTCTTTATATCTCTGCAAGATGAACTTTAATACTTAGTGTTGATTTAAACTAAACAAACCTGTGTTCACTCGACCTGAAGCTTATGAAAGCTTTTTATGAAGCAGATTCGTTTGGTCACTCGACCGTCTCGTTTCTCGCCGTTTTTAAGGCAAGGTAAGCCGATTAGCGCAAGAACACACGAGTGAGTCTGGAAGGCATCTGTTTCCAACAGAGACGCTCCATACGCTCAGAAATCCCATTCCTGCTCTTATCAGCTCTTACACTTCATCTCAGCCTTGACTTCCCACCTTCGACACCTTATTTCATATCATTATACTAGTGCTCAGAAATGTCAGCATATTATTATGATTTCTGAAGGTCATGTGACACTGAAGACTGTAGCGATGCTGAAAATACAGCTAAACATCACAGAAATGCATTACACTTTAACAGATTCATAGAATGTAGCAGATATTCTGAATTGTAATATTAAATTGTTCTTTTAAATACATTTTGAAAACTTGCAATAATGCATATACAGTACCATAATATAGCTATTTTGGCTTAAAAAATTGTTTATTTGGTTCCTTTTGATTTATATTTATGAATAATTCTATTAAATTAGCTTCGGTTTATTTATTTAAATGATAGATTATAGATTATTATTAGATTTTATAAAATAATTTTACTTACATTTGCTATTTGAAATAATTATTCAATTAACTTGTTTAGTAAACAATTCACAAACAACCATCATTTAGGCTTATTTATTAAACCCAATGTTGATAAACAAGCAAATTATCATCCATGACAATGTTGTCATTTGACAAATTCTCCTTTAAAAAATAATAAAATAATGAAAAATACATTCATTTTAACTACTACCAATAACATGTATTATTTAAACAATTATATTGCTATTAATTGAATATTAAATTAAACTAACTTATTTGAATTTGACTAGTTATTCATATTTTATATTTACACACAATTAATTGCTTGGTATACTTTGTTTTAAACCAGACCTTATTTAATTAGATTTTTTTTAAATGCAAAGTATACAAATATCAAATATTTAATGTGAAGCAGAAGTTTCACATTAAAAAACACTCGAAATAAGCCTCTAATCGAATCAGAATGATGAACTGATTGTTTGAGTTGCACTGTGTACTTTCACACTATTCATGGTCACAGTTTTATGTAATGATGTAAATATTTATCTAAGTCGCCCTGCGTGTGACGGGATAACACGGGTTCAAAGGTCAAACACACAGATGGCCACGAGAGCCAACGCCAGCATCACAAGACTCGTATTATTCCTGCGTTCACAGCGAAAGCACAGACACTTACAATTGACCTTTTGAACTTTTGTATAAGAATACATAATTAACAATATTTAATTAATACAATTAATATTATTAAATGAATCAAACATAATAATGACTAAATAATTATTATTTTATATATTAAAATGTAAATTAATAATATTTCATATATACAATTGAAGATTAATAAACAAATATTATTTCAATGATTGAATTATAAAATATTAAATATAAGTTATATTATATTTGAATATTATACATATATATAAATTACAATTTTAAAATATGAATTACAATTGTTAAAATGTAAAAGAAATGTTATAAATAAATGTAAGGTATATAATTTCACTGAATAAATATTACTAAAAACATTATTTAGATATTTAAAAGATTAATTATTCAAAATATTATATAGAATTCAGATTAAATACTTATTTAATAATAAATGTGTAATAATACATAATCACTACAAATAGCATATTATTTAATGACATTTAATTATTAATATATACAACCATTTTTTTTATTATTTTATTTTATTGAGAATAGGAACAAATAATAACAGAATAATGGCTATTTTAATTCAATTATTTAATTTATTTAACAAATACATTTTAATATTATATATCAATGATTTCACATATTTTCGTTATACTTTATTTAAATATTTACTATGACTGATTTTAAAAATAAATAAAGTGAAAAATAAAATAAAACACACATGGCTTGATTATAGTGTTTAAACAGCATTAATATTAATATTTCACTTTAAATATGCAGACTAATTTCTGGAAAATATGTGAAATTCTTTTACAAGTACAGCGTTTCAAATTAGCCGCAGAAAGCAAAGATGTTTAATAAATAAAGAGACGGTACATGATCCAGAACAAATCTCATCAGACCAGAAACTGACTTCTATTCACTGAACACTTCTTCACTACAAGCCTTAACTGTTTCTGTATTTTAAAAAAATATTCATCATTAAAACACTGCTGGAAATTTACCACAAACCAATGATTCCACAGTTAACTAAACTAAACTAATCTAGAATAAAAGTCTGATTTAACAATTCATAAAATCTCAATAGGCACAGTCTCTAGACTAAATTATACAGTATATGCGCACATATACACATATGTGATCTTTGGGGTCTTCTTTACCACTCTCACCAAGAGACAGATCTGCCCAAGGTTACAAAAACATTTCTGCTGCACTTAAGGTTCCTAAGAGCTCAGTGGCCTCCATAATCCTTAAATGAAAGACGTTTGGGACGACCAGAACCCTTCCTAGAGCTGGCCGTCCGGCCAAACTGAGCTATCAGGGAGAAGAGCCTTGGTGAGAGAGGTAAAGAAGAACCCAAAGATCACTGTGTCTGAGCTCCAGAGATGCAGTCAGGA
>JAUMHR010000060.1:17394917-17406209 GCA_032361145.1 Enteromius fasciolatus | reverse complement strand
CAGCACCTGAGTTAAATATATGAGTGTCACAGCAAAGGGTCTGAATACTTATGACCATGTGATATTTCAGTTTTTTTTTTTATAAATCTACAAAACTAACATAATATGACCTTGTCCCCCCCCCCCCTTTTCTTTTACTTTAAACAAGAAGTGTTTTGGAAAAGTCAGCCTTGGATGGTATTTACTGATTAATTAAAACTTAATAAAAAGTAGATTTGAGCCGTTTCAAACCGTGAAAGCTGAGCGTCCCGTGTTTAAAGTTTTTGTTTTTTTGTTGTTGTTTCATTTTAGTAGGTTTTTGTAAAATAAATAAATAAAATATTTTTTTTAAATCATTTTCAACATCAGGGTTATTATAGTATGAAAACCAATAAAAACATTGTTGTTACTTTAAACAAGATGTTATGTCTCTATTACTCTATTATAACTCTAATAAAATACACAATAAACTTTGGTACACTTCACAATGTAAGTTTTCGTTAGTATTAGTTTATAATATTAACATTACTTGATGCATTAACCAACACTAAGAATACATTCACACAATAAAAACATTCATCTTCACATATAATTACTGGAGACGTATCTTAAAACCACACAGACAAACACATCACGCAAATTCAGGCTGAGAAACTACGAGAGAGAGGAAAAAAGCATATCATTCGTAGAAGTGAATCCATCAGGACGGCTGGGGTCTGAAGGAGAGAGACGTCCAGAGAAACGAATGTTTCCATGCTGCAGGTGCGTGGAGATTTACTCACTGAACCCCTGCTGAATAATTACAGCACAGCCGTCCCACAAACAAATGACTCTGACAGACCCTGAAAGGTCACCGAGCCAAATCCCAGATCCTTCGCTAGTGCTCACCACCGCAATCCTTCAGACGTGTTTCCTCAGCACACACACACAACTCCTCAGGAAAAATGTCTTTCATCGCTCGGGAAACTTTAAGGAGTTTGCACGTACTGTATGACTGTAAGGAGTTTCCTCAAAAGACACATACATGAGTCAAAAGGAAACCAGTACCAAGAGTGCACAGAGGACTAGATCATCTGGTGAGAATTAGACCAGAAATATTGGGGTTCATTGTGAGTTTTCTGACTGACTTTGGTTTCTTGGAAAGTTTGAGCACAGTTTGAGACATTGAGATCTTTTGTAAAACTCGATCCCAACCGTATTTGAAGACGTATACTGCTTTATTAATGAAAAAAAAAACCCTAATAAATATAATACCATGTATAATTACAGAAATATATTAATAAAAACATAAAATATGCAATACCCAAATATACATATTTCTATTTCTATCTATATGCAATACATAATTACATGTTTTAATGATTAAAAATATATTGTTATTAAATATTTAAAAAATAACAAATAGATTAAAATGTGCATGTACAATATTATATATGCATGTACTTATATATACAGTATATGCAATAAATGACTAAATGTTTTTTAATCTAAAAATATATTGTTATTATTTAAATATTTATTCTGAATATATAACTGTATGTGTGTGTGTGTGTATATATATATATATATAAAACAAATTGATTAAAATGTTCTCGTACATTATATATATACATATATATATACACACACAATTTTTTTTATTTTGGTTATTAATTGCAATATATATATATACATATATTTATATCAATTGATTATTTATTAATTGAATTATTGATATTCTAATATATTTTTAAGTTAATGATTTCAGCTCTTTAAACCATTCTTTCCATAGTCCCTCACTCCTTTCTCAGAGGCCCAGCATTTGACAAAAATCATTCTGCAGGTTTCAGTAGGAAAAACAGGAGAGCTGATTTTTGAATGAATCACAAGGCATGTCAGACTATTGCATTCCTCACCGATTTAATGTTCTTGAGTTCATCGGGATAATAATTCTAGCAAATTCCAGGGAAGATGACTTGTAAGACAGTGGACACGAGGAGATACAAACACGACGCTAACAGACAGCAGTGAGTTATACCAGTCTGGATGGGACGAGGTTTCCTATGGAAGGCCGAAAGGGCCAAAAGTCCTTAAGTAGAATGCATGGAATTTGACCGAATCGACACACTGTAGTGTGTCATTGCAGTATTTATGGTTATATTTGAATGTAACGGCATGGTACATTGGTATACATGTATGCAAGGGCTGCACGATTATGAGGAAAATTATAATTATTGATTATTTCTATGAAATTTTAATTGCGAATATTAACTGCATGCCATATTCTTATATAAAGAAACTTTTAGAAAAGTTTTCTATAGCATTTGTTTGGTTTCTTCTTTAAATAAACAGCATGTGCGGAATTGCAATGTTAAACCAAAATGAAAAAAAAAAAAAAACCTCTTAAGACAATCCATAGGAAAAAAAATTGTTTATTAGGGATAATACCTGTTACTTAATGAAAACTCTCTAACATACTTTGGTTATAATGTATTTATGCTAGTGTAAAACAACACTCTTGTGTTTTTATCTTGTCAAAAAGATCACAGCGAGCTGCACATGTCTCTTTAAATGCTAATGAGCTCTGCTGACTCCGCCCCTCTCTTCTGTGATGAGCCGTTCTCAAGAGGCTGTAAACTTTAGCCACATTTATCCACGGTACTTGCTAATTAGCACATTATTAGTAAATCACTCTTTCTGTAGATGAAGCTGGATCACGAATGATTTGTGCAAACATAGATGTATTTAGGTAGATCGAGGGGGCGCATTCCCTTCAAAAACAAACATGATCCACCGGGTCTTCAGCGGATCAGATCTCAGAAGTAAATGACGACTGTTATATTCTTTATTACATCCCCTGCTCATTACACTTTGAAACGTGCAGTAAGGTACATATTCACAGGGTTGCAGAAATGTAAGTAGAGCTACGTATTTCCAGTGAGTCTAGGGTGATTCTGAGAGTTGCCAGACACGTAGTTACAAACTATTGAGAATTAGTTGTTTTGGTTAACATGTAAAGTTACTATAGTAAACATGTAAAGTTAGATAGTGGAATGACTAAACTGGACTATCAAATTGAAGTGTAACCCACATTTCTGTTCAAACTACATTTTGCATTCTGCTTAAAGACTTTTGACCTCGACCACCTTCCACAGTCTCAGAGCTGAAGCTGTTTCAGTGAGATCACCCCCCACTGATGAGTGTAATATCCTGAGGTCCGTCTCCGATGCAGAACAGATGCTGTGATCACAGCCCCGCTGAAGTTCAGGGCAGGAGGATTCCTCCCGTCTCTCTGAATCAGCCGTCAAAGCCATTACATCTCACATGAGCCAGCTCTGCACGACCCGCCGAGAGAAGAGCCTCGGACGTCACGGGGGTTTATAACGGCACGCTTTGATCCGCCGGCCAAATGGTGTTTTTAAGAGACACTTGTGCTTTGACACCAGGACTGTAATGTAAACTTCCTCTCTGTTGTTATTGAGCAGCGAGAAGCCTCTTCTACCGTCCGCCCGGGGTTTTTTTTAAACACTTACACGGGTGGTTGTGTCAGCTTTTAGTGTTGAGACAGCAGTGGCTTTCTGTAAAGAAAGCTGACAGGAGTTATCACACAATCTGAATTAATTAATATACTAAAATTTAAAATTAAACAGTAATATACGTGTATATATGTATGTACTGTATATTAAGAAATAGGTCATTTTATATATTTATAATTATATAATGTTTGCATTATAAATGACAGCTGTTTTGTTCACATATTATACATGATCATTCTTGAAACAATTTGAAAATATATTATAAAATTATATATTTTATAAAATATAATTAACATTTTATAGAAGAATTGTAATATAAAATATCATTATAATATATGATAAAATTTTATTATATACTATAACATCTTTTTAATATACATGCATGTATATAGAACCATTTATATATATATGTTAATAAAAGAGTATTATATTATAAACTATACCTTTTTATATTTTATAAATATATTAATGTGTAATTTGTAAATTTATTATTACATTTAAATATAAACATAAAATGTATTTATATATATATATATATATATATATTACATTTTATAAATCATAAATCATTTTATGCATGTATTAAATATTAGCCTACAATTCTTAAAAAATATTTTGTAAATATTATTAAGTAATTTATTTTAATATATATTATAAAATAACTATACAAACTGCTTTTTTCTTTAAATCTCTCAAGTATCACAAAAAAAAACCAATAATAATAATAAATAAATAAATTCCCTGATCTTAACTCTGTCTCAAACTCTGCTCACATTTTCAAAGACCAAAGTCTGCAATGAAAAGTCAGAGATTTCATCATGAACACACACATTTCTCATCAAATGATCTTGCATATGAACTATTGGTCAACTTGGGTCTATTTTTAGAGAAACTTCTGACATAAAGTAGACATCTAAATACAATTCTATCATGTGGACACAGACCTGACCAAACTCGAGCAGGTCTTGACCTCTAAGCCTGTGATTGCACAGATCTAACGGTGAGCAAATGTGTTCCAGAGCAAAGACAAATAAATCACAGAGCCTTGTCTGTTTTACAATAACTGAATCTCAATAATGTAAACATCTGCGCTGCGTGTCCGGAGCTGTCGAACACGTCTGAACCGGCGCTAGGCCACGAGCCAAACTCCAGGGATTCGCTGCTATCAGGCATTTGTCTGAAACATGTACGATTCTATCAGCGATGATAAACCCACGGCTCTGCGCTGTCAGAGGATCTTTAGGTATTAAAGGAGTATCATCCGGTTACTGCATCCCTTCAGGAATTCATTAAGTCCAGAATCAAAGCCAGTTGAGAGGCTCTCCGGATCCCCATCACCATTCACAGACAGCCTGATATCAAAGCGGCTCGTGGCGAGTGATGGCCTTTCAGGATGCTCTGATTTCATTCGGTGTAATTAGACGGTGCTTGATGCGTGATTGTCTCAGCTTGATCAAGGCACGGATGCGGGATCTTTTTCCCAGGAGCTCTGAGAGGAGTCGTTGAATTAGTCCACTCTCAATCAGATCTTCAGAGATGTGAACACCAAAAACTCAACATCAAGCCAAAGCTCGGATGCTCACTTTGTAAGATGGTGAGAATTGTGTATTGTGTATGAATTATGTATTTAAGTAGCAAAATAAATACTACATATAGACAGCATTTGTAAATAATTTATGCTTTTTAAACATGCATAATATAATTTTTTAAAGCATCTACAATTAAATATTTATTTTATTAATATATGCATATATAGCCTAATATATAAAATAAATGAGGGAATTAAAATAGCCAATACGAGCAAATATGTATGCATTAATACTGTATGATATAATATACAATTATGTAATAAAATGAAATTATATATATATATATATATATACTATTATAGAAGTGTGATTAATCTTGATTTATCAATTTATCGCATCAGTAATAAAAGTTCTTTGTTATATTTATATATTAAATATATTTACATAATATAAATGATATAAATATATACATTTAAATGTAAATACTTTTAAAATATATAGTGTATCTGTGTTTATTTATATGTGCATATTAAATATACACAAAAATACACTAATATATAATATATTTTTTGCTATTTTGCAGGATAATATGAGTGTGTATATATTTGATCACTTGTATACTTATCAATGTTATGGTTTAGAATATTTATCAAATAAATACAAAAAAAGAAACATTTGAGGTTATCCTGATCATTATTATTATTAAATGATTATTAAATTTGTCAACTCATAACATACTGAAGTTAAAAATCTCACCAGCAGAAAAAAAACAGCTTTTCTGTGTTTTTTTAATTGTATAAGTTAAGACTGATACAGTACACTGCACCAATAGCTGAGAAAGTATGTAAAAGCAATACAATTCTAAAAAACACTATGATTTCATAGCACCTCCCCATACGATTCATCACAGAAAAACCCACAAGCCCCCGGCACAGAGCGCGAAAACCACAGAAGAAGCTCAGCGTGACATGAACAACATCCACAGCGATCCCCGGGTCCAATCAGAGCTAGCGGAGCAGCTCACATGACTCTTCAGAGAGCAGAGAAACTTCCAGCAATCAACACCAGCACTGCTCTTAACCCAAAAACACACGACCAACAAACACCTACAGTAGCTAAATGAATACATCGTTTTTGAATTACTTGTATCTTTAGAAAATGTTTTATTAATAGTGAGTACATGCAATATGTGTAACCATGACACCTTAAAATAAAGTGTTACCGAAACATTTAAACACATTATTTATTAATTACATTTAAAATGAAGTGTTTATTTTGCTATTCTAACTAAGCATACATGCATTTATGTGTGCATATAATATATACTCACATATATGCATATATGATTATATAAACCCCAAAATATACTATTTAAGGTTTAAAATGATATCCAGCATATTGTTGAGTTATAAACAACACGTAATTACATATTTATTTTTTAGGTATAAAATAGGCTAAACTATTAATTTACTATACATTGAAAATACTATATATATATATATATAGGTCCTGTATAGTGGAGCAAAGCCACAAATGTCTACATTTCTTAAGAGTTTAGGAACTAATTAGGAGACGGAAGTAATTAATCATGAAAACATTTAATGCCATGGATTGGTTACACTGGTATATAGGGTGGCACCTCATGATCTGATTGGTTAAAACTGGGATGCTCATTTGCATGGGACACATTATAGACAGAAAGACCGGATCTGAAGGAATGGACGAAATCTCAAGTTTTAAGCTCACACTAACAGCAATCAACAAGAGACGATTACACAGAGCGATTAAAACAAGCAGAAAGATTTCAAAAGGTCAGCAAATAACATTTAGTCGATGGTCAAGCAGGTACGGCAATAAGAAGATAATAAAACTCCAGCAGTATCTTTTGTCCGGTATAAAACAACACACGTTTTCAGGGGTCAGCGGCCCTATTCATGCGCCACAATAGAGGGACTTCAGAGGAGCTCGACTTCCCCGGGATGTCTTGACCTATTGACAGCGCACTGACCTTATATACTCCTGTGAGAAAGACTATTGTGCTCCGGAGTCAAGCAAGACAAACAAGAAAGAGCTCCCTGCGGTCTCAAAGAGTCTTAAGTCAATCCTGAGCAAAGCCCTTCAGAACGGGACGTTAATGGTCATCAAACTCCAATCACTTCGAAGCGGGTGTCACTTACGAGCTCTGAAAGCCAAATAAAATGCTTTTTCTAAAAGTATTTTAGCGCAGAAGATGCATCCAACCTCGTTAATTGCACTAAAGCATTATGTTAAATTTGGAAATTGTCCCGAAATTCCTCCACAAATAGCCTGGAACTATGTGCTCGGCTCCAGACATCTGGCACTGGAAGAAAAACAGCTTTAAGCGATTCTTCCACGGTTTGTTCACCTGGAACCGGCTGAGTTTTTTTTTTTCTTGCCGTTAATTGGTGGCGATGTGTGGAGCGCTGAATGGCGACTCTCTCTCGCTCTTGTCTTAACTTCTGAATCGTCTCGGCGGGGAGTTTTACTCCATTTCCATTCAGGCCTCGGGTATTTTCAGCGCCTCTGCTTTCGCACCATTCGCTTCATTAAATTCTTCTCTAGTGAGAAAGGGCTTGACGGACACTGAGAGAGCGGGACGTGTGAAAAAGGCTCCGGGGGAGATGAAAGAGGCCCCTGCGGCCCCGGGGCCCCGGTGACCGTCAGCTCGGCCGGACCTGAATAATCCTGAATGGGCCCGTCGTTCTTTCACATCCTTTATTCTGACTGCTAGAACTCTTCATTGCGCACAATGGCAAATGCACTAAAACTGTTTTCTCATGCTAATGGATGTGAACTCACTCCCACCGAATGCTTTTTGCTTTTTCCTACAGGATTTAAATGGGCCAATTAGAGTTTTTTTGGAGCCCCGTTATGGCTCTTCTATATCTCAGTTGTTGTTTTTTTTTTTTTATGCAGAACAAGCGGCGTAACTGAGAGAGATCACAGAAATCGATTGTATTTCAGGAGGAAAGGCAAACAGTAAACAGAGAAAGAAAAAGAAAGTCTGAAGAGCAAACATCAGGTCTTTGGACTCTCAACAGCTCTCAGAACTTCTGTTTGCATTCATTAGCCTCTATTACACTGTTTACATAAGCTATAGTATCAATAAAAAACCAGCATGGCTATTTTAATGCCAAAAAAATACACTTTTTGTGCAATGCACATATTTTCCCTCCACTTTAGAAACTTAGAAACTTTAGAAGGAATTCAACTGCACATGCACTAAGAAGACCCGGCTATGAAATATTAAATGCACACGCATTAATGAATAATCTAGCGCATGCAGACTCTTTCTAACACGCCCGGATGAGTAGATGTGTTTAGGACTGGTGCCTGGCACCTTCTGATCGCATCTTCCCCCATATGGATCAAATTGCATGCAGAATGTTTGGGATTCCAGTGTCAGGAGTCAAACAAGAGTGGAAAAGCAACTCTGCATCTCGTTTTTGTGATGCAATTTAACTCTTAAAATTAACTCTCAGAGTTAGAGTTCGTGCGCCAGAAAAAACAAATGCAAACGATGGGAATTGCTTAACACACGAGTCCACAAACAATAATAACGATGTAACATTAAAACAGTTTTAAAAGCGTTAACACGCGCGTGCATTTATAATGAGTTTATTTGAATCACTTACCAGCTCTAAAGAGTGACTCAAAGCTCCGAACTCGCGATCAAACTCTTTCTTCAACTTTCTGGCTCCAGAGAACAGAAGCGTGTCCCGCGAACATCCATCCAAACCCGAGCGAAGATCTGCGCGGAAAAGCGGCGGAGAACCGCGCGGAAAGTTCAGCGGACACTCTCGGGGCTCTTCCTCTTAACTTTTACGGTCCATCACTGAGCGCGAGCGAAAGGAAGTTGTCGTCTGCGCGACCATCGAAGAAGTTTGGGAAATAAAAACAACGGAAGAGTTTGAGAGCGCGACTGTTTGCGGTGAGACCCCCGGTGATCTGTTTTCAATGCTCTCTCTCTCTCTCTCTCTCTCTCTCTCCCTCTCTCTCTCTCTCTCCCTCAGGGGTCGGGCTTCATACAGAAGGATCGCGCTGACAAAAGTTGCATCAAGTTTTTCTACAAGGTCATCCTTGAAAAGTCAAAACAACGCTTGGAAAGTTTTGCTATCAACTTTTTAAACACGTAAAAAAATAACATATATTATTAACACTTTAATTAAACAAAATCACGGCGTGTTAATTATTACTACTATTTTAAAAATGTAATTTACTTATTTATTTTTATATAATAGTGCTGAAACGCAGGAAAACAGACCATCAATATCGATGCATTTCGTCCCAGATCTCAGCCGCTTAAATCAGCCTCATTCATCACTTTTAGCTGACTGTGGGTCTGTATTTCCAATAGAAAATGGAAACGGGGTCAAAACTAATTCGTGTGAAGTTTACGGCAGATAAAACAACAATTAATTACGCTTAATTAACTCACTTGGACTAAAATAGATTATGCTTAAATCACCGGGTTATTTCGGTACATTGTAATTACACCTACCTTTAATATATAGTGCATATTTACATGATGATCCACATTTCAATGTTCCATGCAAAAAGAAAAAAAAAACATTTATTTGGCTAAAACCGTTTCTTTATCATTTTTAATCAATGCATTAAATAATTTGTACATGCTTTACAAGAAAAAAGACAAATCTGAACTTAAACAGCGTAATTAGAAACATGCATTATATAAAAACTAACTCCCCAAATGTGTATAATGTATTATATTAATGATAAAACATGCTTTTAAACACAAGCTGATAGCAGCAGATTCGTTTTAATTATGCACAAATCTGCCAGAATCCCATGTTATGGTGCTATGAGTGTCTTTTAATCCTAAATGCATTTGTGGTGAGTCTGTGTGTAATATAGAGGAGAGAAGCCTATGCATGCCGTGCAGCTCTAATAATGACATCACCGCTCCGGCTCGCCATATGAGCTCATGTTTAGTGCTCTAGCTAGTGATCATGCAGCTCTACACTCCAGAAGAAGAAAAAAAAAGGTTCAAATCGGTCACTGGAGCAGCACATCCTATCAAAATCTAGTAATACGTACAATTAAATGTACTGATATTTTACATTTAGGAGTAAATAAGATACAAAGATCTAGCTTTTTGGGGCAGCTTCCAGAAAGCGCACAAATATTTTTGCTTTTTTGAAACACCAAGACTTAATGCATTTGGATCAAACCTTGTATAAGAATGATTTACGCATTAAGAGAGACGGGCCAGGAAAGTGTTTCTGGTCCAAATGATTACACCTAATGATCATTCTCTCTAGCACTGCTTTTGTTTGTTGGCTTCAAACACCCAATTCACATCTGCTTTAAATTATAATAATGCTTTGTTTTGTAATGATTCAATGCATGAAACTAAAATTCCAATAACATCATATTTCAAGTACATAAATTCAAACTGAAACATTAAACTCAGCCTTAAAGACAAGAGTGTTTTCTATACATTTTAGATTAACACGAGCTATAATTCTAATCATTTTACAGTAATAGTTACACTTGTTTTACATTATTTATTTCAGCCGGAAAACCTGTGAAAGTCTGCTTAATAGTAGATTTCAAATGTGACAACATGCCCCATATAGTCAGTAAGTGTTAAAAGACCAGTGAATCAATAAATGTGGAAGCGTTCAATAGCTTCAGTCAAAACTGTAACTGTGTGCGTAAGTATATATATATAACGAGCTGTATAGGAAACCGGGGCTAGTTGTCACACCTTTTTTTCCACTGTTAAATATATATATATATATATATATATAAAATGTTTTTTTTGTTTGTTGTTTGTTTGTTTTTTTCCACACACACACACACACACACACACACACACATATATATACAGTCAACATTTGAAGTGGATCAAAACCTTTCATCAAAGTTGTCCTAAAACCTAAAAAAACATTCTTCTTTGAAACTTTGATTTAATATTTTGAGCCACTTCAAATGCTAACTAATATATATTTATACATACACTGCTAAAAAATGAAGGGAACACTTAAACAACACAATGTAACTCCAAGTCAATCAAACTACCCTCTTAGGAAGCAACACTGACTGACGCTCAATCTAACATGCTGTTGTGTGTTATAGACAATTAGCATGACACCCCCAGTAATGCCACTTCTCAGTTCCTCTGCTTTCTGGATGATGTTTTGGTCCCTTCTGAATGCTGGCGGTGCTTTCACTCTAGTGGTAGCATGAGACGGAGTCTACAACCCACACAAGTGGCTCAGGTA
>JAUMHR010000060.1:17340888-17360944 GCA_032361145.1 Enteromius fasciolatus | reverse complement strand
GATATTTTCATCTGAGACAGCTCAAACATGCAATTTAGTCTGGGACTAGCTTAAGCCTTGTCTGTGAAACTGGAGGAAAGAGTGAATCTCACAAAACTTGTGCTATTTTATCCCAAAATTTACATTTTTATGTATTGTTTATTATTTATTATTATCATATTAAATAATTCCTCTAAATAAATTATATTATAATAAAAGGTATTTTATTTTATTCACAATTTTGAGAATTTGTAAACTCAAAAACCAAATCTTTTTTTGTTGTTTTTATATTATTGTTTATTATTGTGCTGCAATGGCTTTGTTTTATTTGACTAATGCAGTAGGAGTTACTCTGTCTGCCTTTGGCACCACTCTTCTTCTGTTATACACTTAAAGGTGTCCCTCAGGGATCTATTCTCGGCCCATTTCTGTTTAATCTCTACATGCTAACTTTGGGTTCTGTTTTAAATAGATATGGGGTATCTTTTCATCCTTATGCTGACAACACAAATCTATTTGCTTATGAAGCAAGACGATAAGCTTGCCTTTAAGTCTAGACTGCTTAGACGAACTGAAACTTTGGGTTGCTAGTAATTTAATTATAATTAAATTGAGAGCAAGACTGAAATAATTTTGTTCAAATCACCACAGCACTCATCATATCGATCTCAATCCTCTGTAGTACCTGTGTTTGGAATCTGCGGATTTTGCTTGGTTAGATCTAGGGATTCAGATTCATGTTCCTAAAAGTAGACTTAAAAACAAGGGTGATCGCACATTTACGGTCATCGGTCGTAAGTTATGGAATAACCTTCTGACCTACATTAGATCCTGCCAAACTTTTAAATCTGCTTTGAAAACTTTTCCTCTGTGGCTTTAAATATTTCCTGATTCTCATTGCCATCGTTATCTTGATTTTAGCCTTCCCCCTCTGTTTTTAATGCTCATAATGTTATTGGTTCTCTAGTGCTTAAATGTTTTGTGTTATTATTATCTGTCTGTTATATTGTAAAGCAGTTCTGGCGGACACCAATTGTTTTCGAATGTGCTATATGAATAAACTTGTATTGAATTGTGTGTGTGTGTGTACTTTATATATATATATATATATACATAACAATTACAAAACACTTATTATATCTAAAAAAAGATGATTTTAATATATAGCCTAGTAGTTGTTTTTGTCTTTTTTACAACAGTCTGACAATAATGAAAATGTGTGAAGGAATTTAAAAAAACACCCGACTACATTTGATGATTAAAGCACAAAACATACACACAACACTTCACAAAGTGACAATTTATTTTGCCCAAAACTGCAATTAAGACACCAGCTGTAGAAATGTCTATTATATACTGTTTTCTTTTTAAAATACTACACTATTTGTTTAATTATTTAATCTGTAGTAATCACGTCGGCTCTTACCTGTGTCTGTGCTCGTTAGTTGATAGCACTGGATATCCATATAGGTCATATCATGTGATCATTTCCCCATATCCTCTCGCGAGCTGAGCGCCCTCTGGTGGTTTGTATGAATGAAGACGAGCGTTAAACCCCATAGATCGGCGCGAACTAGCGGATTGAATACATCATCATGATAAATAAAACAATATTTCTCTAAATGAGCAAACTCGTGGACTAATAACCTATGGAATCGCTAAGCTCCGATGAACAGGGACGAGACCGTTTATTATAATTTCCAGGTTAAATTCGCTTGTTTGATTTCTGCACCTGCCACACTCGGATGTTTGAGGTCAATAATTATCAGATTATTCTGGGATCTATTCACTGACAGACTCACTCAATCAAATATACGTTTTTTTTTTTTTTAATTTTGTTCTTTTTTTTCAAGTAAAGTAAATGCATTACTTTTTAATTTACAGTAGATTATCCAAGTTACTTTGTTTTCCCATTTATTGACTGGCCCATCTCTCCTGTTGCCAAATCTGTATAAATTCAGAGGTGTTGTGTGCAATTTGTAAATACAATGCCTACTGTAGTTCTAGACTAAATATAAACATGTGTTTACTCATCTCACTTGCACCAAAACAGATTCAGCGTTCCCCAAAATGACTAAAATCATAAATGCAAACCTGCATAATGTAACATATTGATAATTGAAAGTACATTTCTCTCAGCCTAAGGCTTATTCGCTTGTACGCAGACTAAAAATACAACATTTATTATTAAAAACATGCAAGCAAGCCCAGCTCAGATGAGAAAAAGTAACATAAGACACATCTACTTATGAACCCTTAAAGAACCGTAAAGGAAATGATTCTTGAGGGTTCTTTTCTGGAAGACCCTATTATTTTGGCTTCTGGCTTCTAGGAAACCGTCTGATGAGAGAAATATGTGTCGGTTTAATCAGTAGGTGTATGTTGATGGAAATGAATTGAATGCTGTCATTGTTTTTGGTGTTTTGTGCATGTGATAATGACAGCTGGCATGTCTGATCCTCACAGTCAGTTCTCAAAGTGGGTTTAGAGGAGCTAAGAAATCTGATTAGCCTCTGAACGGAGACGCTCTGGCCTGATCGATGTGTATAGATCAGACCTGCTGGACCTGATCAGGAGAGCATTTCAGCTTGCCCTTTCATGGCTCTTACACTGAAGTGTCAAGATGTTTCTCTTAAAACCATGAAGAGAAACTATAAATCCTCACCAATGAGTCAAGTCATACAGAGAAAAAGATTTTGATGAGTTCATGATAGCAGACTCATTTGAGCACAATTTAAGACATTTCTGCTTACTTGTTTTTTTTTCTGGGTCTTGATTTGCTCTCTTTTTAATCTTGTTGTTGCGATATTATTGTGATATACTAAAGAGATCTTATTGTGCAGATATTTAAAATATTTTCACTGAGAAATTGTGCAAATAATCATGAAGAAATGGCAAGAAACACACAAGAAAATTTTGAAATATGATTTGATTAATTGCATCCAAAATCATTTACATAATATATTTATGTATTGTTTGTATATATGTATGTATATATTTATATTATAAAATTTTATATTTTGTATAAATATATTTAATATTTAAACAACATTACCCCTTAAATATATGCATGCACAATACACACTTTGTGTAAATTATGTAAATATATTTTATATTAGATATATTTTTGGATGTGATTAATCCTTTGACATGACTGGAAATAAATGTAGAAATAAATATATACAATTTTAAGAAAATAAATGTGGAAAAAATTAAACAAATTATAAATAATACACATAAATAAGGAAATATGAGAAAAGTAGAAATTTCTTTATGAAATATTTATTTTTGTATTTATTTAGTTAGCTTTTGTTATTTACGCAGCTTTGGCATTACATAGTTTAGTTGAATTATAAATCTAGGTGGTTTTCTAGTCGTTTAGATATTAGATCTGACCTCTCAGCATGAGAAACGTCTTTTATGCGAGGCCCAGACTGCAAACATGGAAAGAGCTGCTAAATCTTGAACACCCGACACTGTTCTCAGATGCCAAACGAACCTCCCATAAGCCCAAAGGCAACTCTGCGAAAATAAACATTGTGCTTTCCTCAAAAACTCCCTGCGTATCAGATATCACAATATGAAAGGCTGAGACTCTCTCAGCTCTATATGTCATGTTTTTTCTTTCTCTTTTTGGGACAGGATTAGCGGTAACCATAGAAGGGGGAGAGGCACATGGACGACTAACCGGCTTTTACAACTCTAATGGACGTGCAGCGGCTTTGAAAGTGCAGCGCAGTAAACTTAACAGCCGAGTAAGGAAATGTAAAAGATTTTATTGCCATTAACAGGGTTGCAGCATCAGTGGGGGTCTGCACCAGACCAGAGCGCTTTCAATGACCTTTTGAGTTCAGACTTTAAATGAACTTGAATTTGGAAACGTCGATGAATTTTGTTTGTCAGCCGATCCATTTCAACTAAAAATACTTACTTCCTCTGAGATGTAATTAAAAAAGAATCTTTTTTTTTTTATAATTGAACAACAGATTTGCATGTTTACTGTTCTCTGATGTCAATGATCACATTTATTATTAATTTTACATTGTTATGTATAGTTTTGATTATTTTTAACTAGTGGCTTTTCATCATTTTTTTAGCTCATCTCTAAAGTGAAAGGTGTGGAAAAGTTCCGGTACTTTTTCAGTCATGCAAAAACAAAACCGCATGTTCTGCTTTTTTTTTCACTTAATTTCACATAGCCTTTTCATAGTGGGTATATTTGTAGCAATAGCCAAACATACATTGTATGAATAAAAATTATACATTCGTCTTTAATGCCAAAAATCATTGGGATTGTTACGAAAGGGACTGAGGTTCGAGTGGGGATCCACGTGCAAAACTTTATTTACAAGACGTACAAGACTTATGAAACCAGGGAACCAATCAGAACATGACACATGAAAACAAGGAACCAATGGGGACACAACACACAGAGAAGGGTAGCGCATGATGAGACTCTGGGAATGGGCTCATGGGCACTCCAGCTGGCGATCGTGACAGGGCTTTTATGTCAAGATCAAGTTCAAGATATTTTGTAAATTTCTTACCGTTAATATATCAAAACTTAATATGCATTGCTGAGAACTTTAAAGATGATTTTCTCAATATTTCGATTTTTTTGCACACGCATATCCTAATAAACCATACATGATTTACACTTAAAATGAATAAAATTATCGCAGAATCATTTATTTCACAAAACTGACACTTGAGACAGGCTTTGTAGTTCAAGGTCAAGTTTTTTTAAATTATCATTATTATTACAAAAGGCTGTGCAAAAAAGAAAATCCCACTATGTTTTAAAAACATAGTAAAAGATGAAAATTTCACATGGTTTATACACGGTTTCTTTGTGAGATTTACTAACAGATGGAGTTAAAACAGTTTGAAAGTAAGAGCTTGTGCAATCGTAACACCGCCAGTGGAAAAAAAGCCCCATTTTTCGATGAACTACTCTTAAGTCTCCAAGACCCGAGCTGAATAGGATCGTTTCCCAGCTGCCCGGCGTTTGGACCGGACCAAAGCGGGTCGTAATACTCCGCCAATCTGCTAAATTGATGTCCTCTCAGGAGGAAAAAAATCTTGTCCTGGAGCGAACTACAAGGCGAAGGCAGGTATCTGGTGTCCTGACCTAAGCTCTGGAAACCCAGCTCCCCGCTGCCCACATCCACAGGGCCGGCCATTGTTTACCCTCCCTCCTCTCTCAGTACAGCCACAGATACAGTTAAAAGCACCAGCCAGTTAGCGTGATTAAATTTCTCTGTATCAATCATTCCAACACAAAGTCTTCGATTGTGTGCCTCCAAGTCGCGCACAATGGACAATGCTCCTCACAGTTGAACTGTTCGCGGTAGAAAAGGTGTCTAGTGCGCTGTTTTTGTTACCTGCTCTCTAGCCTGTGAAAGCAATCTCACATCAAAGAAAAGCCATGCAGGTAACACAACGCTAGCATGATGGCATGTGTGTGTGCGCGTTCGTATGATGATGTGACGACCCCGTACGACTCACGACATAAAAACGAGCCGCCCCAAAGCCACAACAAGCCATTGAGATCTCGCGAATCTACACACTTCTGAGCGGGGAAAGAAGGCAGATAAAATGACATCCTAGCTCTCTACACGCCGGGGACAATCGGCGTTTACAGATCACAAAGATACGAGAGGGGGACATTTTCTTTTCTCCGCCGAGCACAAAAGGCTCCAGTGGTTATTTCAGAGCGCTCGCTTACACGGCTAATCTTGATGTGTGAAAGAAAGGGTCCGGTGCTGCGACCCGTGACCCGAGCCTGTACCGCTGGGGTAACACTGAGAAACACACAGATGTGCCCAAAGCTCTGCTGCACTGAGAAATCATGCGCTTAACAGTTTGTATTGTCGTCCTGCACAGGAAAGAGACAACAACTCCCAAATCTAGTGAGCTCTAAAAAGAAGCAGTGGGTGTCATAATACAGGGTAATTATCTAATTAGGTACTTAGTAGCAGCCGTTGTGCATGAAATGAAATCATGTAACTAAATTATGGAACAGTTTGTTAAAGTTTTAGCATCACACAACGGAAGACAAGCGTGCAGTAATATCTTATGTATTTAAGTGGGTCAGATTAATTGTTTTCAGTGCGATCACTCAATTATATATACATATATATATATATACTGTATATATATCATTGTAGTTTGCTGGTTTAACAATTTCATTCAAATTGTAAAAGTGTAAAACTAATTAGCATTTGGGTAATTAAGTAATTAATCTTAATATGTCAGAAATTGATCTTAGTTGTAAATATGCCTGACAAGATTGTTACACACAACGACATTTTAATGAGTGTTTTCTGTAAATCAACAAAATAAAGAAGACGGCAAAGACACAAATTTTACATTTATTTGGTGAAAAACAACCTTACTGTTTTCATGCTTAACCCCTTTTTCATCTTTGACCCATCCACACAAGAGATTATACTTCTTTGATTTCAACAATGCATAAAGCGAACTTTTCATTGATAACCTTGAGCACATGTTTAACCCTGAAACCGCCTGCAGGATGAATCCAGGGTGTAATTGTCGGAGGCAGATTGGCTTACATTGGTAAGATATATGAAAGGGTGTGGTGTGGATTGTAAATTACAGGTGTGTGACCCCGCGCCGCTCGCGTCTCGTATGATTTATTGGGTTTGTCGGTCACTAGAAAGAGTTCAAATATGGGAGGTCTGAACTTCCTGTTATCTTTGCCCTCAGCTGACCTCTGGTGAAGAGAGCTCGTCTGCTGTGTTTCAAAAGCTAACGCATAACTCAAAGAGAGGTCAACCCTCGCGCTGCACAAAGAGCCTCGTGGACCTGTCCGCAAAAACCCTAGTAAATCAGATATGTGCAGGATATTTCAATGTCAGACGGCTCAGTCACGGACAGCTCAGACCGCATTGCAGCTAATACTAATATCTCACGCTCTTGATCTGGCATCATGAATTCCAAGAATCAATAAATGATTAGAAAGATTTTAATGGCTTAAACTTAGCAATTAATCTGATAAGAAGGGTTTATTTCCCCTGGTTTAGCTGTCTAAATTAATCTTCCTTGTGTTTTTGCACGCATCTGTTATGCTAGTTCAAGTTTGTGTGTGTGTGTGTGTGTGTATTAGCAGTTTAATAGTTTCATTACAAAGCAAGAAACGTCATTAATGCATGAGATATTTGTGATGAATCATAAATAAAAGATGCAATTGGATGCAAAAAATCACATGCATAATTAATTTACTGTATGTAGTTTTTTAGGTGCATGTTTGTGTTTATTATCTTCTACTCATTCCATTTGTAATTGAGACGCCTCATCATAGTTATAGTAGTATATTGATTTTTTTCCCCCAGTTTTCATTGTAATGTTAGTCTTTTTTTAGTTTGCTGTCTTTTTCATAATTTTTGTTTTTTGTTTTAATATGTCTGTATGGTTTTCATTAATTTAAATCTGTTTTAGCTATTTTAGTACATCAGGTTTATCTTTTAATGAAGTTTAATTTTTTTTATATATTTTATATAATACATTTTATAATATAATATTATATTTCATACTTTATTTCAGTTTTCATTGTAATTTAGTTTATAGTATTTTTTGTCATTTTCATAATCTTTTTCAAAAATATGTCTGCAGTTTTATTTATTTAAATTTGTTATAACGTTTTTTCATATTTTATTTAGTTATAACATATAATATTTTATTAAAATATTAAAATATTTTATTTTCAGTTTTTTTGTCAGTTTTAAATGTCAATAGTTTTTTAATTAATTTCTTACAAAAACTTACACTAAATTATAATTTTTGTTAAAATATAATCATTAAAAATATATTTTCTATCAATATTTTCTATCAAGTAACCTTTATGTTTTTAGTAAACAATAATAACCCAAGTGCACATATGAACAGAGGTTAAAGGTGAAGTTGAAGAAGCTGTTCATCACATGTTCAGATGGTCAGTGGGAGCAGGTTCTCTCACATAAATTACATGTACTGTAAACAAACGTAGGCTATGTAAACACTGACACTGGTGGGCACGAGAGAGGAAGGCACGGTGGGTTATTGGGGAGGGTCACAGGGTTAAGAAGCTGCTCGCGTCCCCCCTCATCATGAAGCTCAAACAAAAGCGTTTCAATCCCGCACCACATTTCTGGATGATTTGACAAATCAGCAAGCAGGGGGCAATCTGTTCACCTCGAGATGTGTTAGACTCACTTTGCCTTGTGTGGATCCCAACCTATGATGGGCTGACCCACTATAATATACACCAAAAACAGATCAGAATCTATCAGAAAGTCCAGGTACAAAGCATTTTTTACTTTTAAGTCATGGGTTTGACTCCCAGGGGGATGCAAGAGCTTATCAAATGGATACTTTAAATGCAATGCAAGTCACTTTGAACGAAAGTTTGTTAAAAGCATAAATGTAAATGAAGACAAGCAATGCATAGGTCATTGGTTTGATTCCCAGGATTGCAGGAACCGAGATACACTGTATAATGCAATGTACACTGTAAAAAAAATCTAGAAAATGTACGGTGAAAAACGTCTAGGTTAAGAACGTAACCCACGTTCCATGAAGAAGGGAACGGAGGCGTTACATATGGGAACTCGCCAGAGAGACCAATTGCCTTTGAGCTTTATACAAAAGGCCAATGAATGTTGGCGTGCACTTAATTGCGCTCAGGTGCACCTCATCACTGCGTGAGTATAAGAGGGCACAAGTGCAGTGTACATACAGGTTATCGCTGAAGAGCCGAGCCGGCGTCTACACTAACAATGTTTAAAGTTGTATGGTTTTAAGTTGAATTTACAGTTAAATACCGTAATTTCATGAACTGATATAATGTTAATATACCAACCTATTAAAGTACTGAAATCTGTTTTGAACCTTTGAAATACACTGATAAACACCAAATGCAGGCGAATTTAGCATTAACCATTTAACAGGTTATTACCATAGCATTTTCACAGTTTTTTTTTACTTAATCCAAAATAAAAGTTATTGTTTACAGTTATGTGTTTACATATGTGTGTGTACTGTGTATATTTATTATATATATAAATGCACAGTATGTATTTAAATTTATGTAATTGTATTCTTATATTTTATATTATGTATAAATATTTTTGTAAATGTAAACATAAAATATTTTTCCTAAATATATACATGCATGTGTTTGTGAATATACACAGTACACACGCTTATTATGTAAACAAAAACTTTGATTTTGGATGCAATTAATTGCAATTAATGATTTAACAGCACTACTAGCATAGCCAAAAAGCCAAAACAAACACAACATTATAGTACTATGTGGTCATTTTTGCCAACATAACTCAAATATAGTTAAGGTTGTTTAGTTTTTCATATACCTTGCTTTTTTTTCTTATCAATGCTAGAAAATATGTATTGAAAAGTTTTGTGTCTTTAATAATAGAGATCTGTGGTCAGTAATGTTGCCACATGTTAAGACCTGGACCATTTTGTAGCCCTCTTAAGACCAATAACATGGACAACCCCGTTTGCTTGTTTTAATGTTTAAAGTTACATTAAAATCAAATGTAAAAAGTAGCTGAATTTGTGTTGGAACGTTAATGATTTGTCTGATCAATTATATATTCAAATGCTGCAAGGTTTCAATATTTAATTTTTTAATGCATACAGAACAATTTTTTATCCCTCCCCCTCCCTCTAAAAAGAGGCCGCTGCCGTCCCACCTGCAGAGAGCAATATCCTAAATCCATATTAGTGTGCTTCCCAAAGGCTTTGGCCAACAGATGGTTCCTCAAATCCCCCGGTTTCCTCCGAGATGGGACATGTGTGCATAAAAACACTCCGATTTCTTCTGCAGGAGGGATGGATGTTTTTACTCAGAACTACCCAGGGGAAATGGAAAAATTGCTCTTTTAGGGCTTAATGGAGCTGTCAGTTATAGCGTCAGATTTGAGATGTTTCTCCTAATATTTGAGGTAAAAATGATCAATAGTTGCCGTACACCAAGAGTTCAACTTACTGTATCCACAACTAGTTATGTTTCAGTTTTATTTTTATGCACATTTTGAAATATTGCATAAAATATGTGGATGGAAAAAGTAAGATGTGCATAAATTCTAAAAAATTACAGCATTTATTGTATTTTGTCTCGCTTTTAGGTGATTTATCATATAAACAATAATATTATAATATTCAGTGGCTTTCCCTGTTTTATATTATATATATATTTAGGGTCAGTTTGCCAGGAAGGATGGAAGTAGTGCTTTATTCGCAAATGTTCTATTTTTTTTAATTATAATATTTTAATTTATGTTTTATGAATTGGTAGATCTTCTTAGTAGATTTTTAATAGAATCAGCAGATTTTTATTTATTTTTTTTGTGAGAGGTTTATGAATCAGATTTTTGGCTGAAACTGTGGTCCTTGGTGATTTATAAAATGCATCACTTTGAAAGCCAAAAAAGCATATCATGGAAGATAAAGATTTGCTGCTGATGATATATTGAGCTCTTATGAAGTGAAACGATCAGTCTGTGCAAGAAACATTACTCGCTACATTATTAAATTATTACAAACAATGACTCGTTTGAACCGGATCATTTTGGTGATCTCTAACTCAGAATGAGCTAATGTAACTGATCTTTACATTAATTTGTGTTCAGAAGATGAACAAAGGTCTTCTGGATTTGGAACGACATGAGGATGAGTATTTTCATTTTTGGGAGAACTAACCCTTTGATAGTCAATTGTTACCTATTCTAAAATGTTACCGATAAGGTTTATCACAAGCATACTTTAGTATTTTGGCAAATCTGAGCAGTCTGAGATGTTAGGATCTGTTAATTCGATGGCATTTCCTTGTAACTGCTTGTGAAAAATACCAGTAGTTTTTCAGTGCAAATTGTCTGCACACCAACCCTTTTTGTTTGCTAATTTAAAGATCACAGGCCACTTTTTCTTGTTTGCTGGCACTTTGTGGAGTTTCTTGCGTCTCTCTGGTCAGGTGATGAACACAGTGAGCTTGTTTTTTGACTTTTTTCATCTCTCTCTTCACTTTTTGTGAGCTCTCGGGAGTCCCGGAGGTCTCTTGCACTTGCACTTGAGTTTGCGTCTGGAGCTCCTCGCGTCTCTCCTTTGTCTCCCTCCGAGCACACTTGAAGCGTTCGCTCTCGCGTACCAGTGCCATCAATCTACGGCTTTGACTCGTTGTTTGCAGATATCCGAAACCATCGTGTCCCTCGCACAAACTGGCAGCGGTCATTTCACAGGTCATCCGTCACAGCGGAGCCTGTTTTACTCATTAGATCTGAGGCGGGGGACGCAGAGCTTTAAAGGATTTGCAGGGCCTGGTTTTGATGGAAAAGGGTATCGGTGCAATATCCTAGATGGAGATTGCAACAGCTTGGAGTTTTCTTTTGGGAGTCGTGCGCGTTCTCCTGACATCTGAATAGGAGAGTATGCAACTTGAAGTCTGATGGCTATTGTTTCATTAGTCAAGGGCTACAATATTGAGCTGGGACCAATTCCAACCTCAGACATTTTCCTTTTGTCTCCCATTATGATAATCTCAGATCTTGGCTCGGAGGACACTTGTCTGGGTCTGCTGAAATTCCCACTGGGCTCCGTGCAATTTCCCCGCCGATACCTCCGCCATTCCCTCCCATGCATTCCTGCTATTTTTTTTTTTTTTTATGGTTGAGGGCACATTTTTTGCCCATGGTAGGTTGCATTTGTCGAAGAGTCTACTGGGCCAAAAACAGCCTCTGAAATCATGCCAGTGAAGAAGAAGTCCCGTCTGGATGACCTGTTGAACCACACTTGTTTAGAGTTGAGTTGTAGGATAATAAATCTGCAGTCTACCCTCTGGTGCTGTTTGAGTGGTAGGCAAAACTGACCAAATGTACTACATCTTAGTTTGATAATGTATTTTAGGGGACTTTATGGTGCTAATTTATATTTATGCAACAATAATGCTCCATTTATTACCTGTTAATCACTTTTGGAGCACTGACAGGAAAATTACATTTCCAGCTGTCGTAAAACTTAAATGTTTTATAGTACACGCTTAGGTTTAGTGTCTTGGCAGATTATATCTGAAAATATGAAACAGTGAAACTAGAAGATACTGTTTTTAAATTTTATTTGAAATGTAAAATGGTAGAAAAAGCAGATTTTACTCCAACTGGTTGAAAAGCAAAGCATTTTGAATTTGAGGTCACAAACACATGTTAGACTTTGTATGGGCGCAGTATCTTACATTTCAGCTAAATAAAGCTTGCTTCCCGTTATAATTCAGTGTGATAACTTTTGAGCATGAACAATACATGTGCATTTTTCTTTTTTTTTTTCAAGGAACATTTATTGTTTTAAAATGTTGCGTTGTGTCTTTTAATTTAATTTTGTTTAAATTAATTCAATTTAATTTTGTTTTGTCTTAATTTTATTTAATTTAGTTACATTTTATTTAATTTTACAAAAGCCAAAACCTTGACCAAGTTTCATACCATTTCAATAAAGTACATTTTTTAAAATAATTTTCTGTCAAAAAACTGCATTTTTTCTTTCATTGCATAGAGAAGATTTTTGGTTACTTGAAAAAACAACCAGAGAACAGTTTTTAAGGGAACCATATTTTCTTTGTGTGAGGAACATTTTAATTATTCATTTTAATTAACTTTTTCCCAACAATGGAAACATTCCATGTGAAAGCAATGCTAATAAAGAATCATTTTTCGAGAGATGTCCACGGGTCTGTGTAGTTTAATCACATCCCAGATTGGCCTGGTTGCTCTCTGAGGGACGTTTTTAATGGTAAACTTGATGACTGGCTTTCCACAGAGAGCTCTGCGTTTTAATCAGCGCTGAATTGCTCGGTGGCGTTGACAGGCGTAATGGGACATGATTGAGTTCTTCAACAGGTTGTGTTGGGTCAAGGCATCTGTTGTGGCCCTCAAGCCAAACCCACTCAATGCCACCATTGTCCTCACCCAGCGGCCTTAAGACGCAAAAGTTGCCATTGTGTTGTTTCTAGGTCAGCTGATACACTTTGTATACAAGATTAGCCTCGGAAAATAATAATAATACGTGTATGGGCATTGTCTGTGCCAGTTCACTACGGTGGGTGTTAGTTCTGCATTGCTGCACTAATAATGCACACTCTAAAGGCTCCTTCTTTGCTAATCACTGACTAATTAGCGAAGGAAGTCTGGCATGCATTCCTTAATACTTACTCATCATTCAGTTTTAGGATGATGTCATTGTGCTTCTATTTCTTTGGTATGAGTTTTGCTTCAGGACACAGATCTTACTTTGGACATGAGGTGGCGACCCAGCACTACTAGATTGCTAGGTAAAAATGGGCTTAAAATCAAGCATACATGCGTTTTTACAATCGAAATAATACCATGATGTAATGAACTGAGTAGTAAAATGAGTATTTTCTTTGAGCTTGTGTAGATTTGTTGTAGCTGAGTGATGTTTAATTGGATATAATATTTGCCATTTGCTGTACAGTATATTAGATCAATCCGCTGATGTCACATGGACTGGTTTTACAATGTTTATGGACCTAGATCGTCTGTGGAGGGTCAGATACTGTTTCTCTTTCAATTTCCAATTTATTATTAAATATTTCTTAACATTCTTGAATAGCAAAATGTTATTGAATTTATCTATTTATTGCTATTTTAAGTAATTAATTACATTGTTTTATTTGTTTTTTATAGATTTTTAGATTTTTGATGATTTTTTACAATCTTATAGAACCCTTTCTGTATATGTATTTGTTTTATTTTCTTGATATTCATTCTTATTTGTGCATTTTTATTTGTGTTTGTTTGTTACCATATTAGAATATCTTTTTTTTAATTAAGTAATGTTTGTTTTATATGAATGTTTTTTATCTGTATTATTATATTTGTTATTTTATCATTATTTATTTACATTTTTAAATAGCAGCGAGAGACTTGAGGCCATGCCATATTGAATATAGCCTCTCAGCCTATTGTTTCTTCTTAATTGATGATAAATACACATCATTTGTGTTCTGAAGATGAATGAAGGTCTTACGGGTTTGGAACGACATGAGGGTGAGTAATGAATGACAGAAAATTCATTTTGTGGCGAACAAACCCTTTAAAAACATGTAATTAGTGATTTCAATTGGCCATCTCAGTAAATGGAAGAACACTGGATTCAGACGTGCCATAACCTCCGGATGTGGCCTGAAAAGGCATTTACAGGATTTGGAAAGCGTTTTTTGTGTGTGTGTGTTTGTGTGTGTGATGACACAGGTGTTCCCGATGGATAATTCCTCACACCTGCGTGACGCCACCCCAAACGGCCTTTAAAGAAAAGCTGTCGGCAGCATCAGCGTTTGAAGAAACCCTGCGACTGACTCTGCGATGCACACAGACCAAGAAATGGCATTTTCTTTACGTCTTCGGTGGGCGAGCGTGGCACAGATGGCATCACGGTAAACACCCTGCCTCTAGACGATGTGTCATAATATTCCTAAAGCCTCGCTGCGGCTTAGGCAACATGTTGCACGCCGCGGGGCGCTTATTTTTCCACCCCGTGACCTTTGAGAGAGCCTCCGAAAACAACACAGCTCTCCTGGAAAAGCAGCCCTCACCATAAATAAGTGATCGTAGGAGAACGGGAAGAGCTTTCAGGGCGGACGAGCTATAATGGGTCTGGAGGACGGAGGTTTTTGGGCTTGTTGCTGGTTGAGCGCGCCGTGATTGAGCTCTGAGCCTGATACGAGCTCAGCGGGGGGCTGCAGGATGGCGTGTGTTTGTTAGGCAACTGAGCTCAGGATGACCTAAAGACCACACACACACACACACTCTCTCAGTGCGCTCGCTGGACACGCATCACTCCCAATCTACTTCTCTATTGGCGTGTTGTTCCTGCGATGAATGCTGGTTTTCTGTGTTTTCCAGCTCGTTTGTGTGTCTTTGGTTCGGAGGAGTCATTAATGTGAATGATGCTCATTATGTTGTTGATGAGCATTCTGTGGTTGAACGTGAGCGAGCGAGTGAATGGATGTGTGTGTGTGGGAGCCATATGGTGTGTGTGTGTGTGTGTTGATAGGGGTTTTATCTGGTCAGTGTCCTCACATGGCTTTTTTAGGTGCTGTTTCACTGGCTGCTGGCCTTTTCTGTGGAAATTAAGCTAATGCCATTAATTAATGACCAGAAGTGTTTTGGATTTTGGCATTTTATTTGTTTATTGAATATTTGAGACAACAGGATTATTTTAATAGTCTAAAGGAACAACACAATGGTCAAGAATACATGACGTCAAAGTTATTTGACTTCAAGACATTAAATGAGAGCATACGGGAAAATAAAGTGATCTTCTGAATACTGAAAAATTTACAGTATTTCTAAAAAGAAATAGAATTTCTTTAAAAAAATTTGAAATAGAAATAGTATAGAATACATTTGCAATTGTATCATTTATTTCTTATTGATTGTTTTTTATTTTATTATTGTTAGACTTTCTTTTATCATTTTATTGAGTATTTATTTTCTTGTTTATTTTATTTTTTAAGTCCTTATATATATTTCAATTTTATAGAATTTTTATATATATATATATATATATATATATTTTTTTTTTTTGTTTTGCTGTAAATTGTTTTTATTTTATTAATTGAGCTATGATTTTTATTTTACCATATACAAGTATATATTTGTATTTCTGTATTTAAGTTCAGTGTATTTGTACTCTTTTTATCTGTTCAAAATGTGTTATTTTATCATTTATTTATTTTTATAGCATTTTTAAATAACAGCAGACACTTGAGGCAATGCCATGTTGAATATAGCCACTTAGCCTATTGTTCCTTGATACTTAATAGATGATAAATACACATTTCATATGCATAATTGCATTTTCACATTCATTAAAAAGACCATTTGCATACAGTGCGTTTCTCAAATGAAGAAGCGTGAATATGCAAAGAGCTTCCGTGAGCCCCGCTAATGGGAAAATCATTTCATCCGTAAATACATAAAGATTGAAGACAGATGCTGATACTCTTGATTGGGCTTTTGTTTTACCAGAACAATAAGCGTGGTGAATAGAGTGCTGCATCTGTGCGCTCGGCTCTCTCCGGCCGTGCCAAGAGCCCTGCTTCCACTTTCACACCGTCACCGCCGGCCTCCGCTGGTTTCTTGCCTGATAAATCGGCAGATAACAGGCATAGCCGGTGGCCATTGTTTGCCGGCGGTAAAGTGTTTAAAATGAATTTACCCGGTGAGTGCAGCGAATTCATTTCGCATTATGCTTGTCGCTGATGTACAAGGGGCCCACTCCAAAAAATGGATCGGGTGGCATGCCAAGCTCTGTAATCGGGGTTCCTCGCAGGGCTCGCGGCCTATACAAAGAAGCACAGACAATCAGGTTTGTTAGCTATGCATGCCAATCTGTTACCCTGGTTAAGGGGCAACAGTCGGGGGGGGCCGTGCCACCCAGGGCCAACAAGCACACAAATACAATTACCGCTCGCCCTCGCTGCATCAGCCTGACCGCTAGTGATCTTTATGGTCAAGAATCACACACTGTTGCATAAGAAGCTAACAAGTGACCTGAGTGAGAGCTGCACTTAAAATAAAGCTTCTTTTTGGCATTGATGGTTCCTGTGGAATTATTCATGTTCTTTATAGCGGAAAAACAGCTCTTATACCTGTATATATATATTTTTTAAATGTTATTTGTGAGCTTAGAGCACAAAGTCGCTAGGTATAGCAACAGCCAAAAATACATTGTATGAGTCAAAATGATATTTTTTTCCTTAGGATATTAAGTAAAGATATTGTTCCATGAAGATGTTCTGTCAATTTCTTAGTGTATATATATTTAAAATTCATTGTTGATTAGTAATATGCATTGCTAAAAACTTCATTTGGACAACTTTAAAGGTGGTTTTTGCTCATATTTAGTTAGTGATTATTATCATATATTTGATTAATTGATTGATGTCAGATATACAAACTTGGCCCAGATTTGGGCTCCAAACATTTAAGATGTATACACATTTTTAAGATTAAAGAGCTGCTGTTATCATGTGTTTTGAAACTTAATTAGTTGAATCATAATTAGTCTTTCTGCAATATAATGTATCTTAAGAATACCTAAACGTCAAATGACAAGCACTGTATATAAATGATAAACTGAAGGAGGAACAGCGATGTTGATCTCAGATGTCTGTGAACTCTGGACATGCGTATACATCCATGTTTGTTTTCCCACCGCTCTCAAGCAGGTAATAAGACCTTGAATCTTTTTTTAAGCTAATTTGTCCTATATGTACACGCAGGACATTGTTCTAGCGGTAATTTGTTGACCCGGAGGTCCACAGGCTCCTGCTTTCACCAGCGAAAGAGCCCCTGATTTGTAAACCCTTTCATTGGCCGCTGGAGGAGTTGTACCGCGGTAAAGGCCGCTCATAATGGAGCGCTGTGTATGGGAGGGTCGTGGGAAAAGCATGGGCACGCCGTTATTGTGATATTTCAAGCAGGACTCGGGGCTGACCCTCCTAAAGACACATTGTGGTGACTGCCGTGCTAATGGGGACCGCGCTCGCTCCACAATAGATGCGTCTCCACGAGGAGGCCTCCCCCGCCGCAGGCCCGAGGGAAGGTCGCGCCAGGACAGGCTGGGTTTAATGCAGTTAGTAGGTGAATGGGTTTGTGCGCTCACTTAATGGATGAGCTGCATCGTTAGGAGCCTTAAAGAGTCCGAGTCCGTATGTGAAAGCTGCTGTGGGTCAGTGTGCTTCTAGCCAACAATATTTATTGCTCCTGTTTCGTGATGTGTTCAAACCTCTAAAAAATTTGATGTATTTATTCTCTTGATGTCTTTGAATTACATTTCCTTTTAACTCTACTTTCCTAAATGTACATTTTATTCAATTAATTAATTCTTCCATATTCATTTTTTATTTATTCATTTTTAAATTATATATTTTTTTAAAACTGTCTAATTGTAACGAATCACCACTTTGTGTTTAATTATCGTATTTAAAATTGTTTTGTTTAACATTTATTTAAATTTAATTTATACATTTACATTTTTTTATTAAAATGTGTAAATATATTGTATATATATTTTATATTTGTATATAAAATATATATTTAAAAATATATATTTTTGTTATTATTATTATCGTTTGATTTTTATACACATGCATACATACAGTGGTGGCCAAAATTATTAAAATACTTTGATTAAAATACCCTTTTTTTTCATTATAATTCTGCCAAATTAGATTTTTATTTTTTAAATACTTAAAAAAAAAACTGTCTAATATTTAACAAATCATCACCTTGTTTGATTACAGTTCCAAAATTGTACTTTAATTTTATTTATCTATCTACAGTTACAGTATTTTTAATAAAATTAGTAAATATGTTTTTAAATGCATATTTAATATTTATATATATACATACAAAACATATTTAAAAATATTATCTTCTAATCTAATTTAACAATAATGCATTCTGTTTGATTTATGTGTCTAAGGCTCTCTACAATCACTGTTACAGTCCAGTCCCATCACCAACGATTCCTCAAACTGTGTGTTTTGTTGAGAAGCATGCTGATCTTTAGCACCTGCCAGACGATACAATGACCGTACGAACCTTCACACACACTTCAGAAATATAAAAACATTGCTGTGCAGTGTGAGCGAATGCTTATATGTAAGCTAAACATCTCCGACGAGGTCTTTAAACATATGAGAGTTGCTGGACGTGGAACAGAGAGAAGGTCTGTCGTGAATGAGGAGGTGTTAATGTGCTGTCGCGTGTGATAATGGCACAGCTCTGTTTGGGTAAAGGCAGAAGCTAGGTCCGCGGCAGACATCATCCTGCATTGTCCCATCCGCTGACCTTTTGACCTCTTCGGTCACTTCCTCTGCTCTGGACTCTCTGGTTTCTCCGTCGACACACCCGCCTCGCTTCGCGACACATTGTCCGTGTCCAAATCTTTAGATCTCCTTGACAAATGCTAGAGTCCAGGAGTGATTGAGCAGAGGCCGACCAATGAAGGGCGTTTCTGCGCCTCAGGGTGGCCATATTTCTGTGCAAACCACATGTGTCACAGCTCTCTGTCTGTGCAGAAACCGCTTCGGGGCAGAACACATTCAAGGTCACTTACTGACGGATGAAACGCCTCCTTGCCCATTTTTCTGACCCTGAAATCCTGTATCCTGTGTGTGATCATATGAAAGCACAGCAGTGGACTCGCACTCTTTTACAGTGATGCAATAGAACCACCAAAAATGAAAATGTTGTCATCATTTAGTAGTTTCAAACCTGCATGAACTTCTTTGTTCTGCTGAACACAAAGGAAGATATTTTGAAGAAAGTTACCAGACTGTTTTGGTCACCATTGATTTCCATAGTAGGAAAATTAGTACTATGATCCAAAACAGCCTGGTTACAAACATTCTTCAAAATATCTTTTTTATCTTTTGTTGTCAGCAGAACAAAGAAAATCAACCCAGGCTCAGTGGAAATACATTTCTTCAACCCTGTAGTTATGTACCTTACGGCAAGTTTCGCCGCAGTTTCAAGTGAGATGTCCAGAGAGTGGGAAAACACTCTAAAACACGTTTAATATGTGACCATTACATGTTTGTATTGGGTGGTACAGGTACGTATTGCAGTGTTTTTATATATGCTGCTTGAGGTACGTTTTGTTGCTGTTCAGATTTCAAATATCCAGTGAGTATCACTAAAGATCATCAAACCCAAACCTATAAGATATCTTAACAAATGCCAAAGTAATTAAAACAGCTGTGATATTTTAACGACCTTACACTGATTAGAGCTGTTTCATCAAACTTTCCACCGCCTGAGTGCAGCGCCGCATCACATGAGCTACAGAGTAAACCTACTGAACTAAATGACGCTGTATATGTGACGACAACGTTCAAAAGTAGCAGTTTTCAAATCGTGCAGGATGTTAAAAATGTTTTAAAACCAACACAGTCTCACGAGCAATTCGTACATATTCGTACGAGGTGCCAAATTTGTGCCAATTCGTACTAAATCGTACGACCTCACTC
>JAUMHR010000060.1:17297312-17314919 GCA_032361145.1 Enteromius fasciolatus | reverse complement strand
GATTAGGAAAGCCACACACCTGTCTATATAAGACCTTACAGCTCACAATGCATGTCAGAGACAATGAGAATCATGAGATCAAAGGATCTGCCTGAAGAGCTCAGAGACAGAATTGTGGCAAGGCACAGATCTGGCCAAGGTTACAAAAGCATTTCTGCTGCACTTAAGGTTCCTCAGAGTGAGAGTGAGAGAGGTAAAGAAGAACCCAAAGATCACTGTGTCTGAGCTCCAGAGATGCAGTCAGGAGATGGAGAACGTTGTAGAAAGTCAACCATCACTGCAGTCCTCCATCAGTCGGGGCTTTATCGCAGAGTGTCCTGACAGAAGCCTCTCCTCAGAGCAAGACACATGAAATGGCCCAGACAGAGCCCTGACTTAAACCCAACTGAGCATCTCTGGAGAGACCTAAAAATGGCTGTCCACCAATGTTTACCATCCAACCTGACAGAACTGGAGAGGATCTGAAGGAGGAATGGCCCCAAATCCAGGTGTGAAAAACTTTATGTATAAATACTTCTGTGAAGAAACTTCTTTCTATTTCACAAAAAGTAAAGGAAAGTTCTTCAGATTGTTCTTTAGAAAGAGATGGTACTTCTATGGTGTCGCTGTGAAGAACCTTTTAAGTATCTTTATTAAGAGTGTATATATTCACTGCAAAGATAAACCCACGCTGGATCCTTCATTTTCTAGATGAATAAGCCAGAAATC
Source organism: Enteromius fasciolatus (assembly GCA_032361145.1). Lineage (NCBI taxonomy): Eukaryota > Metazoa > Chordata > Actinopteri > Cypriniformes > Cyprinidae > Enteromius > Enteromius fasciolatus. The sequence goes on along the minus strand of JAUMHR010000060.1, from coordinate 17,314,211 downwards.
TCACTAAAGTCTCATACAGTGGTCATATTTGCCAAGAATGTTCAGATTCAGAAAGGTTCAAGATCTCAATATGAACTGAAATTTTTAATGAAGAAAAAAACGTCAAAACGTCAAAACTCTTTTACAATATATCAAATATAAAATTATTTTTCTATTAACTACAGTAGATAACATAAACGAAAAATGAAAACTGTATTTTTAAAAAGTAGCAGATGAGAAAACTGCAGCTAGTGTTTATAATATATGGAGCTTTATCGTGTGTTGGTGTGAAAACTAATATACTTATCATTATCGTTTTTGGTGTGAACACAACACAATCGCACACCTACTCGTCACATTTTGATGCTTGGTCAAGACCCTTTTGCGTCGCTTCTTTTCGATGTGAAGGGTCCTCCATTGTTTTAAATAGGAAACCCTTAGCGCCAATACGCCGACGGTTTGCGGGATTAAAAAAAAATGCCGCTACAAGAATCCTTACGCCAGCGTTGGCTGTGAAACGCCATTGGCTCTTGCGTGTCTCGTGATCGGTTGCGGGAGATTCACGGGAGTATGTTTTCTGAAAGACATGACAGCATGTTAATGGAGCAGGGTCATTTTAGTCATTAAAACCTTGTGTTTTACTTTCTTCTTCACATAAAGACTTCTTATGGCTTCAGAAGACTTGGAATGTGACACGACTTGTTTGTAATGTATTTGTTCAGCTTGTTAATGATTAGTTTGGGCAATAAATACCTGTGACTACATTTGCCTGTGTGTGTTTATATTGTTCAGAGGTGGGTAGGTTTAGGGTAGGGGTGGGGTTTGGTGCTCCAATAAAAGTAAAAAATTTATATAATAAATTTATATATGCATGCAAACCTTTACATTAAGCAAAACAACTGAAAACAATGGAGGAACCTTCATGTTGAAAAGTGACTAAAAAGGGGTACCTTGAGCTTCAGAAAGTGACGCAAAAGGGTCTTGACCAAGCGTTGAAATGTGACGAGTTGGAGTGAGACTGTGTTGGTGAACGGGCCATTACTATTGCTTATTGTTAATTGCATTCGATAAGTAATGTTAACTACTGGGACTCTGGCAATATTTCCAGTGGAAATTCTTCCAAAAGTGTCAATAATGTTCTTATTTGTTTCAATTCATATTTCTCTTAATTATAAGAGAAGCATTTGAAGCAAAGTCGATATGAGAATGAGAAATCTATCTGATAAAAGAACAACCACTGATCAAAAGCATCACGGAACATTATTGTTTGTAAGTGAGTTTTATCTGATGCTGTTGTTTACCCAAAAATGCAGAAGAAAACTACCAGAGCTGGATCTTTCCCTTGGTTTGAGACCTCAGTCATTGGCATTCAGGAATGCAGCAATAATCCACAGGTGTTTGGGTAAATTCCTTCAGTCTGGCAGCATAACAAGCTCTCAGGCCAGTAACACCATAATGGGGCTCTGTAGATGCCAGACACTGCCTAAAACTGAGGTTCAGTCTTTCCAATTTATTTTTTTCTTCATATGTCAAGATAGCATTAATATATAACTGCTTCTTTTAGAATACAGCTTGCTCAGAAACGAATGGGTGCTGTTAGAATGAGTCCAAAAAGCTTCACAAACATCACAATAATCCAAAAGTAACCTTCAGTCCATCAGTTAACATCTTGAGAAGACAAAAACTATGTCTTTGTAAGACACAAAAACATCAAGACAAAGTTTTTCATCAGATTTGCAGAAACGTAGCATTGCATCACTTGCTCACCAATGGATGCTCTGAAGTGAATGGGTCCCGTAAGAATGGGAGCCTGTAATCCATAATTATCAAAAATCTGTGCAGATTTCTCTCCTGATTCAGACCAGACCACTTTATCAATGGAAGAAGCGTTATTATGGACCTAAATTATGTATAAAGATTTATATCAGCTGTTTGGACTCTCATTCTGACGGCACCCATTCACATCCACTGCTGAGGCACAGATGCAATGCTATATTTCTCCAAATCTGATGAAAAAACATCAAACTCATCTACATCTACAGCCTGAAGATGAGTACATTTGAACTCAGTTTTAGCTCATTTTAAATTTCGGATTACCATTTTTTTAAATGCACACTAAATCAGTTTTGATTAAAGAGTCCGCCATATGATATAAAGCAGACAGAAATATTTGATACTTCATGCCTGCTCTATTCAGAATATCTCAGGTTCCAAGCAATATTCTGTAATATATTTTTAGTCACTCAAAGTCTGTTTGATATTATGGTTTGTTTCAGGGTTTCCTTGCTTCCAAACTTGGATTTGTAACGTAAGCCAAATATGATAATTTGGGCGTACACGGGTTGTGCTTATGGCGAGATCAGAGGCATACCACAAATGCTGCAGGGGATGAATAATTTTGGAGTAATCCTTTGTTTTTTTGACCCAATTTTTAGGCCCAAATTTTCACCAGCGCTCTCGTCTGACATTTGATCTAGGATTTACGGCTCTTACCAGCAAGAGCTGAATTCTGCTGGCGTATCGATCTGTATCAGCGCTAAAACAACGTGACAAATGAATGCAGTATTATTCAACAAAGCGACAACCCCTTCGAAAGAAGAAGGGCGTCTCTTTATCGGTGTTTAATTGGCAGTGAAATAACGGGTCGCGAGCGTTTTCCTGCTCTTCAACTTTGAAAAGCATTACGCCATGCTTGATTTGAAACTTCTCAGACTGCTGTTGTTGTATAAATCCCCAATAAGTGTTTTATTATGACTGGTCATAATCCTCTCTCTCGACCCCACAATAGAGTGGCATCTGCCGCCGAACAAGCTGCGAATCTCTCTGAATCCTCCTCATTATCTGTGCTGGAGGAGGTGTGTCCTTTGCAGATGTAGCGTGAAATTTGTTTGCACAAAACTCTGAGTCCTAAACCTTTGGGCAGTTTCCTATGAATATTCATGAGGTGCACAGACGTCACCCTTTTCCCGAGCCGGGCTTGTTATGAATATTCAAATGATGGGAGGTGGTTGTGGCTCCACACAAGCGCGCTGTCCTCATGAATATGCATGAAGGGAAGGGGCCGCTTTGTAGTGCAACGGAAACCCGGCATCTGAAGCGGGCCGGGACCCTCAGGAGCAGCACCAAACCATCTGGACCTTTTGGTGGCACAATATAACACGCGGCCGGTTATGAAAGCTAGAGGCTTTGTCTTGAAGCAACAAGTAGCGTGTTTACCTAAACGATCTCCTGGTGCGTTTGTGTCTTCAAGGAATAGCGGAAGTGCCGATAAATGCTCCATTTGAGGATACCAAGGGCCGGATCGAGGACAGTAAATGAATGCAATTAGCAAAATACAATAGCAAATACATTTAAAATACTATTTATTTATATTTGGGAAGTTATTTTTTGAAAGTACAGAGTACAACAGACTTCTTGATAATTTATTATAAAGGGAATGCAAATTCAAGTGGCCCCCAAAGTCAAAGCAGAAAAGCGCTGCAAATTTTACCTTTGAAAAAACAAACAAAATTTATATATATATATATATAAATTAAGTATATAAATTGCTTATTTAATTTTCTTTTTTAATAAAATATTCAAATACAATTAATATATTTTACATAAAATACATGTATATGTGTGCATTTATATATATATATATACAGTCATGGTTCAAAAATACCGGCACCCTTGGTACTGTAAATATGGTCAAAGAAGCCTTTGAAAATTAATCTGCATTGTTAATCCTTCTGATCTTTTGAATTTCACAAAAATCGAACCTTTCATTGGATAATAAGAATTTAAAATGGGGGGAAATTTCATCATGAAATAAATGTTTTTCTCTTATACACATTGGCCACAATTAATGGCCCCCTTTTATGTAATACTTTTTGATCCTTTATTTGCCGGTTTAGCAGCTCTAAATGTTCTGCTGTAATGCCTGATGAGGTTAGAGAAGAGATCAGAGACTATTCCTTCATGCGAAGTCACTCCAGACCCTTTATATTCACAGCATGGTGTTTCTTCTCTACAGTTCACCTCACTCATTTTCCACAGGGTTCAGGTCAGAGAACTGGAAGTGACCCATTTTTGTGTGTTTGAGTTTGGATTATTGTATGGTTGGAGGATCTAAACATGACCAACAATAAGATTTCTAACAGAGTCAGTACCTTACTGATTTTGTCTCTCATCTGTTGATCTAGACAAGACCTCCAGCAGAAATATAGGCCCACAACATTACAAATACAGCGGTGTATTACATTGTACAAATGGAGTACTTTTTATCCCTGTGTTCACCAAACCCCTCTTGAGTGTTTGCTGCTAAAAAGCTAATTTATGATCATAGAAGCCAGTCCCGTTTGTAGTTCCAGTCCTGTCTGACAACTGAACACGCTGGAGACTGTTTTTGGATGAGCGAGGAGAATTTGAACAACATGTGCTGATGTAGAGACTGTTTGACTGTTTTTTAGGTTTTCTGACCCTGAGACTCAACTATTTTCTGCAGTTCTCCAGCTGTGGTTCTTGAAGAGTCTTTAGTCACTCAAACTCTACTCCTCTCTGAGTATTAGGAGGATAGACAAACACGTCCTCTTCAACACAGTTTCCTAACATTGTTTTTATGTTGATTGGAAATGTCCCCTTGATGGTGTAAATGGGAATTTTCACAGCTCTCATTTGTAAATATTCTTTGGGTTTTTTCATTGTTATGGATGATTAGGGCAATTTGGGCTTTGTTATTCCTCCTGTTTATATTTCTGTGAAACAGGAAGCTGGATAATTTCATGTTCATAATCACCCCCCCCCCCCATTTGAAATTCTTATTACCCAATAAAAGGTTTGATTTTTGTGATTTTTTTAAATAAAAGATCCAAACGATTAACAATGCAAAATTAAATTTCATAGCCGTCTTTGATCACTTTAATCACTTTGATCACTTCTAAAAGAATTTTTTTGTGCTACAGTAAAATAATTATCAACTTCTGTTTACAGTAAGTAGAAACACACTTCAAGAGCATAATTAAATTGTCACATGCCGCTCATAATCCATATGTTCATAAACATATGGAGAAAGCCATTGTTTAGTTTAAAAGATTATAAGATTATAGTCCCTGTGAACTGAGCTAAAGCCGAAACAAGGTCTGTTTTATCCACATGCTGCGTGTCTTGTTCTCCGTCCTTTCAGACGGATGGATTCTGTGTTGGATTAGTTGCTCAAATATCTTATGAAAAATCATTTACACCATTCAACAATCATAATAATTTCAGTATTGCTTTATTTAATACACGCTGTTTACACCATATTTTATGGTATAAACTAAATAAATTATGAAACAAATTAATTTGAGCAGATTTTGTTATTAATGTGAACTGAACTCCATGTTGATTCAGCTCACTTAAATAACAGTGTCAATTTTACAAATTGTGTCAATTAATTATTAAAAAATAAATCAGTTCAGCCATAAATGACTCATTCATCTCAATTTGACTTCAGTTTGATTTGATTTGATAATTCATCAACATTCATCAATTAGATAATTCAGCTCAGTTCAGTTCAAAGTTGATTCGGTTCAGCTAGTGTTGGTTTTGCAAAATTTGAAGCAAATGCAATTCAGTTGGCAACATTATTCAACTTATTGTCAATATTGCAAAAGTCATCAATTATGAAAGAAATTAAATTTAGCAGACAAGTGTCATTATTCAGCTTATTTCAGTGTTGTTGATTCAGTTCCTTTCGGTAAAGGTGTATATTGCAAATTAAAATTAATTTAAGCAATAAAACAACTCTATAAAACAGAATCATTCAGCTAAATTCAGTTCAGTTCAATAATAGTGTCAGTGTTGCAAAATTCATCAATTATGAAACATTAAACTCACCAGACTATAGTGCTGTTATTCAACTCGAATCATTTCAATGTTGATTCTGTTCAGTTCAATAACAGTGTTAATCATTTAGGAAACAAATTGAGTTCATCTGTCAAAAAGGTTATTACTCAGTTCAATTCAGTTCAGTTTAATAACATTGTCAGTATTGCAAAGTACATCAATAATGAATATTTAATGTTGATTTAATTTAGCCATTTCAGTTGATTCAATTGACCTTAGAAATCAAAACAGCTCAATTCAGCTGACACTAGTGTTATTATTCAACTTATTTCAGTGTTGATTCAATTAATTTAAGATGCAAAGTTCATTAACTATAAAAACAAATTCACTTACAGCTCTATAGATAATCAATAATTAGTTCAGTTCAATAATAGTGTCAGTGTTGCAAAATTCCTACATTTTGAAACAAAGGATGATGATGCTTTAAAGTTGAGGTCATTTGATTCAGTTGACCTCAGAAATCAAAACAGCTGTTTTTCATAAATGTTTTTAGTAAATTGATGTTGCAATGTGTCATTGTTCATTATTCAGCTTATTTCATATTAGTTTAATAACAGTCACAGCGCTGCAAATAATCAACAATAACAACTGAATTAATATCATATAGAAGACAGCATTTGAATTAGATAAAAATATTAAGTGAAAGTTGTCTTAACTTTTTTGATCCGCTTCAAATGTTGACTTCTATATGATGTTGGTTCAATTGAGTCACGATTAAATTTACCTCACCGGCTTATAGTATGTCCTTTATTTTTTGGCCTTGAGATGCTGGTAGTATGTTTGCACTGACTCTAGGTTCTTGTTTAGTTCATGTTTTCAGGAGATGGACTCATGCTGGTGTTTAACTGCTATGTGAGACAGCTTGTTTATGTCACGGCCCCGTCTGTAGTGACCAGGGCCCCTCAGGTTATTTTCCTGGCGTCTGGTGACTCATCCCGGCATTATCGGCCTCTCGAGTCGTGTTCCTGTCCAGACGGCTGGCTATGACAGGACGGCTAACACTCCAGTCATGAGTGCCTGAACCCTGACGAACACTTCTGTCCTTCACTCGCTCGCTCGAGGTTTCTGAGAGTAACACATGTTGTTTTTCAGTAGCCTTTGAGAAGTTCGAAGCGTCTCCTGCAGCAAAACAACTCTGCTTGTGCTTTTATTGTTGTTTTTGAAATCTGAATAATATGAGTGGTGTTTAAGCATCATGCTAGGGTGCTTACTACAGACTGTACTGTTTCGTACAGTTAGGTTCTTCATTCAGTGAAAGCCTATGGGAATTTATCAGCAGACAAACATTTGAAGAATGTCTGTACTGCAAGACTTCTGACTTCTCACTATTCCTGACAAACGACTTGAAGTCATTCATTACTAATAGAGAGTAGTAGAGTAGCAGAATTTCGGGTACATTGAAAGATTTAAACTTTTGCCTGACAAACTAAGATGCAATCTAATTAAAACAATATATATTAGATATATACAAATATTTAATGTAATGTATATTTAGAAATAAAATATGAATATATTTTCACCTCTGTTTTGTAAAATGGTCAGTTATCAAACATGTCTGAAATTAAGTAACTCATTAACTAATTGATTCATTGGCTGACTGATTGCAACTAAATATTACTTCATAATCATTTAACAATTATTTACATTAACAAGCCTAATTAACTAAACTAAAAATAAAAAATCAAAATAAATAATATATATATATATATATATACATACAATAGATATTTATAGTATGTGCAAATGTGTATGTGTGTGTGTACAGTATATTATCACTTTTTACATAATTGTATACAATGATTATTTATAGAAAACATGTATGCTTATTTACATATTTATATATAAGCATATATAGAAAACTTATAATACTATTAATATGTCAATCAAATATATATATATATATAATATTGTAAGTATGTTTTATAATTTTAAGTAATTCTACATGTTGACTAGCTCTAGAAAACTTACTACACTGAGAAAAAAAAATTAAGCAAATTTCTAATTTAAGGTAACCAGCTTCCGCAGATTTGAGTCTTCTCAACTTAGAAAACTCAAAACGATAAGTTGAGAAAACTCAAATCTGCTGAAGCTGGTTATTTTAAATTTGATTTATTTATTTAGTTTTTTACAGTGTATGTTTTTAATCTATAAATATATTTCTGCACTTAAACATCACTTTTTTGTCAAATTAGTTTTATATCTGAAATAATTGTTTTCTAATTACTATTTATAGAACCTTCTGTTTTTTGTTTAGTTTTTTTCTTTTCAAATTTTTTATTGGAAGATTACTGAAGCACATTTACAAAAAAAAAAAATACTGTTTGAGTCTTTCAATCTCACGTTTAATCCACTTTCCTCTGTACTGTTCCTTTGTAATAAATAATGACATTTACAGTGAAAATTGTTTCTATACCATGCTTTGTTACAATTGTTCAAATTTTCCTAACAATGCTGATGTTTACTCATGACTGGTGCGTGCCGCTTGAGAAGAACAAACAGGAAGAGCTGACATACGGACCGGCGCCGGGACCCCGCCAGAGGTTATGACAATGAGGGGCCCTGCTTTGCCCTCTATAGGAAATCCACCTGTTCAGTTTGATAGTATCCCAACACTAAAGTGACAAGACTTGAATAGAGCCCGAGTCCCTCTTCTGTGGGATTAAGCGGAATGATATGCCAAGTCCATCTTTTGTGTCCCTTCATAAAACCGCTGTCACGACCAAAGAAATCTGTCTTTATTCTTTCCCTCGGGATAAAGCGACAAGCTCCGGGCCCGCCGAAGTGCACCTGATATTGAAAAGAGACACACAAAGAACTGGTCTTTGTTCTGGGATATCTGTTAATCGTGGGGCGAGATGATCCAGAAAGGCAGTATATGTTGTTTTCGTGTGAATGCGACCACAAGCTCAAAACAAATGCTTTTTTTTTTCATCTGTAATTGCTCTGGCCGTTTTTCTTCAGGCTTGACATCATGAAAAAGGATGGAACTGATTTGTGTTCTGTGGGAAAACATGTGTTTATGGGCCGGCGTGTCAGAATGGCTTCAAGCATCTACATGTCAAGTGATAAATGATGGCGCGGGGTCTCGGGGGCCCTCGAGTGACTGCTGTGTTTGTTGTAAGAGGACCGTCAGAGCGACAGGCCTGAGATGGATTTACTCTGAGTTTATACTGAGATCTGTGTTTGAACAAACGGCGTGTCAAAGTCTCTCTGTGCAGCCAGAATGAAAATGTCACACACAGTTTAAACCATTTTCAGTGCAGTTGCAGTAGATGGGATTTTTCTTGTTCTTTTTGGTCTTTAAGGGTTAAGAACAACTAGTAAGGAGTGCAGACATCTATATCGATGCAAGTATGATGTTATTGTTAACTAAAATGATCGAAAATCATTGTTGCCGATTGAAATAAAGCTGAAATCAAATATGAATGCTTACAATCTGAATTCAAACTTCTCAAAAATTATAAGTGTTGTATTAGATCTAATTTAAATCAGTTCAAATATTAAAATGACTAAAACTAAATAGATGCAATATATCCAAATGCCATCAAATTAAAATAGAAGAAAAATGAAAATATATACAAATAAAATCTAATTATTGTAAGGTAAATTTATACTGAATTAATTACAATTTCATTTTTAAAAAATGATAAAATCATGATAATATTGCTAAAACTTTAACAAATTTAAATAAAAACTTAAAATGTAAAATTTCATATTCAAGTCTATGCTAATTTATAGTATAACTATTAGATGAGAAAAACCCCTATAATGACTAAAGGTTTCTTTTTTAATTATTCTTTTATTCATATTAAAAATATTAGACAAAAAAGAATAACCAAAAATTTGAAATCTGAAATAGGTTTAAATACTAAAATGAAAATACTTAAACAAATTCAAATAAAAACTGAAAAAGCATCAATTAATAAAAGCTCATTTATAATATTAATAATAGATGTAAAACCGTATAAAAAAAGATTGTTGATCAATAACTAACAACTGACGTAATGCAAACTTTTCATGTGATGTGGCCTTTAGTATATGAATAGACTCTGATCGTAGTATATATATATTTTAATATCTAATTTTGTGTTTTGCAGGATAAAGTCAGTGAGATGTGTTTGTGACAGCTCGAGGATCGTGATTTACGAGTGTTAACCAGTCCTTGAAAGCGCTGAGACCTGTCTGAGCTGGAATCAGGCCTTGTTCAGTATTAGTGTCTCCTGGATGCTACGGGTAAAAATATCTGCGATCAACATATTTTGATTCCTGAAGTGGAACATTCCAGAAATTCCCTTCCGCACGCTCACGAGGATGAAAAATAATTCTGGAGCGTTTTACAGTTACCTGACGGCTGCAGAGGCGCCGGACGTTTATGAGCAGCAGGAGTTTACGGCAATATCAGTCGTGCTTCTATCGAGCTGAAGTCAATTAATTGTTGTACGGTCGTTACTCATTACTCTGGCGGCTTCGAGATGCCTTCAATCCAGATCGCTCACCATATTTGGTATGGTCTATGAGAGGTTTTGCTCTCACATGATCTGTTCGACACGGTTTCTCTTTTTGTGTTCGAGCTGAGAGAGCGTTCTGTCCGCTGGAAATAAACTCTACAGGCCTGTAAAATAGAGTTGAGCTCAGCCTTCGGAGGAATACAAGTATTGTATTGTACTCCAGGAACAGGATTGTCAAACTCTGTCCTCGTCATTCAGTGTTATTGTACTTGTGTTGCTCTTTCAGGGGTCAGGAGATGATCTGGATTCATTTTGACTTTCATCACTTCATTATGATCAAAAGATTTCGTTATTGTTCTGCTAACCGAGGCTACGTTTATTTGATCCCAAAAATGTAGTAAAAATAGTGAAATATTATTTAGATAAAAAACAAAAAAAAGTTTTATATTGTAATTTATTTCTGTGATTAAAGCTGAATTAATTTTCAGCATCATTACTCCAGTTTTCAGCATCCTTCAGAAATCATTCTGATATGTTGGGTTGGTGCTCAAGAAACATTTGGCATTTCTAGGCAAGCCTAGGATCTGTTCGGAAGGGTCATGAGTAATAATGTCGAGCTCTGCCCTGATTGGCTGTGTTACAGTGAGGCTCACCGGTGAGCTCTTCTCTGATTGGCTGTTTTACAGGGCGGCTAATATCAATAGCTCACATAGCAGGAAAGCAACACAGAGAGAAAAATATGTATTTCAGTATAGTACTTCAGTACTTTCTTTTGCAGTTATATCCTCAGGAAATTATACAGTATATAAATGCAGGCATCAGGGAGCTGTTATGAATATGCGCAAGTGTGTTTTAGTTTCACTTTCGTGATTCGTACATAATCTGTTTATACAAATGAGTACTTACCACACATTTCACAAGATCAGATGCTTGTCATTGGTGCTCAGGATCTGTAAATAAATGTGTTGTAAGTGAAATCTTATGTACTGGCTGTATTAAAATGATTTCTGAAGATCATGTGACACTGAAGACTGGAGTAATGATGCTGAAAATTCAGTTTTGAGCACAGGAATAAATTACATTTTGCAATATATCCACATAAAAAACTGTTATTTTAAATAGTAAAAATATGTCATTTTTATGGTATTTTTCATCAAATAAATGCAGCCTTGCTGAGAAAAGATTCCTCAATCATAGGTTGTGTGTCTTTCCAAAACATGTAATTTGGCTCCTGCTGACAAACACACACGACAGACGCAGTAATGTGCATGAATGCTGTAATTACAGCGGTGACGGATCTGAGACATTCACAGATTTAAAGTGACATGGTCAGTGTTGTTCAGTCTGGAGTCGAGTAGAAAATCTGCCATGACAGTTCGGGGTTTACTTCCGTAAGTTTGTCCGAAAAAAAACAACAACAGCAAAAAAAGTGAATGCAACAAAATACGACTCTCAAGTGTAGTCGTAAGATCAGTGACATCAAACATTGGTGCTCGTGTGTCTCACAAACAAACGTGATTAACCTCAGACCGATTTCAGATTAGCAGATGACTGGAAGATTATCAGATGATTTTACAACTTAAAATTAGGTCTGATCCTCGATAGACGTAGTTCACCAGTTGTATGAACTTATTTTTATTTACTGTGGTTAATCATACAATGCATAATTAGGTGCATTACTAGGCATAATTAATGCATTATGTGTACAGACAAAATGTGTTAGCAATTTTGTGCTGATGTTGTTTGTTTATTCTTGGTGGTTTCAGTGGAAAGTGTAAGTCATTCAGATATATGTGACCCTGAACCAAACAAACAAAAAACAGCCATAAGGTTTTTTTTTTAATTGAGTGTGTGAAGCTGGGTAAATAAGCTTTCCATTAAAGTCTGGTTTGTTAGGATAGGATAACATTTGGCTGAGATACAACTATTTAGAAAATTTGGAATCTGAGAGTGCAAAAAATCCAAATATGGATAAATGATTTTTGCCATTAAAGAAAATGTATAACTTAGACACATACAATGTATTGTTGGCTATTGCTATTATTTATGCTCCAGGGTTTTGCTGTTTTGTTTGTAGCACAAACGCACAATGTAATTTATTATTAGGGTTAAAGTTTTGTTCAGCTAGCCATTACATGCATTTGCATTTAAAGTTCTGTGTTTTCCATGTTTGTCACAATCTTGGCACAATCTGTTTTGTATAAATAAAGGTGACTTGACTAGGCATGTGTTCTTGCCTAATACATTTTTTTTTCCTGTGCATCTTGCCACTTCCATCCAGTGTCTATCTCGAAATTTACACAAAATATGTGCAAACATAGCTTCTGTAGCTTGCTTGAAAATACAGTGTCCTTTTAGAAATGCTAACACAATAGTTCATGCAAAGCCTGGGAATCAAACCCATAACCCTGGCACTAGTAATACTAATGTGTTCGATACCCAGAAAATGTGCGAAAAATTGACTATTGTGTAAAACATTTGCGAATGAAGCATAATTGTTTCCATCTCATGACATGTGTTAACAAAGAAAAAAATCTAACACATCAATTCAAGCATTTCCCAGGAATCAAACCCACAAACTTGGCACAAGTAACACCAAGGTCATGGGTTCGATTCCCAGAACATGCATGAACTGATAAAGTGCATACCTTGAACGCAGTGAATAAAAGCATTCGCCAAATGCATAAACATGAATGTAGTCGATTTTGATGCAGTATAAGAAATTTATTTCATAACAGTTACAAAGAACAAAATATTTAAAAGCATTTTTATCTTACATAAGCTGTACAGAGATGGCATGTATTCGACTCTAAATGATTCCGGAATAGACGCTACAGAAGTATTAAATAGAAAACTGAAAAAAAAAAAAAAAATTAAGTTGATGGAAAAATATGAAATATTCCATTTATCTACTGTACAAAACAACAACTTGAAAATGGAATCCATTCTGTTGTACCCTGATACATTGTTTAGGCCTCTTGCGCATTTAAATGTATTTTACAAAAGAATCCGATGGCCTTGCCATCTCACAATAGCTAAAATCTTGGCCTCTTTGGTTCCATAATTCGGTATAATACATTTGAACAGAATTCAGTTTCAGCTTCTATAAAAATAACTTTTCTTTTTTCTTTTCAATGGCAGGTTTGTTCTTTACTAATAATGCAGCTTCAGTGCAAACGTTGTAACAACCATCCGCTCAGAGTAGGAAGCGAAAGTTTACATTTCAAGTATAGAAAACAGTTTATAACAAGTGGGTCATCCGGTGTAGGTCACTACTATACATTGCATAGCTTGTGCGGCACTTATTTCAGAGGAATCGTGAATGAGGCGCGCCACTTGGTACCTTCGAAGGCATCTTTAAGTCAGCAAGTGCTTTATATTGTGCATTTTCGATATTTTTCGCAAGTGCTATTCTGCACCATGACGTAACTGAAGAGTTTGGCAATTCGTGAGATCTTCGTGTGTCTTCGGCTTGTTGCATGAATAATCACAATCGAGACGTGACCAGACACGCCTCATGATTTATGAATGGATCTCGTGTCTGTTTAGAAACCCAAGGATTGTTGTAGCTCTTTGCAGATGTTTGTTGGAGACGGATGCTCTTGAATGGATTGGTTGTCACTCAATGGACTCAATGTGGGAAGTGCTGGCGTTGCTTTGAGAAGATGATCAGTGCTTTTCGGGAAGGTACACGGATATAAAAGTTTTTTAAGAAGATCACCCCTCCTCTTTCCATTTTTAAAGAGAAGAACCAAACTGCACTCTTAAAAATGAAGGTTTCTTAGAGATGCCTTAAAAGGTTCCCCTAAAATCTTTTCAGTCTTTCAGTCATGAAAATGTGCTATTAATTCACTCACCCTTAGACCGTCCTAGATATAACAGTAAAGAAGATTTTTATCTGAAACCATGGTGATTCATGCAATGCAAACAGCTGGCCATTTATTTTAAAAAGTCCTAACAAGGAACAAAAATGGACACCCTTCTTTTGAAAAGGTTCATTTCAGTGGATCAGTTCAATCAATTCACCAGACTAAACTGGCTCGAGCAGCACAGATCCGCAAAACTCACTTTTAGATGTCATTGTGACTCAAAATGAGCTGAAATAGTGGCGTATCTGATTCTATGAGCTCTATATAAACATAGTTTCTATAAAAATGTGAGCAGATGAAGACTAGTTTATTCACTTTATATGCTTCCAAAGCTTCCATGTTTCACATCATTATTGGGTCCTTTACTATTATAATTTCGTATACGTGACGTCATTACGTAAATGAACTAGCGAACCGAATCAGTTCATTGAAACAAACCAGTACATGGAGAAGAATCAGACTGCCCAGTTTTCCCTGAGGTTCTAGATTACAGGTAATAATGTTGCAAGAAATTTTCAGTTTCTTGCACAAACTGATCATTTCGCTTCATAAGACCTCAATATCACCAGTAGCCACAGGCTAATTTTGTTTTGCCTGCATGTGCTTTATTGATTCTCAAAAGTATTCATTCTCAGGTCGTCGTTGATTTGTATTTTATGAATCAACAGTTTCAGCTAAAATTCTCCTATACAGTCCACCGATGAACAAAACAACAGGGTGAGCAAATTAACAGCGAATTCTTTTCTCTAATATGAAGAACTTTTAGTAATCTGAAGAACCTTATAGACCATAAAGAACCTTTGTTTTTAAGAGTGTAAACAGAGATAAACGCAATCCCACCCCTTTGACGTGACAGTATCGTACAAACCTGGAATTAAATCACTCAATGAGTAAAGAACATAAATATACTGTATGTACAAAGATGCGTGGAAGAGTTGGGGTGTGCGTGTGGATCTGTGAGCATGGGTGAGTCATAAATATTAGATTCTTACTAGGATATTCTGGACATCTCAAGCGCAGCCACACTCCTCGACGATCATGTTGGGCACATCCCGTTTCACAATATTGTATTCGTCGTCAAAGTACAGCATGGACATGGTGCTGAGTTTGGTCGGGATGCAGCAGGAGTTCATGGATCCCGGACTCATTCCTCGCATGCGGTATTGGTTCACGACGGCCGTGTGAAAAGACGAAGCTGATCCGGGAACTCCGGCCATGTACGCCGGGCAATTCCCTTCGCAATAATTCCCAAAGTAGCCCGACGGGGCGATGATCCAGTCGTTCCAGCCGATGAGGCGGAAGTCGATGTAAAACTGTTGGCGGCAACACAAACTGTTGCTGCCGTCGCATTCAAGGCCTCGTTTGCGGATGCGGTGTTTGTTGTCGGCCGTTCGCGCTTGGACCACAAGGAACGGACGGTGGGACTCGTCGGCTGTGTTCACCAAAATAGGCACAATGCCCATCTTATCGCACGCCTCGCACCGTACGTCCAGGTTCTGCCGGCGGTCCCCTTTGGCGAAAACCATTTGCACGGCATCTGTCAGCGGAAACGTGTGCCATCCGCTGCGTTTGAGATCCACGCGCTTCTCCACCAAGTTCCACTTGCTCCCGAGCCCTGGTTCCTGCGAGTACACCTTTACCGTCACCTTCCTCCTCGAGCCTTTCTCCAGAGCATTAGGCAGGAACTTGAAGTACAACCACAGGCTTGCCTGGGACACGTACAGGTTCTGGTTGCCCTCGTTGGAGATCACGAAAAACAGGCTGGTTTTGGAGGTCAGCGATTCATCTGTGGGATCAAGAACAGAGAGAGAAGATCAGCTTAGTGCTGTTGCTCAGCTGACTCGGCCGATATGCTCCCCGTGAACCCCATGAACCTGGTCAACTCAAGCCTATAGGATAAAGACTGAAGACATTAACATTCAGAGAGAGCTGCGGATCTCTAAGACCGTCATGAATGGCCCCTTAAACTGGGACCACTTCAACATAAAGACGTTAAATTGTGTTCAGTCTCGTGAGATTCTCATTACTGTAAGACAGTACTTACATTTCTTTTTATTTTATTTCATTACAATTTTAAAAAAATATGCTGTTTTTGAAAAATACAGTCATTGTAATATGGAAGAAATGTGCTTAATTGTCATAAAAAATAATGTCACAATTAATTAATAAATGTTATATGTTTTATATATACTAAACGAGGTTTTAATGATTGGGGAGGAATATTTTAATGGTCACAGAAATGCCATTTTATTTTTTGCACAATTTATTCTTTCTGATATTAAGGTAAAATGCAACCCTTTTATTTGGAAGATTTCATCAGATTTATCCATATTATTTAAATGAACCTTAAATTAAACTTAAATTTAACATAGATTTGATTTTGTATGTGCACATTACAGTAATGAGAATAAGAGAGAAATGTGCTTAATTGTCATAAAATTAATTTTAATACTTTTTGTAATAGGCTTTAGTTTTGGCAGAATCTTTTTAGATTACATTTTTTGTATAGTTTATTTATATTATTTTTAGATTCACCTCTCTTATTTTATTCAACCTTCGAGTAAACTAAAATTTAGCATAATTAAAATTTTACAATTTAAATATTATATAATTATATATACTTATAGAATGTGTATATATATATATATATATATATATATATATCATTTTAGCTACTCACATTACTGACATAATAGTAGAGAAATTTTATTAGAGAATTTTATTCATGTAAATTATGC
>JAUMHR010000060.1:17285368-17297212 GCA_032361145.1 Enteromius fasciolatus | reverse complement strand
ACAAGATATACCATGACATTACAATATATTTAAAAATATTGTTTTATATATATATATATATATATATATATATATATATATATATATAAACCTTATTTTAGATCTTAGTGCCAAAATTTAATTTCTTATTTCTAATTTGACCCCAAGGCAGAACAGGGGGAAAACCCTATGATAGTATAAGGACTTTTACAAAATTTTAATTTTGTATAGAATATAATAAACCTTTGTGCAAAAAATCATTTTGTATATTTTAGGGGGAATTACGGTCCATGACGTGCCCTCAGGAGGTTTTTGCTGCTGCTGATTATTGCATGGTTATATGTGTGTTCTCTTATTCTGGGGTCCGGTCCAGAGCTGCGGGGGTCTGGATGGAGATGACAGGAGTCAGAGAGCTTGTGAGAGAACAACACAAACCAGCGAAGACTTCCTGAGAGCTGCAGAGACACACAATGAGCCGCGTGACGTCACAGGAACCGTGGACTTCAGCCGTACAGTGAGAGCGCAATCAAGCATATTCCCTCTGACATTCACAAAAGACAACATTTACATGATACTGACCGCTCCAGACCCATCAAAACCATCTCTTCTGCTTACAAACCACAACTTCTCAGCATCTTACACCTGATTTATAATGCATCCGATCACATGACCGAACAGACTTCCACATAAAACAAGAAATATGAGCTCTCTGCCGCTCTGTAATGGATTCATAAATCTGAGCTTTCAGGAGTTTGGCTCCGCAAAACACACATGAACTAGAAATGTTTAAAAATAAATCCCCAAATATTCTGGACATGAGTGTAATTGTGCAGAGAGAGAGAGAGTCACATGGGCAGCTCGCAGGCCTCTCATTGGATAATCACATTTGGCTTCAGCGCAGCACTGTAACTCATTTAAATGTAAACTCTGTCCTGCTGAATTAGAGCTAATATGTTATGAAAACTTTCATTAGTAGCAATAACAAATAATATGACGCTACATGATGCTTCACAGATGTGAGCACAAAACAGTGTATTAGAGGGAAAGTTCAGACTTTTTATATTACTGTTATTATATTTAATATTTTAGGTTTTAGTAGGATTTTGCTACACTGATGCTAAATTTAAGTTTGATTATAATTAAATAAAACAAAATGTTTTCAATTTAAATGCAATTAAATATAAAATAAAAATAAATTCATGTAATTCTATTTAACATTCATTTAAATAGTACAAATGTAGCATACTAATAGACAAATAGACAAAAATACTAGTAATATATACATTATAAATAATAGACATTTGTATCATTTAGTAGTATTTCACTACACTAATGCTATATGTATTTAATAAAAAGTTAAATAAAACAAAATGCTTTAAATTTAAATGTGCACATAAATAAATACTCTTACATTTAATGCAAATTTGTTTGTTTGAAATAGTTCAGAACAAACGTAGCATCCTAACATACTAAAAATATCTGTTTAATGCATATTAATTAGTGCTCTCAATAAGATTTTGTTTACATAATATGTGCGCTGTGTATATTATGTATACATAAATACAAACACATGCATGCATGTACTTAAGATAAAAATACATTAAATATATAGCTACTATAAAATATAAGAATATATAAATGTATTTGCATGTAAATGTTTCTGCTGTATGTGTGTGTATATAATGGATATTCATCTATTTTATTATACTGAATACTAAACTTTGCATGATATAGTATTATATTAATAAAATCATAAGAGTTTTGCGCTATAGATCACAAGGTGAAATATTCAAATCAATAAATTACACAACGTTTAATTTAATTTAAGGGACTCCTCACTTTTATTCACTCGTTCCTCTGTGTTCAGTGCTTGTTATGTGCTCTAGTGATGGCCGCTGTCTTCCAGCTGGCCAAATCAAAGAGTAGAAGCGCAGCTGAAAACAAGCAGTGACGTGGAGCGACGCATGATCACAGGTTGGATGGCTTCCCGCTTCGATTCAGGCCTTTTGCAAATCCGCGGAGCACATTCATCATTGGCTCTAATAGACAGAGCTCTTGGCAGCCGTCCTCACCTGAGTCTCCACACACCATTAAGATGTCACAGAAACCTCGAGGGACTCGACCGGCCCCTGCCAGCGCAGGGCAGCACCATTCTTAAAGAAAACGAGATCCTCAAGAAGATCCTGGACGTCTTCCAGAGCTCCTTGTCCTGAGGTCACCCCGCATCCTAACGGGACGCACACTCAGAATCCAAGTGATGGCTTCATCAGAACACGGCTTTCTGACTATAAACCTAACAGCATTAATGTCTGCGCTTTTGAAAAAGAACATTCTGGATTTACGTTGGATTTTATTCATTTCATTTATATTTTATTAATTTTACTACTATACCATGTTACTAGAGAGAGAGAAAGAGAGAGAGAGTTGTATTATTTTTCCTTGTATTAATTTTCCTTTTCAATTGTATTTTATTATTTACAGATGAAGCTTTACACAATGTTTTTAATGACATACGAATGAAAATTATTATAAAAATACTATTTCCTATATTTTTTTATTTGCAATATATTTCTATTTTTTATATTCTGAGCTACAAAACACTTTGAGCTTGATTGTACAATATATGCTAAATTTGTAAATTCACTGTTTTATCTTGCTTTATTTATTTATTTATTTATTTTTTAATTTTATAATGTTATTTCTAATCATTATTATATTTATGATAATAATATTTAATATTAACAATATATTTAATATTATTTTAATATTAAAATAATATTTAATTTAACTTGTTGCTTTGTCTTCCCTTTTCATTTATTTAATTTTCATTATTAATTTTAATTAACGTTTTCACATTTTCTATTATTTAAAGATTAAGCATTATGCATTGAATAAAATATTTAAATTTAAGACTATAATTATTTTAAATGAATCTTCAGTGCATTTTGTCCTAAAAATAATTGTCTTTACATTTTTTTATTAATTAAGTTTATTTTTTCAGATATGTCAGTATAGAAGTAAAAGGGTTGCGAATGGCTTTTTATGTTGACTTTAAGTTGAAAACCCATCTTGGCAGCCGCAGTGCAGCACAGCACTAAAGGTCAAAGGTCGAGATCTGCGCTGGGTTTGGATAAACGGTGCACTTCGCAGGGCAGCGTTCGCGACCGGACCTGCGGCGCGTTGGTCAGAATCAATCCTATAAATGTGTGCTACTAAGCAAAGATGCATTGGTTGTTTCTGAGCTTCTGAAGTTATTTTAACCTTGAACTCTTGCTGCATGCTGCGCAATTTGTTTAGCAAATTCAATACTCTGAAAAGCTAAAGCTGAAAAAACTCAATTCTGCTCGTGAAGTCAACATGAAATGCTCTTTGCATCCCATTTTACTTGCATAATGTGAGAGATTTTTGAATGTAACAGGATATTCAAGAGGGAAAAATGCAGCACGGGACGTGATTGTTTCCAGTGCAAATGGATGGTGGCAGAATGTGAGCTTGCTAAAGGTTTTTGATGCTAAAGGTCCTGACTTTCTTTAGGAAAAATATATTTTTTGATTTAATTGATGCAACCTTTATTGCATTAACTGATATTAGATTACTTGCGTAGCTATTTGACGTCAACTGCAATGAAAAGACTTTTTAAAGAAGTTGAAACGTTATGTGTAAGACACACATCTTTTATCTTTGCACTCGTGAATGCACAGGAAATGTGATCATAACCGTGGAAGATTGTTTGTTCAGTTTTAAAGAAACAGTTCAAGCTAAAATGATTATTTGCTAAATATGTGCTCATCTTCAGGTCATAAAAGATAGGGCTGAGTTTGTTTCTTCATCAGATCTGGAGAAATGCAGCATTGCATCAGTGTCTCAGCAATGCAAGTCAATGGGTGCCGTCAGAATGAGAGCTGATAAAAACATCACAATAATCTACAGCTCTCCAGTCCATCAGTTAACATCTGGAGAAGTGTTTAACTTCAAAGTCCAAAATTTATAGTAACTCTTCCTCCAGCGAAAAAGGCCATCTCAAATCAAAAGATCACTTTTTCACTGGAGGAAGCATTATTATGGATTATAGACATGTATATATTATTATATAATACATCTTTTGTCTTCTCCAGATGTTAAACGATGGACTGGAGAGCTGTGGATTATTGTGATGTTTTTATCAGACTCTAATTCTGACGGCACCCATTCACATCCATTGCTGAGACAATGCTGCATGTCTCCAGATCTGATGAAGAAACAAACTCATCTACATCTTGGATGGCCTGAGGATGAGCAGCAAATGTTTTTATTTTTGGATCAGTTACTCCTTTAACAGCATCTCTTTCACGTTTACTGTGTCTCAGTCCTCCTTCACTCATCAGATCAGTATTAGATCTAGAGAAACACTAAAAGTGAAAGGAAACATTGGATAATAATATCAAGTGAAAGTTGAGCTGTATCATGATAAACTGATTCTTTAACAGGTTTGTGGATGCAAGAACAGTTTTCTGTGTGATTCCTGAACCCTGATGATGTTAAAAGCTCTTTCTGATGCTTTAAAAAAGGTTTCTGATCAAATCCAATGCTTTCAAAGAACTCAAAACACATAATCAAAATCATATGGCACCTCCTGTTCGTTTTTAATGTGGAGATGGCAGTATTTTATAATTCCCTTCATACCCATTAATAAAGAGCATCACCCTACACACAGGGCAAACAGACCGGGGCTAGTTGTCACAAGAGACGAATGTCAGTAACAGACTAAAATGCAATGTAATATCTGTACATAAAACAATAAAAGCACACTGACACACATTAAAGGAAGAGTTACTATATAATAAACGTATATATAAACTGAAAAAAGAAATGAACCGGTGTTCTTTCTTAAGGTATTTTTCATAGATGCCAGACAGGGGCAAGTTGTCACAAGTGTTGTAACCAATTATTACATTTTACTTTGGCATAGTTTAATGCTTCTTTATTCTTATTTCTTTATTTATTGTTTAGTTCTTAGCTAATAGCAGATTATAATGGCCTAAAATAGCAGACTGACATTGTGGCATATCAATCACTTTTATTTATATGTATGCCCGGCCATATTCATCAAGCCTTTTGAATGAACTGTTGAAGAGTGGAAAAGTTAAATGGTCTGATTGTAGTCAAAGCTTTAAGCCACCAGTATAAAGCGTCTGGTTTCCATCCAAAGGTTGACTTATGCGCAAAACGTAAATATAGCATATTTAATAAACATCTGCGAATAGAGCACCGTCACTTTCTGGCACTTTGTATCATTATGACAAGTAGAAAAAGATATATTTTTATATAAATATTTTTTTATATAAACAATACATTTCTTGCGCCTCAAAGCGAGCAGACGAAGCAATAAATGCGGAGGTGGATGCTGCTGTTTGGAAACGCAGTCGTGTGAGACAAGTATAGTATACTGCTTTGATCACAGACTTTGCTCAGGCATTTCAGAATAACCATAACCATATTTCAGATGCTGTGGAACAAAGATCGGTCCGCTAGTTATCCCATCTCATAACGCAAAGTCACATGATTCTGATGCGCATGGTGGAATTTACTCGTTTTCACCACATCGAGCGAGCGTTAAAACTTTTTTTTATTCGAAAATCTGCTTTTCCATTACTCTTTTCTGATGCGATACTTCAAAAATGCGCATGAAAATGGTAATGGACACTAGTGCTACCTGTGCGCAACCGCGGAGCGCGCTCGGCCACGCGCAGACCCGTCTGATACACACCTGTCTCGGCGAAGCTGATGATCTCCGAAGTCTCCTCCTCCACCTCGTTCATGGACGCCGCGTGTCCATCCAGGTTTGGGATCTCCACCCTCCCGTCCTCGCGCACCTTCCCGGCGTGGAGCTTCTTGAGCGCGGTCACCATCGCCGCCTTCGGGATGGGGTGGGTGATGTTGGGTCTGTCCCGCATCTGTAACCGGCTCAGAATATGTCTCTTCACCGCCTCCAACAAATCCACATCCACCAGGGTGCCTCCATCCGTCTGGCTGAGCCCACAGGACGCGCAGCTCGGGCTGATGCTCGGGGTTTCGGTCTCCGGTGCCGGTGTGCAGCGGATGGAGATGAGGATGGACACAAAACAAAGCACTTCGAATATCAAGCTTTTCATCTTCCGTGATAATAAACAGCGGATACGAGAGCAGGGTTGATGGAGAGATGAAAGCGGCCAAGTTCGTATCCGTCTTCTTTTCTCCAAAACAAAAACAAAAAGTGAGACTTAAAAGTGTTAAATCCACTCTTAAAGGAGGTCCGGTTTGATCCGAATTAAACGCGAACGCAATAAATCCCGGAATTTGTTCCTGCGGCTGATTCTTGTCTTTGGTCACTCCGCGACGATTGCAGCACAACTCGGATCGATATCACAGTGAGGACGGCTCCATGCACCATCAGAATTTCTCAAAGTTGCTAAATGTGAGATTTGTAAATAATAAAGTACCCAGAGCTCTCGATATCTGTCCACGTACAGCCGCGAATGGCACTTTTACGCACGCGTCTGATGCGTCATGGCATGACTGGAAATCTCAGTATTACGCGTGTAAAACCCCACTGACTAAACAAAGGACCTGTTATGATTTGTCCCGGTGATTTCTTCACGCTATTGAGTTAAAATCATCCATGGTGAAGGGAAGCTAGTGTAAACCAGTCAAAGAAGGAGCCCACAGTATTTCCAAATAACCATTCGCCTTTTTAGTTCTTCAGATGAAGATCGTGTCCTCCTTTGTTGGACATTTTGACTTCCAGTGTACGTTTCCCATGTACTTCTTCATCATAGCTCTCGGGTGTGTGTGTGCATGTATGTGTGTGAGTGTGCGTGTGTGTGTTCGGCTCGTTTCTCGCGCGAACAGACATTATGCCGCTTTTGAGCCTCTGGAAAGTTTTTATACGGGACTGGAGAACCACGTGGGACGAACCACCAACTCTGGGATTATAAAGCCTGAGGAATCTCGGAATTTTCAGGGGAAATGTGTCAGGACTAACGCGACAGTGCAATGCATTAAATGTTAAACGTGCATTTCAACATTATAAGAAGAGCTGCATTAAAATAGCATTCATTAATGATGGTCGTTGTTATTTCTGCGAGCCTAAAAGTAAATTTACATGCAAAATAAATATTATAAATAATATGCAGCCTATATAAAGTGTATCAAATGTGTTTTTTTTTTTTTTGCATTGTTCAAGGCCCCGGTTTTATATTTGTTTAGCATTAAAAGAGAAAAGACACTTTTTAAATTTGATACTAATGACAAAAGACACGCTTTTAGGTGATAATGCACTGTTGCAAGGTCAAATACTCAAAAACAAAGGGCGAAATGTGGGTGTGGAAAAGATGAAGCATCCTCTTTGAATAAAACCATTTATAACCAGTAGGTTTTAGTCGTGGAAAGCAAATGAACAAAAGTTTTAACTGGTTTGAGTGAATGAACGTGTGAACTCGTAAACTGGTTAACCAGGCGCCAGAGAAGCTCATCTAAAGATCACTAACTCTCTCTTCACTCTCTCTCAAAAAAAGAAAGAAAAAAACCTTGATATGACCTTTAAAGCATCTAAAACCACAATAGCAGTTAAAAAAAAAAAAAAAGAAGAAAATATGAAACTTTTTTTCGTATATAATAAAAATACTTTGGACCAAAAGTAACTTTTTTTGTTTTGTTTTATGTCATTAAATATTTCTGTGGTTTGATATCGACTTACTGACGAAGTTTAAAGTTGTGAAACAGCGCCCCCACTCGCCCAAATAATAATTCACACAAAATACACCCTGAAGTACATCAGGTTTACGTTCATAAAGTGTAAATACAGCAAAACTACGCATTATCCATAATACGATATATACTTAGAAAA
Organism: Enteromius fasciolatus; assembly: GCA_032361145.1. Classification (NCBI taxonomy): domain Eukaryota; kingdom Metazoa; phylum Chordata; class Actinopteri; order Cypriniformes; family Cyprinidae; genus Enteromius; species Enteromius fasciolatus. Next base: position 17,289,369 of record JAUMHR010000060.1, on the reverse strand, counting down.
ATGCGCAGTTTACATAAAATATAGGCAAAATAATACAAATATTAAACGTTACAAATTAATCTGACACTTGACATACATAAAACATTTGCTATGAATAACTGTGCATCTAATAATTTAATGCAATTAATTAAGGTAAACACGACCCAGGTCGAAATATCTATACATGGTGTGATGGCGTCATATCCTTGATTTGAATATCCGGTGGGCGGGGCGGTGAACTGGAGTAGTGGATTTGATCCCGGTTCGCAGAATTATGTTTTAACCGTTTATACCTGCGAATACAGTCCGAGACTGCTCACGGATCTAACGTAAGGTGAGTGATCGATACGAGTTCGTGTTGTTTTGGTCAGTTTGAAAAGGTTTAATCGGCTTTTGCAGAGAAACACTTTGCAGTTTCTGAGGTATTTCCTCGGGTGAAGCGCCCCTATGTCTTTGTGGGAAAACTATGCGATTGACTGGTAGGACATCCATTGAGATCGCGAGGAGAAGAGGACCCGCCTCATAATTTGTCTGCTCGACCAATCAAGAGTTAGGAGAGGCGGGCTCTCGTCTATAACAATAAGGAAGGGGTGGTGTCTTGTCGGGATTGAGAAGTTGAAATCGCTTTTATCATTTCTAAAACAACCTGTTAGAAACATATTAGTTGTTTTTTGTGATATGTTGTTGTTTTCTGTAACGTACTGGTAATCAATATTCGCGGATGTCGTTTCCATTACAAAGTAAAACTCAGTGACTGTACCAAGGTAGTTTTACTATGTACCATAAAAGTCAATGATTACTATATTCATATACAGTAGCACGGTTATAACGTGCTAGCTCAGCACTAATAACTATAATCATGTACTTCAATGCTTAAATTCATTGTATGTGTCATTGTGCAATGATTTTATATTTGTATGTTTCTTTAAATGTGATTATATTTAGTTTTGTATGTTTGCAGTCTTCTTCTTGAACACTAAAGTGATGGCAGCCAATAAAAGCAAAAGCCAGAGTTCTCTGGTTCTTCACAAGGTGATCATGGTGGGCAGCGGCGGCGTGGGGAAATCAGCTCTCACACTGCAGTTCATGTACGACGAGGTGAGCTCAACACACTCCTGCAGAAATCATACTCTTATTAAAGCATCTACACACCTGTCACATCTGTTTGTGTTCAGTGTAGGGTTATTTTGGTAACACTTTACAATAAGGTCTCCGTTGTTAACACATTAGCTGTTAACACATTAGCTGTTAACATGAACACACAATGAATAATGCATTTGTTACACTATTCATCTTTGTTAATGTTAGTTAATGAAAATACAATAACAAACACAACTTGAATTTAATAATGCCTTAGTAATTGCTGAAATTAACATTAACTAAGATTAATAAATGCTGTAGTAGTATTGTTCATTCTTAGGTTATGTTTACTAATGTTAACAAATTAACTTTATTATAAAGTGTTTTTTCTACTTTTCAAATAATATTTTTTGTTTTAGTAATATTATTTGTACTGTATTTTTATATATATATATATATATATATATATATTTTTTTTTTTTGTATTTTAGGTTTCATTTATTTGTATTATTTGGGAAAACTTGTGACAAAATTAGACAACATTTCTAATTTTGATTTGAATAATTTTGTTATGCTTTTGTTATTTTAATTTAATTAATTAATTACATTTATTATTTTCTTTTTATATTGCGGTTTATTTTATTTTTTTTATTTCAGCTTTAACCTTTTTTTAGCTTTATATATATATATATATATATATATATTTCTAGGGAACTTAAATGTATTTTTATTTTAGTTTTAGTCATTCAGATTATTTTAGTTAATTAAGTTTTTTTTATAATTTTATATGGCTTTAATTTATTATTTTTATTTTGACTAATTTTGGCATTTTTATTTATTATTTTATTATAATATTTCAGTTCAGCTTTCATTTTTTCATTTTCAACTATATTTAAAACTTGCATTGAAACACTAAAATGACCAAAAACCTAAACTGAAATTAAATACATTTATACTATCTACGTTTGTATTTTTTTTTTTTTAAATATTTGATTTAATCTGAGCTTTTTTTTTAAAAGCGAATATGATTCTCAGTAGTATTAGTTTTAGTTAACAATAACAACACAGACTGTGAAGGAGAAACTGTCACTGTTCTAACTAATCCTTTGTAATCTGCTTTTCTGGCCTCAGTTTGTGGAGGACTACGAACCCACCAAAGCCGACAGTTACCGGAAGAAGGTGGTGCTGGATGGAGAGGAGGTGCAGATTGATATTTTGGATACGGCGGGGCAGGAAGACTACGCTGCCATCAGGGACAACTACTTCCGCAGCGGAGAGGGTTTCCTTCTGGTTTTCTCCATCACAGAGCCCGAGTCCTTCAGCGCCTCATCAGAGTTCAGGTCAGCTCTCCAGGTCTCTGCTGTTCCAGTGCGTTCGGGTAGAATCGCAGTTATACCACACGGACGTTATCATTACAGCAGCTAAACTCTGAAGCTGTCAGATTCATCTTCACGCACAGCTAAATGCAATGCAGAGCGGAGTTGAGATTGTAGATTGAGACAAAACAAGCTTTTCTTGTTTGAGAACGGGAAGACTTATTAATACTCACTTCTAAATCTGGAAAAATTATGAAATTGTAAAAGTTAAAATGGTAAGTAAATAAAGCCTGGAAAACCTCAGTATATGAGAAAATTTCAAAACTGTTGTTTCTAGATCTGGAAGAGTCATGGAAATTAATACAAGTGGAAAAAAGTATATGGTAAAGAAAGAAAGAGACCTTAATAAATGAGAGAATTTTAAACGTGATTTCTATACCTAGAAAAGTCATGGAAATTTATGAAATAAAAAAAAAATGGATCATTTTTGTAATAAACAACGTTTTTTATTTGTATTTAAGCACTAAAGTATTTTATTGGATAAAAATGGCTATTTGTGAGTAAAAACTAAATAATCACATATGACTAGAAAAGTCTTTTAATATTTCAATTTTTAAAAGTAATTTAATATTTATTGCTGCTCATAGTTTCTGAAACAAAACAGCTTTGCCATTACAGAAGAGTTACTGTAAATATCTTGACCTGGAAAAGTCATGACAATCAATAAAATCCTAAATAAAAAAATCTTAAATTTTTTTTACAATTTACAATTAATGTTTTGTTTCTAGTAATGTTAAGCTCTAACATATTTTATTGGATAAAAGTAGCTATTTGTGAGTAAATAACTAGAAAAGTCATGTAAATTGACACAATATTGTAATATACTGTCTCCCAGCTTGTTGGATGTAGAAGGGAATTCTAAAAGTCTGATTTGTAGACCTGGAAAAGTCATAGAAATTAATAAAACCTTTAAAATTCATAAAAGCTTTTTACTGGATGTACATTTTTCTGAAATATTTTATTGGGTGTTTAAGTGAAAAAAAAACATTGATGCTCAGTTGTTAATCATTTGATCATTTTTGGTGTTGTTTTTAATATTTGTTTAATGAATAGAAAGTTTAAAAAACAGCATTTTATTTAAAATAAAAATCATTATTAATATGTTAATTGCCACTTCTGATCAATTAAATGCACTTTTCTTTAATAGGACTCATTCCACAGGTTTGATTGGTTTCCACAAAACAATATTAGCAGCACAACTGTTTTCATCATTAATAAAAATCAGAAATGTTTTCTGACACTGAAAACTAGTGCTGTCAGATTATTAATCTCATGCAGTTTTTTCTTGAATAATTCTGTGTATATTTATTATGTATATATAAATACACATGCATTGTATATTTAAAAAAATATTTACATGTCTATATTTATATCCATATAATATATATATTATAAATAAATATACTAAATATAAACATATAACCAATTTTTGTAAGATATATGCATGCATGTATTTATATATAGGCCTACATAATAAATATAGCACACGCATATATATATATATATATATATATACACTATATTACCAAAAGTATTCGCTCACCTGCCTTTACTCATTCTATGAAC
>JAUMHR010000060.1:17257847-17269265 GCA_032361145.1 Enteromius fasciolatus | reverse complement strand
TCTTCCAGCTGTTTGCGTTTGATTTTCCATGTCTTCTCTCGTTCTCCTGCGAGTGTATTAAATGATCTTGATGGTTTATTTCTTTCGTTCACGCTCAACTGTCTTCGCTGGACTTTGGTTAATCTGCTCTCAGTCCTGTGCTTTTATGAACTTTGTCCTTTTATGGTGAAAGTATAAATTTATAGGACGGGAAGTAGTTTTGTAGCTTGCTACTTCTGTTTATGGTTTTTCAAGGGGTCATATGGTGCGATTTCAAGTTTTCTGTTCTGGAGACGCTGTGTAAATATCCCTCAGTTATTTAAAGAAATAAATAAGATTAATATTCTGAGGTGATTTAATTTCCTATTTCTTGATATTAGTTATGCTTATTATAATTTGGATTAGTTATTTTAACCTATAGAGACTTTTATTTTGGAAATGTACATTTTCAAAATCAATTTTCAGTTAAAGGTATTTCATTGACCAACTCAATTTAGTTTAAAAAATATCTTTGCAATCAATTGGCAAATTAATAACAAGAAATTAATTGTGATAAGAAATTAATGTCCACACCTACTTAAAGCCTAAACATACCCAATAATGCAAGAACAGCAGTAATATATTTTTAGAGTAAAACAACTTCATATTTAACAAAGCATATGCAAAACGCTTGAACCGGAAGAGGTGAGACTCGTTAAACACACTCATTACACTTAACCTCCTAAAATAGACCCAAGAACAATGATTGTCTAGTTCCTGTGATGCAAACACACCAAAAACTGATAGTTAGCAACTATGGAAAGGTTCTATAGATGACCAGAACAACTAATGTATTCAGTGCAATGCTTTATTTTAACGTGTAGTTAAACAAATCCAATCAAAGAAAGGAGAAAAAAAAAAACATTTTAAATCGGCATTAAGTGAAAAGCAGTTTAATTTCTGCTAATCAAAGAGATCCGCCAGCAATAAAAAATAATTTCAACATAAGCGTACAATAGGGTCTGGAAAATACTTGTCATTTCTTCACATAATCATTGAATTGAGAACTGTGAATCTAAGAATAATGCACAGAGTAATGACGGTGAGGCCGATACCAAGAGCCAGATTGTTCAGGATCAGCGCAGTTCTGGAGTATCTCATCGCTGACAGTCTATCTCCAACCGTGTTCGCTTCTTTAGTCTGTGCAAACATGAACGTCAAGCACATTAAAGTGATTTTGGAAAAAGAAGTCCAGAAGCTAGACGTTTAATAGATTTCAGTTCATGAATTATAGCCCATTATAAATTAAATGTTAAAGAAATCAAACAGTTTCCAATTTATTTAGTAAGTAATAAATTTAATACAGTTCGATCATTCAATTTAACTTGTATACTTGTATAGGTTTCATTTTATGAAACATGGAGCATTTTATATGTTTTAAGTGCTTAATTGTGCTAAAGTTGAGGACGAAGATGCGTGTGTGTGTGTGTGTGTGTGTGTGAGAGTATTTGTGCTGTCAAATTATTAATCACATACAAAATAAAGCTTTTTGTTAGCACAGTATGTGTTCTCTGTTTATTTATTATGCATATATATAAATACACATACAGTAAATATTTGTACAAAATATTACATGTATTTACGTGTACTGATATTTATATTCATATAATTTATATTATAAATAAATATATTTAATATATAAACAACATTTTTATACACTACATATAACAATTATACACAGTAAATTTTTATTTTGGATGTGATTAATCATGATTAGTCATTTGACAGCACTATACACTCTCAGACATAAAGGTGCAAAAGCTGTCACTAGGGCAGTACCTTTTCAAAAAGTACCTAAAGGGTTTATTTTGGTACATTAAAGGTACATATTGGTACTTAAAGTGTACATATCTGAACCTAATAGGTACAAAAGTGTACCTTTTAAAAGGAAACCGCCCAGTGACAGCTTTTGTACTTTTTTTCTGAGAGTCTATTAAATTGCATATCAGTAAAGAAACTTAATAAACATACAAAATTGTTTTAGACCCTGATTTTTTAATAGTTTGAATGAGACACAAGCAGAATGAATACTTACGCTGCATGAGTAGGCGATGGCAGCGATGCCCAGAGGTAAAAAGCAGCACAGCGTGGTAAAGATGGAGTAGCACAAGTGATCCGGCACTGACATTGGACCTAAAACCACAGCAGGCTGAACGACCGATACAGCGGGCTGAACAAACGATACAGCAGGCTGCATGACCGATACAGCGGGCTGCATGACCGATACAGTGGGCTGAACGACCGATACAGCAGGCTGAACAAGCGGTAAAGCGGGCTGAACGACCGATACTGCTGGTGGTACTATCTGACTGAACATTTCTTCTCTTGTTCTGCTATAAGAGTACTAAATGATCTTGATGGTTCTTCTCTTCTGTTTCGCGCTCGACTGAGATGCTCCTCACTGGACGCTGGTTTATCTGCACTCAGTCTTGTATTATGAATAGATGGAGGAAACCGACAGCAAGTGGTTTTGTCATTTTATTTATGGCTTTTAGAAATGATGATGTCATGCAACCGTCTGTGCTGGCATTAGCTGTAGTTACAAGTAAATGACTTTGTCACAGGTGGTGGCTGTCATTCCCTGGACAGTCACCAGAGGGCACCATTTTGTAGTTTTGTTTGTATGTTCTGGACTGCATCTCCCATAACTTTGTATACCTCTGATTGTCTCATTGTCACCAGCTGTCTGATCGCCTCCACCTGTCATTTATCCATTAGCATTACCCTATACATACTATATTTGTATTGTATTATGTTGTTTAGATGTTGTTTGTGTTACCCTGTGTCCTGCTCCTCTGGCTGTGACTTGTGCACCGTGGATTTGTGTGTTTTAACTCATTTTAAAACAGTTTACTACACATGGATCTTTTGTTCTGTGATTTGTGACACTTTCATTTCAGACACAGTATTGCCATTCCTTGACTGTTTTTGCTTTATGTGGATAAAGGACATCTATTACACCCATTTTTACTATATCTAATATAAATCTCAGGTGCACCTGGAGTGTGTGTGACGTTTCAGCTCAAGATATAATAGATCATTATATTTTGAAAATTCCTAGTTTGAGGGGAAAGCAGATTTTGTTCATGTCACTTTAAATGCAAATGAGCTGCCTTTGCAGCTCCTACCTCAGATACTCAGCTAAAACAAAAAACATCTGCTTGGTTTTCATTATCAAATATACTGTGCTAAAATCATGCATTTAAAGCCAGATCAGTTTAAACTTCTGATTTAGGGTTTTCTGAGCACACACATCTCAAGCTCGTATATAGAAAGCATCACACAGCACTAATATTTTAATATCAGCATGAAGCAAAATCTGCCGCTCCTGATTTTTCAAATGCTTACAGAAAAAGGCTTAGCAATCAAAAGTCACTAGGTTGTCATTTTTTCATGTTTTCTGGGAATAGGTCATGATACTGTATCTTTAAGGAAAAAAAAAGCAAAAGCAGTCACATGTATTTTGTTCACAAACTTATCATAAACAAGCAGTATAAATACATTGCAAACAAGTCGTGTCCCATTCCAAGTCTTCTGAAGCCATACGAAGTCGATGCGATGAAGACAATAAAACACGTTTTTAATCACTTGAAAATTGCAATCGATCATGAGACACACAAGAGCCAAAGGTATTTCTCAAACAATGCTGACGTAAGGATCCTTGTAGCGGCTTCTGTTGAAATCGTGCAGCGCACAGGAAGTACACAGGAGACGGAGACAGCGACCACGTCTATTCCTCTCACAAATCAATCATTTTTCATCAAAAGACTTGGAATATTAATATGTTTCATATAAATTATGACGGTGGTTGTCTCTGCCTGCTATATCTTGTGTTTTATTGACAGATTGTAGGTTTAGGGTGTAAATAAATGTTTAAATAAAATCATTTAAATAAAACTGTTTTCACTGTTTACATTGAAAAATCACACCCCTACATATATGCAATAATGCCATTGTTTTTACCCAATTTATATTTTAATTATAAATTGGCGTATTGGCGTGATGATAAAATGTAACAAATATTGTGTTGGCGTTTTCTGTTTAAAACACCGGAGGACCCTTCATATCGAAAAGTGACTAAAAAGGGATACCTTCCGCGACTTTAAAGCTCATTGGAGCTTAGTTTGGCCTAGCTACCTTACTACCCGCCTTCTAGGAGGCGGGCTTAACCAGCGTCCATCAGATGCCCCTGTATACTACTGGACGAATCTACAAACCAATCAGACCACTCATTCCTATGAGTAGCGACTCATAGCGACGGAACCTGAAGACACCGTAACCAGTTGTAGCTAGCTTCATTTAAGCAGTAGGAAAATGCTCGTTTCTCATTGGTTCCCACTTTTTTGGGAAGGGAAATGCTCTAAAACGGCAGCTTTGCCAGACTAACTTTGCTCGTAAAAAGAATTGTAGCATCAAAGAAAGTATGGGCGGGTCTAGGCTAGGTACCTTGAGCTTCAAAAAGCGACAAAAAAGGGTCTTGACTAAGCGTCAAAATGTGACGAGTTGGAGTGAGACTGTGTTGTATAACTAGAATATCTTCATATATTTCACTAATTCCATTTAAGAAGTGAAACTTGTATAATGTACACATTCATTCTGTCACGAGACGAGGTGCCGATGATCGCTCTTCAGCGGATACAGGACGCGGATGACTGAACTTTCAGAAATAAACATTTATTGAAAAACACGGAAGGACTGAACCAGCTCACACGAACGCAGCAACATCAACATTACATTAACGACAGACACTGAACATTACAAAAGACACGGTTTAAATACAAGACACAATCAAGGATAAAGGGGAACACCTGGACACACATAGCTGGCAGGGAGTGAACACTAATGATGAAGGTGGGGTTACAAATGAGAGACAACATGGGGATACAAAAGGTTAACAAGAGCACAAGGAACTAGACATAAGCAAAAACACAGGCACAAGACAACAGACGAGGCACAAGCATAGCCCCCCCTTAAAGGCGCAGCTTCTAGACCCGCAAAAGACACATACAGGAGGGAGGTAGCTAGGAGGTGGAAAAGTTCACACCAAGAGGGTGGGATGGAGGGAATGCCAGATGGAAGAACACCCTCCATGGCGGAGCAGGCGGCGGAGACTTACACCTGGGTGGAGCTGACGGGAGAACCGCCCTCCAAGACGGATCAGAAGGAGGAGCAGCCCACCTGGGCTTACTGGGGACCGGTAATGCTCTCTTGAGCCGACCTGACAGTTTATGTGCTCTCCAGGGCGGAGCAGGCGGCGGAGACGACCATCGGGGCAGACCAGATGGCGGGCAGTGCCTTCTAGGACGGAGCAGACAGCGGGGATGACCACTTAGGCAGACCTGCCGACCAGACAGTTCAAGAGCCCTTCAGGGCGGAGCAGACGACTGTAGTACCCTCCGAGGCAGAACCATCAGCAACAGCGTCCTCCTAGACCGACCAGTCCATAGCAATGCCCTCCTGGGGGGTCGAACAGGCAACCTTAATGCCCTCCTGGGTCGAAAAGTCCTTTGTGATGCCCTCCCAGGCCAAACAGTCCTTAATAATGCCCTCCGGGGCAGAGCAGGCGGTGACTGCGCCCTCCGGGATCACAGACCAGGTATTTACCCTGGACCTTCCCATACTTCCTTTGACGCTACATTCATTTTGCGAGCAAAGTTAGTCTGGCAAAGCTGCATAGGCTACTATATGTTATTTTTACTAATTAAAAACTTTCAAACGCTACATACGAAAGCCGCAACCATTGAGTGCATAGCTGTGTCCCAAATCGCGTACATGTGCACTATTCTGTGACTGTTGTAGTGTAAATGTTGTGAGTAGTGATTAGATATGGATAGAAATGGGGTAAAATTAAATCTATTTTTGGGGAAAACTAAAGTGTTTTTTGAACTTGCATACATGTAAATCTGTTTTAAGAGACTCATAAAACAATATTAGCCACCTTCAAAATGGCATAATAGAGGCACTTGACAGCTGCAACTGTACATCCCAATTATTAACTACACTATTAAAGTAGTGCTCATTTAGTGAAGAAAACGTAAATTTTTGAGTGTATTTGATAAAATGCTAAAATGTATAAAAAGCAAGTATTTCTATAATAATTTTATATTTTCATTAAATTGTAATTAATTATGTAGTTTATTAGACTATTATAAAAATAAATATACTAGAACTAGCAGCCTGCAATTCCTCTCCACAGCAGCAGGTGTCAGTATGAGATCACGTTTCTCTGTTAAACATGATATCTCAGTCCACAACAATGTGCTTACAAAATCTTTAATTAATGCATACAGTATTTCACTAAACATACACATTCACTTATTTTAATTTGTATAATTTAATCACCCGTGTCGATGTTAAATGTATGACAAGTTACGTTATAGGCTACTGAAACGACATTAAAGAGATATTAAAGAACATATCACTCTGTAGTTGAAACTACCGTTTATAAAATGATATGTACAGCGAAAATTGTATTTCTGTTTGACTGAATAATAAATTATTAAGAACATACAAGCCTCAAATCAAGAAAAAAAATCTACCGAGGGCTTTTAATTTCAACTACCCTGTCTCTTCAGCGAACCATCAGGACCTTTACGCTGAAAGGTATCCACGCGGGCCGCCATTTTGAAACGGTCCCTCACACTCCGCCGCTTCACACACAGCTGAATATATTAAGCCTCCAAATAACCGGTAACGTTATTTATATTCGTGGGGCGTCCTCGTCCGTCCGCGCTTTCTCCTGAAGAAAACAAGCACGGCACCTGTGTCTAAAAAGCAGTTTCAGACAAATTAAAGCCCAGACAAGAAGTGCGCGTGTTTTTATTCCGATGAGGATATTATTAAACGGGGTTCTAGAGCTCATTTCTGCCGTGGTGGATTTAGAAGCGGATTTATTCTATCTGGGATCTTGTCATTGGAGCAAAGGAATACAGCAGAGACAGCAAATCCGATCGGATTGACAGGTAACACCAGTCTTTATTTCCATATCGTTAATTTAGGGAATATTTGGCGCAGTGATTTTGTAATTCGTGCGCGTCGTTCATTCGCTCGCTTTATTTGGACGCGATAACATTTCATAACATTGTATCTGTCGTTTCTTACAGTATTTGCCTTTATTAACGGAGCAATATTGTGTAACGCACATTCCCAGCAGCCTGCGCTCCTGCCCGAGGACAATTTCTCTTTGTGAATAATCTATTTTGTTCGTTATTTATTGAATATTTTAATATTTTAGTTTGAATCGTTCACAAACGCCCCGTGTTATCATGACACTGAAAGTGCGTGTATTTATAGCTTTATCATGCGTTTTCAATCTTCATAAAACAGCAGCTCTGTATATTTCAATTTAATTCTGCTCAGCTCAGTTTTTTTGGGGGGGGGGGGGGTAATTATTTTGCACGCATACAGCATTAAAATACGCAATAAAAGCTATGACAGGAATGTGCTGTCAGTGAAGCTAAATAAAAACGTTACGAATACAATAAACGTTCAACTAGACCTTAATGAACATTATTAATTAATACTATGCTGATCAGAGCTGAATATGAGTTTAGCTGCAACAGATGAATGACTGTTTTACCCAGCAACACCTGCGCTGCAGCTTTTAGAAAATTGTAAATTGAGTTTTGAAAGGTTTTTTTTTTTCCTCACAGTGAGCACAGAATCACTTTTATTTTTTATTTTTTGTTTTATTTTTTTAGTTACTAATATGAGTGACTTAATATACTTTATATATATATAATTGGCTTTCTGTATATATATATATATATATATATATATAACACGCATTACAAATGCTCAAACTTTGTTTCTGTAATATTTATTAATAAGTACCGATATAGTTGTCAATTTAAAGTGATTATTACATTTACATTTTTATTTGTATGCTAAATTGCACTGCAGTTCTTCTGTGTGTGTTTTATGTATTTTTTCTTCATTTCTTTAAAGATAAACACTAAAAAAATGTTCACTGTAAAAAAAAAATCTACAATTTTTACCAAAAAAAATGTAATAAATACAGAAAAACTGTAAACACATTTACGGCCTAAAACTGTGAATTTTAAACTGTGAAACAACAGAAGATATAACATAAAGCCCAAATGTACACAACTGATAACAAAAACTATTAAAAAACATGATTATTTAAACAAAATACTTTCAAATGTATAGTGTCACAAAGGGAATTCTGGGAATATAATTTTACAGTTTTGGACTGTAAATTATACATTGATTTGCTTTATTTACGTCTAAAAACTTTTACTATAAAATTACATTAAATGTCTGGTTAGATATTTTACAGTTTTTCACTGTATATAGTACGGAAATTTACAGTTAATCTATTAACAGTTTTTTCCCATCGCATTTTTACAGCATTTAACTGTTAAAATGACTAGAGCCCGACCTCTTCAAAGGATTTTGAAGGCTGATACCGATACAAATATTTGTTGGTTTTAAATTCCGATATATCGGCCGATATTTTATTTTCATTTTAGTTTTTTTCAAAACATTAACAAATTTATTTAACATTAGTTATTTGTAGTTATTTATGAGTTTTAACTAATATAATATGATAATGTATTTTAAAAATAAACTTTTGTCACAACAGAACAGAAGTTCTGATAAATACAATGTATAAAAATACAAACTTAAGATATGAAACGTAAAGTCCTTTAAACAAAAACAACAACAACCAAATCAAAGTTACTAGTTTTAAAATACTTGGTAAGCTTTGGTAAGTCTTGGTAAGTCTGTCTGGCCGACTCTGGCTGGATCAGCAGGATGTGTGGCGCGTTATACACGAGTGTTGCCAACAGGGACGTGTAGAGTGCCCTCTGGTGGACAAACTATACAATGCCAACACTCATGACAGGGTGGAAGGGTGTTTCGTCCGTTTTTATTTTATTTTTGAAATATTAATTTATCTGCCATTATAAATGTTGAAACCGATAGTTTGCAAAATGCCTAATATCGGCCTGCCGATAAATCGGTCGGGCTCTAAAAATTACATTTATTTTTAACAGTGTACGTTTTATTTGTACAAAGTACAAATTTTACTCTTATTCTACCACTGTTTGCTTCTAAATGTATTTTTTTAGTCAATGTTTCAATATTTTTCTAGTTGTTTAATTCATTTGGTTATAATTATTATTCTAACTGTTGATGAAGTTATCCAGTAGTGGTTCTTATGAGTTTTGAGTGTAATGAGCTCATCAGGTGGACACACGGGGGTCTTATTTCATATTTGGATGTCTGTTATTGGGTTTCCTTATTATCAAGGCTTTTTATGTGATTTGAACTCGAGCAAGTTTGATCGAGCAAAAATGTTTTGCTGTTGAGTGCAAGCAGGTTTTTATTATTGTAGCCTTTATGTTACTGCTGCGTCTGGGACTGCTCTGATTCGTTAAAACTGGGTGACTTCTAGTCCAGTCTGATAATTGAAGCCACTGTTACGAGTGTGCTGTTAATCAAATGAGCATGTAAGTTAGGCTGACTGTTAGTCTGTGCTTGAGTTGTCCACTAAACAATGCATGCTTGATACTTGTGCTTAATATTTGGCGTCCGGTTTGAGCTGAGGTGTGTGAACGTGTAGAACATGCTGGTAATTCAGGTTTGGGGGTGTTTGGGTAATGTGATTATAGGCTTTAATACTGTCTGCTCTCTCTGTCTCAGGTGCTGCTTTGAACATGACGCTTTCATAACCTGCTTTCGATCATCTTCAGCAGCGGTCTGAACATGGTTACGTTTAACGCAGACCGTTTTCTTTTTTAGAAAGATTTCCAGTCTTCTGAAACATGTTTATGTTCTGCTAGTGGTGTCAAACTGAACTGCAATCTGAGCGACTAAACATGACAAGCCAACACTGACCATACCAATGGTGTTTGTACAGTTTTGTGCTGCTATTGCACAAATTGCATAATAATAGTGCTGTCAAACATCCAAAATATAGAGTTTTTGTTTACATAATATATGCATGCTGAAAACTGAAAACAAAAACTGAAATTAAAAAAAACTAAACTAAACTATAAAAAATTAGAAAAAGTCAAAATTACTAAAATGTTTGCTAAAATTGAATAGAGAATTAGATATTTAATATTTCTGAACGAAATATAAATTATATACAAGTAAAAATTTGAATAAAAACTATAATTTATATTAACACTTTATAGTTCTAAATAAAATTCAAATTGTGTGTTTGTTTATTTATATTGTTTATTCATTGTTTGACAGCTATATATATATATAATATAGAGCTTAAGTCACGTGATCACATTAGTAATATTGTTTACTTTATATATGCATGTGTGTGTATGTGTATATATATATATATAACACCCATTCGGTATATATTTTGAAAATATAAAAAAAATACTTGTGTGTATATATATATATATAAAATACATACATGCATGCATACAATGTTATATTTTATGCTCTATATAAACGTAACATATTTTCTTAAATGTATACATGCATGTGTTAATATATAAAAATAAATAGAAATATAAAAAGTATTTGGATTTGTGTGTGCATATATAAAACTAATTCAAAATATTAAGAAGAGCTATAGCTTACTATTATAGTTGTGATAGGAGGTACAGCACACCTTCAGAAGTTGATCTGTAGCTGTCATCATGCTACTGTAGATTGTTCTGAGGGGGTTTTAATGCATTAATATGCGGTCGCTAGGGTGTTCTGTGTGGTTACCAGGGCAATCTCTGATGTTCTAGATCTGGCTCAGGACTCTCTAAAAGGTGGCCCACAAATCACTTGAACATTATGGTTTGAGACATTGCGCTTGTACATCCAAAGCTGCTGCCAAGGACAAACCCTCAACGATAAACACAAATGCCATCACAGTTCAGGAACACGTCACAGTCGTTCTCCGCACCGAGGGTCTGTCCGTGTGAGATAAGCGTGTGGGGTCATGTGACGGCCGTGTGTCTGTCAGGCGCTGATCTACAGCAGCCAGCGGCGATCCTCACTGCTGCGTCATGCTGCTTGTTTACTGCCAGCCGTTCTCCACTGGTGACCCAGAAAACGCTCTGCTCTGATCGAGAGACCAATGACTGATGCAAATAGCAAAGAGGGGCGTATAAATCCTGTATGCAAATTATTCAACCCATCCTTTTGTGTTTTTTGCTTCTGATGCTGTTTTTATTTATTTTCTTCAGATAGAAATGTCAGTTCTAATGCTGTGTTCGTTCTGTTTCTTCATGTCATTCCAGACTAGATGTTCAGATCTATAAAAGCCACTGAATACTGAATACACTGAATCGTATGATACAAACTTGCAAGATATTAGCTCGTAATTCTGAAAATGAATTGTACGGTGGCCGAGAGAGCTCAACGCACTGCATTTTAAAAATGACGCATGCAAACAGAAAAAAACGGCTGCAACTT
>JAUMHR010000060.1:17221797-17239039 GCA_032361145.1 Enteromius fasciolatus | reverse complement strand
AGTGATTAGCACACCTGATTCTGATCATTTGAATGGGTGAGCGAAAACTTTTGGTAATATAGTGTATATATATATAATTAAAATATTGTATAGATAACATTTTTATTTTACTTTATATTTAAATAAAAAAAAACAGATCAGCTAATGCTAATTTTATCATTTTAGAAAAAAATATAAATATATATACTTTTTTTTCAAAATTATAAAATTTATAAAAAAATATTTATTTTATTTTATTTGCATCATTGCATCTTTAATTCTTTACTGCCCAAAAAAGAACCAAAAACCCCCTAAAACTATCAAGCATCATTGAAGTAGTCCAGATATAGAATATAAGAGCAGTCCAGAGACTTCTGCACTATCACTGTACATACAGTATAAATCACAAGCTGTGTAGAATTTAATTCATTTTAGCTCTAAACCAGCGAAGGCTGTTTTAATGGCATCAGCAGAATTTTCTGCCACACAAACACTGCTGTCTTATTGATTTGATTTGATTGGCAGGTGATGGGTTGACAAATTAAAACAAGTGTAGAAACAGAGCTTGGACTCAGTTCAGTGTGTTACTCAGTGCTGAGTAATGCTCAACTCAAATCATTTGTTATGTATTCATTCTGACCTGGTTACCTTTTGAACCTCTGTTCTTATCACTGTGTTTGGACGATTCCTGCGTCCCTCACGGATCCTTCTTATTCTGTTAGTCTAACGAGTGTGTCATTCATCCAGACCTGCAGCAGAGAAACCACAGTAATAATGCCTTTGACAGGAGACTTTTTAAACTGTGCCAGTGCTCTTCTGGAATCGTTTCTCGCAAAGAAAAAGAGGATCCGGCCCTTTAAACCTGCTGGTTTTTAACAAGGAACTAGTAAAAATGTTCTCAACCAGTACAGTTTTAAAACGGCTCGGTATGAAACATTTATTAAACTAGTGAGCAATGCTTTAAAATGCATTAATAAATGGCTTTGTGTGCCAAAATGTGTTCATAAACAAGTAATCAGGTTAGTGAGTTGATCTATATAGGAATTTATATTTTGAAAAAAAAATCAGGAAATTATATATTTTAAGATGAATATTTAAGCCTATAACTTAAAAAATAAAATTCAAAGTTAGTGTACAATTATACTGTTTTTAACAGTTTTATTTCAATTTTTTATTTTATTTCAAATGCATGCATAAATAACTTTGCTGGCTAAAATATGTTATATGGTATAAGCAAACAGGTTTGTCTTGGTGTGTATGTAACATGTATATTTAATGAAATTATATATCAACCTTATTGTACAAAACTTGAAGCAAATTATTTAGATAATATATATATTTATATATTAATTATATTGATATATTGAAATAATTTATTAATTTAATAATTTTAATTGTATATTATATATATAACATTTATAAATTTAATTTTAATGCGCATAAATAAATAGATAAATAGCTAAATTTGTTCTTAAAGAATAATCAAATTAATAAGCTTATATTATTTTTAATTTATAAGAATTGTTTTTTTACATAATAAAAAACAAGACATATGTATATTTCAGCCTAATTGCATCTGACTTTATTTTTATTTTTTTGTTTTATGTTTTTCATTTTAACTTTGGATGTAAATGTTTAAGAAGTTGGTAGCTTCTAAACACTGAGATAAAACTGAGACTGAGTGCTGCTGTGTTTTGGTAGATAAGGCTTTATCTCAACTGTGGTTTAATATCTATAGCGTACGGAGGGAAACCTGCTTTACAGATATATTCTCTGTTCTCTGAGATGTGGACCTGAACATTTAGGCTTTCTGAATGTCCGGCTCCGCTCTGCCTTCAGAATAACCCCAAACACCCACTTTAACCCTTCTGAAGACCTGAGCCAGGTTTCTCACTTTATTCTTCCTCTTTTTCCTTCTGCTTTCTGTGTCTTGTGTGCGTGTGTGTACAGTGTGGCTTCAGCTCTTCATTCTGAAACGCCGGACCGATATGAGCGTCTCACCTCCGTCTCCAGCTCGGTGGATTTCGAACAGCGAGATAACGTAAGACACCTGTCAATCACACTACTGGCCCTGCCCCCTCCTCCCGTCTTCATTCACACACCCTTAAGTTAATCATTTTATTCAGCATTAAATTTATCAAAAGTGACAGTAAAGACATTTATAATGTGCAAAAAGATTTCTATTTGAAAAAATAAGCCGTTCTATTCATCAAAGAAGTTGGCGATTTGACTTTGAAAGGGGTAATAAAGACCGTTTGATCCAGAGCACTTCTCCCAGCCCCTCTCACTCCGCATGGACTCCATTGATTTTTCCATGCAACACTGACCTCACATCAACGTTATAAATGCTCGGAAATTACCAGCGGCCTTTATAGAGGGTGAGAACTTCCTCCATCATTTCGTTTTAAATCACAGTCATGATGAACCAGCGTTTCTGAGCTCGTTTCAGAGGCGTCCTTGAAAGTCCCCAGAAGCCTTCAGGAGAGAAACTGACTCAACAAAACCTCCAAATAAACTCCCCCAAACTAAAACCTCAGGATGCCTTGAAGTGATTTAATAGTAGTGCTCGACGAAAATAGATATTTTAATGGTCAGCATAAAGCTGAAATATATGATATCACAATATTTAATTCATAGATCTAAAAACAAGTATTACTTTTATATTTATTTACATAATATTTATATATTTGCATAATAATTTGAAATTAAGTAAATGTGAAAAAAAAATACTGAAGTGCCAAAATCAAGAACCAAAAATTGCATTTGATTAAGGTGATGTAGACAGATGTTGATACAGACACAGAAAAACTGACTGGCTATTCAACTATTTTCTAGTTGAAAATGCTAAATATTGGCTTATAGATTAGGCAAAATATTATTGCCAATATATTACATTGGCCAAACACGGCCAAACATAAAAACTGATTGTCCAATGCCGATAATTGGAAAATGTCTAGTATTAGATGGTTTATTGGCCTATAGACACATTGGCCGAACTGAAACACTGATTGCTCCTATACTAATAAAAATGCCAAATATTGGCGGACAAATTAGCCGTGGCAATATCGGCCAAACAAAAAAAACTGATTGCACAACAGTTACAACAAATGTCAAATTACCACCAATATATGGTGGCCTTGGTGGTACTGACACATCTGCTAAACATAAAAATTGATTGGCTGATGTACATTTAAAAAAAATAATAATAAAAATCAAACCGTCAAATATCGGCCGATATATCAGACAATACTGACACATCAGCCAAACAGAAACACTATTTGTCCGATGCCGATAATTGGAAAATGTCAAATAGTAGATGACTTGGGAAAATAGACACATTGGCCAAACAGAAACACTGATTGTCCGATACCGATTAAAAAAAAAAGGACAATATATTGGTCAACCACTAATTAAGAGGAAATTGTGTGATTTTTAGCCTCACTCACAGAACTGTGCTAGTCAAAACACCTGTGAAGGACGGGATTTCCACAGGAAATTTTAACAGGTGACATCACCCACCAAAACCGGCCCTTGGGATGCCATCTTAAGCCTGTTTTCCAGCCTCTTAAGAGATCAGTGCAGGACTTCAGCACTCCTGTCTGTCTTTACCTGTGTTCACCTCTAATCCTGCCGGCATCCTCACATACTCTCACTGAGAGCCTTTAATAGGCCTGACCGGACGTGTTGAAGACATGAAACCCCAAAGTGTTAATATATGCAGTAATAGTCTGTGTGTGTGTCTGCGCTCATCACACATTCATAATTTAATGTGCTTTCTTTGCAGGGCTTCTGTTCCTGGTTGACGGCCATATTCAGAATAAAGTAAGTGGCTCTTTGGCTCTAATGTGATGTTGTTAAAATCAATAGCGCAGCACAACAAAACACATAGTGCTAGTCCTGTACTGTATGATCTGTACAAGAGAGTTTTTAAAGTTAAGATGTGACATCGGGCATGTGACATAGAGGTAAATGGAATATTTGAATGTTATTTTTTAAATAAGTATTCTAATTGTTTCATTTTAATTGTACATATTTATGGTTTAATTGGATTTAGATTTTTATTTAAAATTAGTTTTAATATAGTTTTTAGTTTTTGTATATTTGTAATGGTTTTATACATTTTCGTAGTGTTTTATTTAAAAACAATTAATTTTTGTACAATTATATATTAGTTGTATATTTTGGGTTTTTTTGTTCATTTGTTTTTACTTGTATTAAGCAATTGTTAATTTTAATTTTATATCATTCATTTTAAATATTTTATTTAGTTTTTAAAATGTATTTAACAGTTTTACCAAGCATTTGATTTGTATTAATTTTGTAGTATTTTATTTTAAAATTATTTTTTTAAATAATTTTAAAATAAATTTATTTATTTATTTTTTTTTAAACTTGCATCCAGCATTTTTATTAAATAATGTTTATCAGTTATTTTAAAATAATGCATTTTATTATTTATTTATTTATTTATTTATTTGATTAATTATGATTTTAATGAATTTAAACCTCCTGCATTTCTCTTAGAAACCTCACTGTTCCATATTCTATAATATACTGTTTACCCCGTAGTCTGCACGCTGCTATCCATACTATGTACTTACTATTGATATTCCACTCTTTATGGTCAATAGTCCATACTCTGTAATGAAGCATTTTCTCTCTCTGTGTTATCATGAAGTATAAGGTAGAGCCAGACCGATATATCGGCAGGCCAATATTACGGATAAAACACCCTTACTGGTAGCTTTGATTTGGTTGTGGTGTTATTGTGTTTTTGTTCAGAGGGCTTTAAAGTTTCATATCCAAAGTTTCTTATCTAAATGTTTATACATTTTATTTATCAGAACTTTAATATATTTTGATGTTCCTCTGCTCTGTTGTGACAATAATATTTTAGTGAATGAAATAAAAAAAGTAAATAAATGAATAAAATATCGTCCGATATATCGGATTTTAAAACCAACAAATCGGTATTGGCCTTCAAAATCCTTTATCGGTCGGGCTGTAGTATGAGGCAGACTAACGTGAGTTCTTCACAGGGACGAGGAGATCCGGGAGAAGTGTGGTGAAGATGCCGTTCATTACCTGTCGTTCCAGAGGCACATCATCGGTCTGCTGGTTGTGGTGGGAGTGCTGTCGGTGGGCATCGTTCTACCAGTCAACTTCTCAGGCAACCTGCTGGGTGAGTCCTGCACAGGAGAGGTCAGAGGTCAGCGGTGTGACTGTAGGGCCATTAGAGGTGATAGAAAGTATATTCACTTAAAAAGTCAATAGTGATCGGTGGCCAATCAATGCTGATTATTTATTTTGGCTCATTTTTTTAGCATTGACTGTTGTAGGTAACTATGTGCCATTAATTAACCCTGTAAAGCCTACTGTATTATAGCCTATCTAAACAAGTATTTTACATATTTAGCAAGTAAAAGGCCTTGAAACGCCCACCTTCAGTTCGAGTTTCCCGTGACTTGTACTGTGAAATTTTTACTGATTTATGTAAAGTAAACAAAAGAATAGTATTTGTATATTTTTATATTTAATATTGTAATAGTTGTATGATTTTATGAAGGTTTTTTATGTTGATGTTGTAAAATGATTTATTTAAATTGTATTTAATTAAATTTAATAAACACATTTTAAATTTATTTTATTTTATTTTAATTTTTGCAAGCATTTTGGTTTGATCATTTTTGTAAAGTAGTGCAGTCAAATGATTAATTGTGATCAATCGCATCCAAAAAGAAAAGTTTTTGTTTGCATAATGTTTTTTTTTTTGTATAATTATTTTTTATATATAAATACACATGCATGCATTATATATTTACATATCTATATGTCTATATTTATATGCACACAATAAATATTATAAATAAACGTTTTTTATATATTTTTAAATGTAAGCATGCATTTGTGTATTTATATATACATAATAAATATACACAGTGCACACATATATTATGTAAACAATTTTTTTTTTTTATTTTGGATGCAATTAATTGTGAGTTAATCATTTGACAGCACTAGGGTTGGGTCAAAAGACGATGGCCGATAGACATCATGATGCTGAGCCGGCATCGCGATCCTTCGCCCCACCGCAGCAAGCTCGCAGAAAAACACACTTAATCTATGGCGGCAAATCTATGCCATTAATAAGCGAGCGTGGTAAATAATTTTCCACGAGAGGAAAACAGATGTACATGCACAGAAACGGGACCCGCAAGCTCATTTCAAACGCTCACATGCGCTTGATATGTCGCGCGCGAGTGCTTGAATTGCGCGAGTGCTTGAATTATTCCTGCGCTCGATCCTCTCTCACCTGCTCACAGGAACACTGTTATTTTTGTCAGTCGTGGGGTGGGGCTTGGTGTTTTAGTTAAAACTAAACAACCACCCACCACCCCCCAACCGCCGCCTACGACAACGATGCCATCGTCCATCGCGATGTTTCACATTAGACATCGTACGATGCCAAATTGGTCGACATCGCCCAACCCTAGACGGCACTATTTAAAGCCTTTTTATTTTAACTATATTTTAGCATTTTATTCATTTCTATACTGATTTTGATTTTATTTTTTTTATTAATTGCATTTAAATTTAATTTTAATTCTACATTTTTGTTTTACCATTTTACTAGTTATAAGTGGATTGTATTTTAAAATATGTATTTTTATTACAAAATGATTTATTTTAATAGTACTTTTTTGCGATTTTATTATCTTCTAGTAAATGTTTTGTTTTAATTCAAAACTTTTTAAGTTAATGGTTGTTTTAGATTTTTAATTAACATGTAATTTGATACATGTTACATGTACTTGCTATTACAATAAAAAATATGTATGCAAAATTACTTGCAAGTAACCTTAAGCCGAACTCTTATCCTTAACTTAACCATACAGTAAATAGTCAATATTATTCAGTACTAAAATCACTATAACAAGGACACCTTAAAATAAAGTGTAACCCTATATAATTTCATGTGTTCACATCATGAGTTATTGTATCAGCCACAAAGAGCTAGTGATTATTGCTGATGTTTATCGGGCGGAGATGAAGTGAGAAGACATACGACTCCTATTATCAGCCGGTTCAGTTTTTCTGGGCACAGAACTCTTCATCATTAGGTCCCCACGCTGTCCCGTGTCTTTGGCCTCTCGTTGTAGATTATCATCAGAGAGGGTTAATCCACGGCGCTCCGCTCTGGTAATGAGATTGAACTTCTATCTGCTCGCCGGGTAATTGGATGCCTGTTGCAGAGAAAGAGAGCGGCCCAAAGACACAAAAACTAATGGGAAGAGGTCAAACAGATGAGGACGCTTCACACGAGTCCTTAGAGACACCAACAATGTGGACAGAGTCAAAGAGCTCTTTGTTTTGTACTTCATATACTACAAAATTTTTACATTTAATTATTAATATATTTTTATTTATTTTTTCAGTCTTTCATATATTTTATTTAACTATTTATTTTTAAAAATCTTTCTTTTTGTCTGTGACAGTGTTTCCTGAGAATAACCCTATTGTTAGCTTTCAAAAGCACAAATGAAGTTGTTTTTGTTTTTTGTCCTCAGACAATAACGCATACAGCTTTGGACGCACAACAATCGCCAACTTGAATTCTGGGTGAGACATTTTATTCATTGCGCACATATTTCGACCCCCCTCTGTACTCTTTAATTGAAGAAGTCCTAGTGTATTTTGAGTATTCTGGGTTATGTGGACGTGTCTCTTTCTCTCTGTGATTCAGAGATAACCTTTTATGGCTGCACACATCATTTGCCTTCATGTACCTGCTCCTCACCGTCTACAGCATGAGACGCCACACGTCCAAGATGCACTACAAAGAAGATGATCTGGTATGGGATCCACATCTATTTAAAAGAAATATATATACATATACATATACATACACACACACACACACACATATATATATATATATATATATATATATATTAGTGCTGGCAAACGATTAATCGCTAGTAATTACATCCAAAATAAACGTTTTATTTTGCATAGTGTGTGTGTATATATAAATACAACCACATGCATGAATATATTTAAGAAAAATATGTTTATAAATTATAAAATATATAAAATATAATTATATTGAATAAAATATAAAAACATAAATGTATAACACCGTAAACATACATATATAATTTAAACAAAAACTTTTATTTTGGAATATTAATCGTTTGACAGCATGTTTTTTTTTTTTTTTTTTTTTTTTTTTCAGGAAGAGAACAAAACTTTGCAAATGCTTTAAAGTGCACAAAATACACATATTTATTGATATTTATTTTTAGATATCATACAATAAATATTTAAGAGATTATAGCCATTTAAAATTAAATCATAAAATCATGTTTGGGTCATTTTGGACCCAGGTGCAATTAGGTTTATATATATATATATATATATATATAAAGCTATATTAAAGTTATATTAGTCAGAAACCTTAGGGAAAATATATTTTATTTTGTCAATCTCGCACACTATTGAGACTGAATTGTGTTGATAAAATTAATATATGTATGATAAACCATTGCGTAATTTCAATAAATAAATAAATAATATAAAAGTGATAGTTTAAAAATATGTAAAAATTAAATGTATTTTTTTTTTGTAATGATTTTTTTGTGTGTGTGCATATATAGTGCAGCGGAAACATTTTACTAAACATCTCTATATGGCTTATACGGGTTTACAACAAGATTAAATGATTGCTGGCTGAACGTGTCCTTTATTTTGTGTACAGTAATAACAGAAAAGCCATCTGGAGGAGTCTTGTGACGTGTGCAGCTGCAGTGACACATGCTGTAACGCTTATGAAATATTCATGAAGTCTGTCTATAGCGCTGACCTACATTTCTGAGCCGAGCGTTTAACATCGTCCTCCAGCGTCTGTGCATGTGTAAATAACCCAAAGATCACGTCTTCCCCTCTCTCTCTCCCCAGGTCAAACGCACTTTATTCATCAATGGGATCTCCAAATATGCAGAAGAAAGCCATATAAAACAACACTTTGAGTAAGACGATTATTTCTCTCTGTTTCCTTCAGAAATGATGAGCAACAGAAGATGTTTAGTTAAAGGCACAGTACCATTCAAATGCTTGGGGTCTGAAAAAAGTCTCTTCTGCTCACCAAGGCTGCATTTATTTAATGATAAAATACAGAATAGTTTTTGTAGAAATAAACTGTTCTATGTGAATATATGTTCCAATGTAATTTATTTCTGTCATGCGTAGCTGAATTTTCAGCATTACTCCAGTCTTCAGAGTCACATGATCTTCAGAAATCGTTCTGATATGCCAGTTATATAAGTTAATGTCACAAAAAACCTATACATGTCAAGTATAACATGGCACTATGTCATTTATTAAATGATTTCAGGATTCACAGATGAACAGAGAGATTAAAAGAACAACAATTAAAATCTTTTCTAAGATTATAAGGCCTCTGTGATTAAAAAAGTATTGATTTCTAATTAAAAACTTATTAAATGTTCCTTGACATATGTGATTTTTATTGGAATCTGATTCTAATTATTTTGTTGTATATCTATTAACATTGTAAAATTTTAAAGAATACGTTTGAAATTCCCACACTTCTCTTTTACCCAGAGTAACACTGTTAGCTGATATTCTGATGTCATAAAGCGTGTGTGATGCTGATCTCTTCATTCGTGTGTCACAGACAGGCGTATGAGAACTGTGTGGTGCTGGAGGCGCGTGTTTGTTATAACGTGGCCAAACTGATGTCCCTCAACGCTGAGAGGTACGGTTCTGGCTCAGCATAGGAAGCTCCACTGATCTGACCTCTGACACCTGCCATCGAGCTGTTAAACGAGCTGAGGTTTCCTCTGAGCTTCTGTGTGTGTGTGTGTGTGCTACAGGAAGAAGACTGAACGCAGTAAGAAGTTTTTCACGGATCTGATGGCTAAGGAGCACATGCCGGCCATGATCAACCCCAAGCCCTGCGGTCATCTGTGCTGCTGCGCCATTACAGGCTGTGAAGAGGTATGAACACATTACCCACAATGCATCTGTGCTGTCGGTGTACGGTGCAAAGAGTTACTGCTGGAGGAGAAACGTTCTGCCTTACAGTATCATTACTACTACTTATACTGATTTTCAAATAAATAAACAACTATATTATTTATTAATATTAATATATTTATTAGTGCTGTCAAACGATCAATTTCAACAAAAATTTTAGTTTACGAATGTTTATTGAGTATATGTGTTATGTATATAGAAATACATACAAATGCATCTATTTATTTATTTGTTAATATTTACATCTATATTTATATAATTTATATTATGCACGATAAATTTAAGAAACATTTTATGGTTATATATGAAATATATTTGTATATGTGTATTTATAAATACATATGTGTGCACTGTCTATATTTATTATCTAAACAAAAACAACTTTATTTTGGATGCAATTAATTGTTTGGCAGCACTAGTGTTTAGAATTGCTTATGTATATTTCATTGTAATAAATATCGGTATTGTCAACAATTATTGGTTGCTTTCAAATAAACAAATATGAATAAACATGAATTTGTAAATTGACTTATTTATATTATACCTTTAGTAGATAATGAATTACATGGTTAGCATTTATTGTTTGCTTTCATGTTAACAATTGTGAAAAACTATTAATAAGGACTTAATATTGACTTATTTAAAATTATTTATTAATATCTGAGTTATAATATGTTTAACATTTATTGATTGCTTTCTTGTAAAAGAATGTGAATAATCACTTTATAAATTGACTTAATTCAAATTGTTTACATCATACCTCAGTATATCTTTTAATGTTAATTAAATAGCCTACATTTATTGGTTGCTTTCATGTTAGCAGTTGTATAAAATATGAAAAGATAATATATAATAAATATAATAAAATTACTCATTTAAAATGATTTAAGTAATGTATAAATATCTGCTGAAGCATATTATTTATTGGTAGCCGTTAATATTTAAAACAATAAATATAATTTCAAATTTTATGTAATTAATATCTGTTAGGTTGTTATGTCATAATGAATAAATAAATATTTTGCTAATTCTTTTTTAAATTCAATTAAAAAATGACATTTAAAAAATATTTTATTATTTTATTAAACAACTGTTAAATTGGTTATTTAAAAAATTAAGTAATTAGAATTCGAACGCAAAATTCAGGTTATACCAAACAGACATTTAATGAGTCAGAACATATTCTGATCATTTCAAAATAATATATTTTTAATTGAAGTTATTTAAATGAATAATCCGCACTAGTTCTCTCGGTTTAATGAGCTCCTGTCGCGTTTCCTTAAATAAAAGCTTTTTGTGGCTTGTCTGGGAATGGTTTGAAGGAACTGAAAGCTCTTCTGGGAGGCTCTTGTCTGCTGATGTTCTTGATGAAGTCTGTGTGGTTTTGTAGGAGGAAGCTGTGAGTTATTACACTAAACTGGAGTCCAAACTGAAAGAGGAGTACAGGAAGGAGAAGGAGAAAGTCAACACCAAACCACTGGGCATGGCCTTCGTCACCTTCCAGAACGAGGCCATGACGGCAATGTGAGCCTGACACCAGAGACACACGAGCTTCAAATGCTGGGCTATATATTTGCAAATAAATTATGCCTTTTTTATGCCTAAATTATGCCTTGTTATATATATTGCAAAAATGTATTTGCCAATACTTTACACAATATTAATACTATTAATATAATAATATTATTATTATTATTATTATTTCTATTTGGGTATATATTTTATTTATCAATTTATTACTTTATTAAGTTTTACTAAGTAAGGTCATTTGAAGGCAAAATATATTATATATATTTATGATATATGATATATAGAATATCGTGCACAAATATTTTGTAAAATAATAGTATTTTTTTATTATGTATATGATTATGTATTTCATTAACACTTTTAATGTAAAAATTCAAATGATGGATTTAGTATCCAGTAAAAATCAATCATTCCAGAAAGACATTTAATAACTGTTTATTTATTTAATCATCTTTTTTTCAATATTTAATGAAAAATGTACCTTGGTTCAATGGGGTTTTTTTTGTATTGATGGTTTTGTTTGCATCTCTGTGTGTGTGCGTGCAGCATCCTGAAGGACTTTAACGCGTGTCAGTGTCAGGGCTGTAAGTGTCGTCTGGAGCCATGTTCTTCTCAGTTCAGTGACAGTCTTCACGTCTACGAGTGGAGCGTCAGCTACGCGCCGGACCCCCAGAACGTGCGCTGGTGAGCAGCACACTCATTCACTCACGTTCTTAATTTGGGGGAAATCTGAATCTGATAGTTTCACATGCAGTACTAATATACAAATTCCCAGCAGCCACTGTTTCTCTTGATCTGTGAGCTGTTGCTTTGCTGACTTCATTATGTGCAGGAATCACCCATGAGCAGTCAGTCGATAGCTGAGTGTGTGTGTGTGTCTTGATCACAGGGAGAATCTGTCTTTGGGAGGAGTTTCCTGGTGGCTTCGCTGCTTCATCATTAACTGCATCCTCTTCATCCTCCTCTTCTTCCTCACCACCCCGGCCATCATCATCTCCACGATGGACAAGTTCAACGTCACCAAGCCTGTGGAGTATCTGAACGTAAGGCTGACGCAGACAGAGTCAGATTTGTATTTGTGATGTCTATATAATACTTCATATTTCAAAATAATACCAAAAAAAAAATTCATTAATGCATTATGACATTGTCACATGCTTTATTTTATGATGATCTCTTGTCTTTACAGTAATGATAATCTTATTAATAAAACAACTTAAAAAATAATGTTAAAAAGACAACATTAGATTTAATGGCATTTTGATGTAATGATTATTTTTATTAATAATTATATATATTACAGTGAAAGAAGAAAAGAATTTATGTAATTTTTACATGTAATACTAAATTGTATTATTAAATATTGTATTAATAAAGACGATGACAACATTAGATTTAATATTATTTTGATTTAATTATTTTTATTAATGATAATTATGTATCATTACAGCGTGTGCAATTGTTATAATACAAATTAATAAGAAAATACATTTTTACATGTAATAAATCATATTTTTAATATAATATAATAATATTAGTCATGATAGTGTTTATATAAATATACAGTGTTATGCATAATGCATATAATTAGAATAACAAATTATATATGCTTCATCATAATATAGAATTACTATGTGTCATAATATAATGACAATATTAATGCAATATGTTTTATATTCATAATAATTATTATTATTATTTATTAAATAGGTTATAAATCATTAATAGAAACAACACTAATATTAACAAACTACTAATAATAATTGTATTCCACATTAATTAATAATAAATGTTGTTGTTGTTGTTATTAATTAATAATAACAACCTTTAATAATAAGTGTGTGTGTGTGTCTAGAACCCGATCATCACCCAGTTTTTCCCCACACTGCTGCTGTGGGCTTTCTCCGCTCTGCTGCCCACCATCGTCTACTACTCTGCCTTCTTCGAAGCCCACTGGACCAGGTACAATCCCACAATCCCACACAACTCCAATCACATAGAGTACGTGACCCTGGAGCAGTCAGAAGCAGCACAGGTATATCTGTAGCAATAGACAAAAATACACCGCATGGGTCAAAATGATCCGTTTTTTAGATATTAAGTAAAGATCATGTTCCATAAGGATATTTTGTACATTTCCTACCACAAATATATAAAAAAATCATTTCTGATTTGTAATATGCATTGCTGAGAACTTCATTTGAACAACTTTAAAGGTGATTTTTTTTGTTGTTGTTGCACTCTCAGATTTTCAGATAGTAGTGTCCAAATACAGGATGAAACGCTCATTTCTTCAGCTTTCAGATGATTTTGAGATGATTGTTTCTCAGGTCGGGAGAGAACAGGACCACCATGCACAAGTGCTACACCTTCCTGATCTTCATGGTCCTCTTGCTGCCGTCTCTGGGTCTCAGCAGGTAGCGTCTGACATCTGTACGTTCTTTTTAGAGAGAGTCTGTGGATGAGGGAGGTTTGTTTGAGTCTGTAATTGAATATTTAATGCACTACTTGTATCTGTCTCTGGACTGGTCTGAGGATGTGCCTGAAGCTCTGATCGTGATGTGTTTGGTGAACGAACTTCAGGATATTAAGCATATCTCTTCAAGATAAAGGCAAATCACAAGCCTCAAGTGTTAAACTTCAGATGTTCTTCTGTGTGTTAGCTTGGACGTTTTCTTCCGCTGGCTGTTTGACAAAAAATTCCTGGCTGAAGCCACCGTCAGATTTGAGTAAGTTAGTTGAATTGAATTGAATTGATTTTTTTTTTTATTGTGATGCTTAAACTTTTGTTTACAACTATTGCCAGTTGTAAAATTTTATTAATTTATATAGAAGTAATGAGTTTTTTTTTATGTTGAAATGATTAAACTTTCTTGCCAATTGTATTATTTAATTTAAATATAGATATTACTAGAACAGAACAGATATACTATATTATAGAACAGAACTTGTGAATCATTTTAATTGTTTATTTAATTTTATTTAAATATACATATAACTGAAAATGTTTTGTTTTTATTTTAATTTATTTTATATTACATTGTTTTGAATGGATTAAACCTTTTTTTTTTGCCAATTGCAGTATTTTTATTTAAATACTATTCATGTAAAAATTCCTATACGAAATCTAATGTTCTAAATAAGATCCTAAATGCATTTAAGTTGCATATTTAATTTTATTTCATTGTTTTGCAATGCTTAACAAACGTTCTTGCTGCTTCATGTTTTTTGCATTAATTTAAAATGTTCAGATATTAATTAGATGGAATTTGCAGAAGTTGTTATAGTTTTGGTCGTATAGAGTATATATTAAGGTGCTGTAATTTCAGGTGTGTGTTCCTGCCTGATAACGGAGCGTTTTTTGTGAATTACGTCATCGCGTCGGCGTTCATCGGAAACGCCATGGATCTTCTGCGGATTCCCGGTCTGCTCATGTACATGATCCGGCTGTGTTTGGCTCGCTCGGCTGCGGAGAGACGCAACGTCAAGCGGGTACCACCTTGATCTTGGTCCTTAATTTAACTTTGATACGGTTAATGCTCAGGGGAATCCAGCCAAACTTGACAGGAACACAACTGGGTCATGCATCATCTCAAAATACATTTTGCATACAGAAAAGAAAATATTTTTAAGAAATGTTTAAGGGCCATTGATTTGTTTGATTTTTTTTGTGTATTTTTGTTTGTATTTTATGTATTTATTTATTCATTCAGTGATCCATTTATTTAATTGCATTTTATATGTTCATTCATATTTCATTCAATTAATTGTATTTTTATTTTATTTTAAACCAGTATCAAAGACAGACCAACTATTATATTATAATTACTTAATTTAAATAAAATTATTTATTAGTGTTTTATGTATTAATTAATTTATTTACTGCATTTGATCTAATCATTCATTTCTATATTTAATTAATTTTATAATTATTAATTTATGTAATGAATTTTATCTAATTTTAATTTGATCTAATCATTCATTTCTATATTTAATTATTTGTATAATTATTTAAAATATAATTTGTTTATTTATTATATGCATTGCAGTAAATGTGCTCAAATCTTAATGGTCCTTATAATATTAATTAATTTATAATATCATTAAAATTGTTAATTTCCATAAAGCAAAAAAATATATATGATGGATATATCTTGATGGAAGGATGTTTTTTTGTGTGTTTTTGACAAGGTTTTTAATATTCATCCTCCCACAAGGACTTATTTTTACCTGCAGTTCACCTGGACGTGACGTGTTTAGTTGTGTAACGCGTGTGTGTGTGTGTGTGTGTGTGTCTATGTGTGTGTGTTCAGCATCAAGCCTACGAGTTTCAGTTCGGAGCTGCCTACGCCTGGATGATGTGCGTTTTCACCGTTGTTATGACGTACAGCATCACCTGTCCAATCATCGTCCCCTTCGGTGAGTCAGGCCACGCCCACTTCCACATCAGCCCATTCACGAAACCACAGACCGGCAGCCAATCAGAGCGAGGGAGACAGACAAGCAGAGATGAAAGAGAGGATACAGGGAGAAAAGCTGTGAATGACACGACCGAAAGAGTGTGTGTGTGTGTGTGTGTCCAGAGCGCCTCCTGCTGGCTGCTTATCTGCATGCAGCTTCAACAAAACGCAAGCTGCACCAAAAGAACCACCTGCCTACACGCCGTGTGTGTGTGTGTCAGAATAAATATAGATCCTCTGCCTCCATTTTCACTGCAAAAGCACACAAACAGGGAAGACTTGATGCATTCTCTTTGTTTTCTGTCACCAAGCTTTCGTATGCTCACATTATTATATAAGTCTCTCAGAAACACACACACTGGCGAAGCGTGACTCATCACTGTTCTGCAGAGGAAACTTTATTTCCGTCTCTCTCCCACGCTGTAAACACAGACGGAGATGCTCATTTCGGACTCGGCGCTTCTCTTCTGACACACCTGCGTCTCAAATAAAACACTCTACAGGCTGTTTTTCACGAACACAGACCTCATGAGATTACATTATTCATTTTGTCTATACACCTTGTGCTACAAGCTGCTCAAATATACTTTTAGACACATCGTCTAAATTTTAATGTCACTTCTTGTTTGCCGGTGTGTAGGTCTGTACGATTTGATGGAAAAATCTGATTATAGGGGTTATTATCATTAAATAAACATAAGAAAACATGGCTTAAAATAAACATTAACTGAAATAAGATAAAACAGATGTTGCAGGAGACAGACACTCAGAGCAGATGCAGACATGAGTTCATACGGAGCAGCACTTCCTGTGAACTGAGACGCTGGATGGAAATGTAATATAATTAAATGCAATCTGTGGTCCTCAGGACTGATGTACATGCTGCTGAAGCACCTGGTGGACCGCTACAACATGTACTACGCTTACCTGCCCTCCAAACTCGACAAGAAGATCCACTCAGGAGCCGTCAATCAAGTGGTGGCCGCTCCAATCCTCTGCCTCTTCTGGCTGCTGTTCTTCTCCACCGTCAGGACAGGTGCGTTCACATACATCACCCTGGAGCACGGAAGCAGTCATCAGCAGTGAACCGCTGTACGGCTCACAAGGATTCATGTTTCATTAATGCCAAAAATCTTGAAGATGGTTACTAATGTCCTACTGGAAATATATCTACTGTATACGCTGCTAAGAACTTAATTTGGACAACTTATATA